>VZTY01013230.1:104190-145945 GCA_013400935.1 Turnix velox
TGCATTCGATACTTTGCTGCAAGCACACACTGGCAGTTCATGCTAAGTTTTTTATCCACTGACACCCCAAAATCCTTCTCTTCAAGGCTGAATCCAAACTTATTCATAATTTCCACATCACACCTGAAAAGCAGTCACCGATATCCTTCTGGTCATGACCCCCAAGAATAAGAAGTTGTTCTCTTTGCTTTGCAAGTTGCCATATCCATGCAGGATTTCACTGCTAAAGACTAACTGTGTACCACATTAAAGATATTTTCATTTCCCTCAATATTCACCTACCTGCCTTCTTTTATTTTCACTGTTTACTCTACAGTACATCTTTGAGCCATTCAGGTTTTGAGGCTTCATCAGCTTTGTGTAATTTATTGTTTATAAATTACTGCACACTTTTCACAGCAATTTAGTTTTTCAACGAGAATACAAAACAAAAATTTTATCCAGCCCATGCTTTGTCGTTGAATGAGACAGATCAATGCCACCCATACAAATAAATCATAGATTCATAGGCACGGAAGGGATCTCTAAAGGCCATCTAGTCTAACCCTCCTGAACTATATCAGGTTGCCAGAGCCTCATCAATACTGACCTTGAATGCCTCCAGGGATGGGGCCTCCACCACCACTCTGGACAACCTGTTACAGTGCCTCACCACCCTCACAGTAGAGAACTTTTTACTATGTTTAATCTAAAACATGTTGGTCTGTTTGCCCTCACAAGGTTAGGCAATGGAGTGCCAGCTGCACGTGTATAGGCAACTTGAGTAAATTATGCATGTAATCAAGCCAGAGAAAAACCTATACTTGGCCAAAACTATCAGTAAAGACAGAATATGATTCATTAGAAAGGAAGCATGAGCTGAGGACATCAGTGCTTTCTAAGACCACCAAGAACACCCCTTATAGTGCAGTGTATCCTGGTCAGGAAAGAAAACTGAAAACAAGACAACTCCCACTCAAACACAACCAGCTCAGCTCCTGACAGTCTGCCCCATGATCTTTTGATGAGATACATACTTTTGGTTTGTAGCAGCATAGATTAATGGCCAAGAAACATAGATTTTTCAAATAGCCAGGTATGATCCCCATGCAGAGTCACAGCTCTGCAGCTAGTACCATTTGCTACATCTTGGGCCTCTCTAGTTTTCACTGGGAATTATTACTAAGCATCATTACTAAGAGCAGTTATGTGGCAACAATGGACATACCTACAACATCTATTACGGCATTTATTGGAAAATGTTAATACTGAATAATGCTAACTGAAACAACAATTTCAAGGTTGGTGTTCTGGGGTCATTTTCCTGTGACTGGTGAAAGCACAAATGCACACCATGAACAATGGGGAAAAAAAAAAATTAAGCCAGGAATTAGAGTCAGATGCCAACACCAGAGTTATATTTTGATGGGAAATGAATTCCAGGGTCAAGGGGTTAAACATACTCTTCATCCTGTTGGGTGGGCATTTGGGTCACAGGATCTTGCTTCTCTGAGAAGATCATTGGAAATAAAGAAATTTCTGCATTTGAATTATGAAAGATAAGCTGGTTGGGATAAATTTTAAAAAATGTGGCAAATCTCAAGGCAAATTTTTGCAGCCATTTTAGATAAAGCACTTAATTTCAGGAAAAAAATCATCTTAGGATATGCGAGAGAATGAAAACTGGAATACTGAATATTTAATCCAATCTGTACTAGAAACATGTTTAAAATGGGTAAAAATCTAAGTATATAATTCTTAAAAGTTATGTGTTATCTTTAGAACTATGATACCATTCTACCTTTCATATAATTTTTCAGGATTTTTGCTCTTTTTAAAGTTTTGTAGAAATTTAAATTGGGATTTCAATATTAAAATCTTAGCCAGATAGGACTAGGTTGTTGCCAATTTCTGGACCAACAACCAATGGGAATAAGAAAATTTTGACAAGAAAACAAAAAGAATTCTATTACAAAATGACTTTTCAGCCTCATAAACTCATACAAGTTCAGTAGATTCTGAGATGACAGAGAATAATTACAATGCTGCACTGCTCCCTAAGGATCAGGGGTGCTATTCTAGTACTCAACACCTAGTGAGTAGGTCTCTGCTCAGAGTTTAGGCTTGGAAATTTAAGCAAGATCTCTTGAAACTGATCTTGAAACTGCTTCTATATTGCACCTGACATGTACCACTATGAAAAAGTTTATTGGGCATGAAGGGTACAGCACTAGTGCAAACACAAAAAGAACACTGCCTTTGACAATTATGAGGATATACTTCAGAAAGTTTGGGCTTTTTTTTCTAAAAAAGGCAACATACCATTTTAAATAACTTGCAACTTAAGTTTTTAACCAAAAAAAATTCAACCAGCATTTCAAAAGTTGGAAAGCCATCGGCTAACAGCAGCTGAGCTCTGCCTAGCAGAACTACATTCTCTTCAGAGTGAGATGTCCCAGATGTTGTGAAAACAGTGCTGGTTCTGTTGCTTGGTAGGTAAGTACAAGATTAGAAATAATCTCAGTTAAGGTCCAAAGAAGTGAGATCCATAAGGCCAGGTGTATGACAGGGGTTAAAACACATTCATGCCGTGATTATAGCAGAGAAACCACTTAAACTTTCGCTCAAATCTGATGTAGCCAAAACATCTGCCTATCACCCCATAAACGTCCCTACACTTCTGTTCCCTTTACGACAAAGGAATGAAGCTTTTAAGGCACATTTAATAGCCACCAGCTGTTTGGCTGTCAAATGCCACATCTGGAGAAGCTGTGTGCTGTTAATGTGAACAGAAACAATTATTCTTTAATAGTTTTATTTTTTTTTAATTTTAAGAATTACACAAATCACAACAACAAAAGGGGTGAATGTTCTTAATGGGAAGACATCTGGTTTCTCTGAAAATAAGATTAAAAAATAAAAAAAGCCCAGTGATTAGCTGAAGCTACAGCTATAATCTGTCCTGTCTCAGGGAAGAGAGAAATAAAGCTAATGATACACAAGCTACTCCAGTCTTTGGCTATTCCCTTCAACAAAAATGCAATGTGCAAGATGATGACAATTAACTGGTTTGCATCAAATGGCATATTACTTAGCAGACTCTGCTGTTCCCCTCTGTGTCAGGCGGTTCCTGTCTTTTGGGACTGGATTTCAACGCTGTCTCCTCACTTCTGTAGCCTACACAGCCTGTACATCAGTAAAATAGCTTCATTCGCTTGGATCTTCTGTTTGGTTATACTACCAAGTCTGTAACTGAATTTCTTCTTGAGGCACAGCATTTGGGCTAAGTTCAAATCTCAGGAAAGTCAACTAAATTGTTTTCACTATCTTTCACAGGCTTTAAATGAACCATAAGTTACAGATGGCTCTGGAGATGCCTTCTCTCTGGAGGAAGAGTAAATGGGGCACTGTCACCCAGACTAATGTAGCTGCATATCACTCCTAGAATGAAAATCAATCAAACGGAAAGCTCAGCCAAACAGAATCACCTAGTAGTGCGTGCTTTCTGAGCAGACCAATTCCCCTTCTGAAAAGCCCACATTCAGAAAGCTGAGGGAAGATGGCAGCAAAGTGTCAAAAGAAATATGAGTTAAGAAACAAGAAGGGAGACAAATATAGGTATTTTCCAGTACTTGCTCTTTCTCTGTGAAGATCAATAGCTTAAAAAAACTTTCACCCATTTTAGGACACTCTCCTAACTTCAGAAGGCACCTTTTTGAAGTGGTCCCATGCCCACAGTCCCTTCTAGAATGGCTACCTGCCCCACAGCTACAGCTTGTGCACCAACGTGTCTATTCAGAATTTACACATATTCACTTCTGTGGAAAGCTGTGATTCTGATGCAATTACATAGCTGACATTTTTAACTGGTACTTTACACCACTATTCTTCCTATGCTAAGTCAGACATCACCACTTGTACAGCCCATGTTGCCTTCTAGTTGAGCCTTGCTTTACTGACCTGGGCTCACAGCAGGGTTGCAGCCTTGGAGGGAAACAAGTCCATAATTCACACAGGTCAGTGCCTCCCATGCACACATGACATGTTTTCATTGACCTACCGACAGCACCAGCAAAATAAGCAGATGAACACCATTTGGAAATGCAGCCAGGATATTTAACATACAGTAGCTGAGAGAGGAAAACCAGCTCTATTAAGCCAACTTCCTGTCTGTGATAGGTGTTAGGCAGCCAAGCTGAGAGGCACAGGGAACTCACTGCATTGCCACCTGCACCACAGGCCCAAGGCTTGAGCTGTCAGCAGCTGGCAGAGAGGCTGGAGTCAAACTACACTGGCAGCAGCTCACAGTGGGGAAACTTCTGTCCTCAAGAGATTTCCAATCCAGTTATTTCATAATAAAGTAATCTGTGAGAAAAAGTTTCTTACAAGAACAAAGAAGGATAGGGTTATTATTTCTTAAGCTTCCCCAAACAATCTAAAGTTACCTTAAATCAAATTTTCTTTTTATCTCTCATACACTTAATATAATCTACCTTTTAATCATTCTTGGCTACCTCAAATTTTTTTGGCCAGAGTTATCTTGTTGATCCAGTAGAGTTCGCTGAAGCACTGAGCACTATTAACTTTCTTAAAGGTCCTTAGTGCTCATTGACAGTGTTAGAAAGGCACTGCCATCATCACAGCCTCATTACAGGTTGCAGACCTCTTTAATTCGGTATTCAACCACTTTTACTGCCATTAGCAGCAGAACTAGTATACATGAAGAAGCAGGTACACACAGAAGTTGTGAATTCTCCATAATTGGAGGCTACTTGGAAATCTCCATACCTAGACAGGCTTTGTTAAGTCAGAGGGATCTGACCTAACTAGCCCTGGTTTGAGCAGGAGGTCAATCCAGAGGACCTCCAGAGCTCCATTCCAACATGCCCTATTCTCTACTGTCTTGCTCTTCTCAGTACAGAAAATTTCCATATTTCACATTTAAACAATCTTCACAGGACAGAACAAAGCAACAAAGAGTGTATTAGCTCAGGTGTTAGAAAGATAAATTGATTAGTATATGCAGGAAAGACTCTACTACGTTTTTCCAATAATGTAAGGTAAATTACTTTTTCAAAAGTAAAAAGTTTTTATGTGTAAAACTGTGATAGTTAATACCTTTCCATCTCGACACATGGATGGGGACATAATTCTAGATGGTCCTTTGCACCTTCATTATTCTTTTTCAGCTGCTCCAGGGAATCTATTAGAAACAAGGAAAGAAAAAAGCAGACAATAAGGGGAAATTAAATGATTCTAGGAAAAAAAATTTAGATGCATGATTGTAGTGAGAAGACATTACTATTTCTTGCCAGCATTTGTATCTTCCTGCTCACATACCATAAACGTTTACCACAAGCAAGCCATGAATCTACTTCCTCCTCCCCAGTATCATTCTCCCTTAGGTCCACCACTCTGTCAGGAGCAGCTTGCAAGGGTAGGACCAACAGTCCCTGGCTGTGGTGCCAAGAATCTACTCAAGAAGCAAAGCTACCAGCAGTCACAGGAACATTGGAAGTGTTGCAAAAATGGCTTTTGTTATTCATTCTAAAAGAATCAACTATCTTAAATTATTTAGAGTTTAAGCATGTCCTCACAATGACGAGAAAATTCATTTGCTTCATGGAAGCATCTGGTAAAACTATTGCTTCCAATTTAAGTAATGGATCTGTTCTAGATTCTTGGAGAGGAAAGAAAAGGAGCCACGTGTAAGTTATTGAGCACAAGCATGCTGTTCAAGAACTATACAAGCTTCTAAGTTACTCTCTGGTCAGGGCTAGCTACTACCCAGCACAGTATTTCCAAAGGGAAAGGAAAGAATTGAAATCACTCCTCTCAGAGAAAAGGACAAGCACCAGGATAACAGTAACCATCCCACATTCCCTTTTGGATGACAATCCAAACCAGCAAAAGAACCAAGTTGCTTTTGAATTTTATTGAGGTACCATCAGTTCTCCAGCATGAATGGTAGAACAGACAGTACAAAGAGTAGGCCAATGCCACCTCATCCAGAAGGGTCAATATGTTTTTTCAGGCTATGTGAGACATCTCTAGTTTATCAGAAAAGGGGCCTAGAAGGCTTCTTTAGATCAAAATGACAAACAATAGCATTATGTTAGCTGCTGGAATTAGAAAACTGTCAGGTACACAGCACCTATTTTAAGGACAGCAGTGAAATAAAATGGGGAGCCAGCTAGAGCAAAACCTGCTATTCATAAGCAAAATAAGTTTTCGATTATGAGTCACTCTCATTATTGGTAACATCAGCTTCATGAGAAACCACAGATGAACACTTTATAGAAACCATGCTGCTTCATCTATGTGCAGAGCAGAAATTAAAAATTAAAGGCTGCCAGAAGATCTGAAGTGTTTGGGATCCCTCCCCCCACTTAATTCCCAGTGCTGCTTCTGCAGACATTTCACACATTTTAAATGCATCTGGTAATCACTAATTAAAAGGATCCTATTAAGAAAAAAATGTCAATTTCAGTTGCATGTGAAACTTGATTCTAGCTTGTCTGAGTTTTATGAGTGTCTGTTTAATCATAACAAAAACATGATGAAGTATGTAAATCTATATTCATTTGATTTCAACAGGAGCTGCAGACATTGGGTACTAATGAGAATTAAGCCTTATCCTGGAGTGTCTAAACTTGGTTTTTACGTGTCTACCTTAAAAAATGTAAGATGTGAAAAATGTTGACCTAGAATGAAAACTCCCTACCAACAATGAAACAACAAAAAATAAACCAAAATGCCTAAGTGAAATCTGACCATACTTGTATGAATTAAAAAAAACCAAAGACATTCTGTTATCATATGATGGGATTACATCCACCCCCTCTCATCTACTCAGTTCAGTATATGGGAAAAAACAGTGAAAATTTATCTGCAGCAATGGTTGGCACGATCCACTGGCTGAGCACTGTTGGGTTGATGCCAGCTAAGCAGCATTGCCACCTGCTTATATTAACCTCCACTGTTTCCCAAGCTATTGATGCTCAAGGGACTACTGATGTGGAATCACACTGTACTTTTCATCTCTCATGGTTTTATTTGGTAAAGTGTGTCACTTCTAAAAGGCTTTATTTCTTTTAACCCATTATTCATTCTTCACAACCAAAAACTTACTGCAATGAGTCTGAAGTGTATTGGCAGCACAAGTTGTGCAAAGTGTAAAGCTGCAGTTATGAAATTGAATGTAAGACATGCAACCAGGTTATTGCACCATATGCAAGTGCTTTTTATAAAACATCCATAAGTTTTTACAGCAATTTTATGATGTAGGTTTTTATTAGATAAAAAAATTTCAAGCCAATATAGATAAAATTCAGCTACTTCAAAGAATTAAAGCTCACTAAAAAATAGGGGCTTATAATACCCATGTAAAGGATTACTCAGAATCACAAATTTTCTGCTTTCCGTCATGGCTCTTAAGAGCAGGAACACCCTGAAGTAAAAAAGGATCTGATTTGCTCACAGATTCATGGGGCTCTGCAGTAATAGACAACGGTTGTGAAAAAGAGTGAAAAACTTCCTTGATGCAAACCTAATGTATTTATCAGTGCTTGAAGCCCCAAGTACTAGTACCTCCTAAATACCTAAAATAGGCAAAAAGCGCCACTTTTTTGTTGGAATATTAATTTATGTTAAGAACAAGTAAGTTTTCCACATATAAAAATCACCTTTTGAAAGAAAAAAAAATACATCACTCAAGAATGGTAAGACTCACCAATTCTAATTAAATCATAATTACAAAAATTGTCACAGATAGATGGGCAATGCATCACATTTTGAAATGTCCAAAATGGATTTCAGAAATACCCATATTGTAAATGCTGAATCCTGCAGTGCTCTTGTCCTATTCTCCTTTTCTTTATCTAAGTCTAGATCTAAATTAAGAGCATCTTACTTTCCCAGACCTGCACAGGTTTCCCCAAACCTTCCTCTTCAGTAATACCAAAGCAGTATTTTGTGGGAATGCAGAATAAAATGAAGACAGAAGAGAGGCAGAAAAAAAGAGATATTTGTTTTGTTTTTTCCTGTCTCAATCAGCTTGAGGACTCAACTTTTCAGACCACCACCTTAAACATACTTATTTTCACAGTGGAGGAAGCAAAAACCTCTTCACCAAATAAATGCAAGGATATACTAGCACATTATAAACAAGGAATAAAGCCACTAACAAGTCAGCCTTTCAGCAATGTCCATTTTTGTACTGTGAAAGGTTCAGGGCCTGCCACAGCCAGGTTGAGTAATCTTATCTCATTAAAGTATTATCCATATTACAAAATAACTCTGAAACAAAATTGAACATGTATGATCAAAAATGCCATTGATAAATGAGACTGCATGTTATACACTATCTCTATATATCTGCTGTGTAGGAGGTGTGGGAGGGAGAAGTGGATTATTACTGTAAACATGATCAATGAACAACTGAAGAAATAAAAGAGCATTTGATGAAAGAGGTCCTAAGCAACACCCACCAAAACTGATCTGAAATATGACTAAAGCCTTTAAGATCATTTTTTTGCTCCAAAGAGGTCAGATGTATAACGTTTCTGTGACCTCTTCCTAACAAGATATTCCCAGGTTTGGAACTCATAACAGCAGTATTGTGCATGGCAACCAGCCATTTCACTACACACCTTTCTGCTTTTGGATCCAGTGTTCTTCACTAAAAATGCCACTTCAATCATGTAAATGCAGCACAAGAAAAAAGCCACAAACACACAGCCAGTTCTCTCTTACCTCTCTTACTTCTTGAAAAAGTGTTGCAACTTCTATACTAGACAGATTGTAATCAAAATTTAAAATCTGCAGCCGTTTTTTTTTTCCCCTCCAAAAATAAAGAGAAGTTAGACTCCTCACTCTGTCTTGCCCAATTTGGTTCAGATAAAATGAAACTGGTACCTGCCCAGAATGATGCAGGAAGATTTACTGACAAATAATTAAAACTGATCTCACTATTAAGTATGTTTCTCCTTGGTTAGAGTAACAGTAGATTCAGAACAGCAATTGCCTGAAAGAACTGAATTCACAGATGTCCTCCCACAAAGCTGTGATATCCACAGCCTGATAAGCCTGACAACCTAGTTAACAAGTCCTGAGACAACCTCAAATGATGCAGCAACTGAAGTAAATTAAAATCCAAAGCAATGATAACCCTTTGAAGCAGATCAGAATGAGGAATGAGCTAATTATAGGCTGAACACATTACTTGTACCCAGAACTGAAAGCCTGGTTTCCAACCTAGAGCAGACGGGACTCTGGAGAGGCTCTGCACTGTGGGTGCTTTGGCTCCAGCCCAGGAATGGAAAACATGCAATGTAATCTCTGCATTTACTGCGTGGCACTGGATGTGGCAGGGTGACTCCACACCAAGAGGTGGCACCTGTCATACAGCTCTTTGGTTCTACAAGTGCTGGTCCTCCACCACTGGGCATGTGAAAACACTTCCACTGAGAGGCACAAACTAGTTTAATTGGTGGGTACAAAACAGAGTTCTAAACTACATGGCCTCATTAAAAACCAAGATATCACTTTTTATCTTAAATTAAAACAAAGAGAAAATCAGTTTTCAGGCAGAATTCTCTCATTGGAAATACATTCATTTAACAATTCCTAAACATCTTTGGACTGACAATCTCAGGGATTACATCTAAAAGTGAGAAAATTATTCCCCAGTGAGCATGAACTCCTTCTTTACATGAAAATCAGTGGCACAAATAACACCAAAAAGCAATCACAGTCATGTCCAGAGATTGGGTGACACATATTTGTTTGTCAGTCACTCCACACAGGGACCTGCACAGATGACCTGAAAGCATATAAGTTAGTCTGAAAGGCTATGAGACTTAAGTTCGGTGTCAAAACATATCACGAAAACACCTCCAACATGCAAAAGAATCACATAAGTGACCAGAGGAAGTCATAAATATCAAGCCATAAAAGTCACACAGAGCATACCTCAAAAACACCTTCAGTACCTTGCTGGATTCCTACACTTTCTCTTTCCCATCAGTGGAGGCCACAAAAAACCTGAAAATACTAGCTTCTAATTATTCCAAGGTCATAAGTTTAGAGGCTGGGAGGATTTAAGCTTTTTTGGTTTGGGTTTTTTTTTTTCATAGCATATTAAGAAGTTGCTAGATGTATGATGACAACCAAAGATGTGGCCTAAAGAAAATCCCAACATTTTTCTGTATTCTGAATCAAATTTTAAAGTCATTTGAGCCCCTTCAATACTGAAATGCACGCTTGTCACTGATTTTCAGATACTGCATATGGACTCAACATTTTTAACAGATTCAGAAGAGAATTTTTTTCCACTAGAAAATTATAACTTCAACTGAAGCCAATAGTATACACGGGTCAAGGGGCAAGGTCAATGACAATTGTATGCAATTCTGTGGAAGTAATTTGTTAAATAGAATACAAATTAGTTACAAAAAATATGTTGACAAAACAAATCCCTTTATATTAAATATCTTTGATTTGTTTAAAAGTCATTAGTTAAGCACTCACAGATCTGCCAAAAATACAGAAATCTACCAATTAAAGAGACCTTCAGAAAAACTCTTCCAAACTAGGCATGTATCATGGAATTGTTCTGCATGAGCATCTCCAATGGCATTTTCTCATTAACTGTAATGAACTATAATTGCCACAACAAATTATTTAGAGGTGGACAAGGTGAGGAGGAAGTACTTAAGTATCTGTTAAATGTCAGTACTAAATTATGAAAACGGTTCCTTATTATTTTTCACTGGCAAAGAATAGGAGACTTGTCTAAGAGATAAAATACAGAAGCAAAAAGGAAAACGTTGCAGGACAAAAGCAAGATTACTATGATACTCATTTATAGTAACCAAAATGATTATTCTGAACAATTTTTAATGGAGATCTTGCTACAGTGAAACAGTGATTTTGTGACAGTTAAAAGTAATGATGGAACTCTCTTGTGCAGTCCAAGCTAAGAGAGAGAATGTTTAGGATCTACCAACTAAAATGAAAACAATTCTCTGCAGTACAAAGAGCACAGCAACAGAAAGGAGATCAGTCCAAGTACAGGGCCCATGTGGCTGTGAAGGAAGTAAGACTGTGAAAAAAGAATTCAAGACATAGACACTTAGGTACAAGAAATTGAGCAACTACATGAATAGAAGTTTAACAGTGAAAAGGTGAGAAGGATCAGATATGTTTTACATAAATCAGATGTGTTTTATTTAAATTTAATCCTCTTCAGCCAAGCTTCAAATCTCCAGGACAGGAAAAAAAAAAAAAAAGAGAGAGAAAGAAGAGCCCAAGGAAAGGAAGGAACAATTTAACAAGTCAGTTGCAGAAAAAGATAACCTAGCACAACAGGTATGTTTGCCCTCTGGCAGTAAACAGCACTGGTTCTGAAAATAGAAGGCTTGCTTCCCACTGCAATGAATTGATAATAACTTGAAGCTTCTTAGCACTTCTAAGAAGCAATTAGAAGAAGGAGAAAAATCATGTGTGCTTTTTTTCTTCTGCATAAATCTCATCTCACCTCACTAGTCCTCATAGCTCACCCCAATTATACTTCTTAATTCAAAACATGTAACTTGAAATCAACAACACTGCGGCACCAAGGATTCCTTACTTAGGGTAGTAATCCATCAGAACTTATTTTTAGACAAATGCCAATTTTCATCAACAACACAAGAAAAAAAAAAAACCCTCACCTAGCCCAGAGTATTTACCCATTTCTTGCAAATGTGGAGAACAGGTTCATCTCCTAATAAGAGAACTAACTAAAGGAATCCTGTCCCTGCTCCACTGACTCAAGTAGCACAGTGAACACCCCAAACTCTAAAGATCAAGTAAAACACCCAAAGCTTTCAGCAGCAGCATTATCCACTGAATGAATGTATCTCTAAATGCAGGTTTATTGAATCTTTGTATCACTAGATTTACTACAAAGTAATTGTTTGACGTAGCCTTAGTACTCTACACAGAAATAATCTTTCACTATTCTGTATATTTCATTGTCCAGCTTTATGCAAGAAAGTAAAAACTCTGCTGTGGTTATTCTACATAAAAATTACAAAGAAATTAAAAAATAATTTTGAAAAAAAAGAATTAAAAGAAAAACCCAAACCAATCATAATATCCAGGTTTGGATTTCAGTCTCTTTGGTAGATCATGAGGGAAAAGAGGTANTTAAAAAATAATTAAAAAAAAAAAAATTAAAAGAAAAACCCAAACCATTTCGAATATCCAGGTTTGGATTTCAGTCTCTTTGGTAGATCATGAGGGAAAAGAGGTACATGTCTTCATTTCAAGGCTGCACAGAGACCCATTGATAGGAGCTTCAAATTAATGCAGAAGTTACTCACCATACTGAGGGAAGGTGTTCGTGTTGCTGGTTAGGATGTATTAGTCTCAATAAAGACTCTCTGAATCAAATGAGCATGAAGTGGTTTGGAGGCAACCATATATATCTCTCAAGGTTTAACCCACACATTAGGGAATCCCCCTTCTTAAAGTCATTCTAATGTTCAAAGCATATTCATCTCTCAAAAAAGCACAGCCCACGCAGATCTACTTGAAAGCGCTGCTTGTAAGAGACCACAGAGGATTCCCTCTTTCTCTTCACATTACCATGGAACAGTGACACAATGATACACCCACGCACCAGCCAAAGTTGCTCTGTGGGAAAAGCAGTGGTCTAGCATGATGGAAAAGTTGCTTCAACTCAAAAAGTATAGAACCTCAACACTAACCTACAAGTAGAATAATTTACTGTAAGGAATAGATTGGTCAGGGACCCATTTCTAGGAATGCACTTTAATCAATATTTATTCTAAAGGTTTCCCTATAGAATCAACCAATTAAACTCTCCTCATCAGCAGTGACATTCATCTCTGTCCCCAACCAGAAACATAACACTACTGTATCTCATTTTCTCTCCAAGAAGACATTTTAGAGAGGTGGAAACTTCAGAAACAGCTTCCCTTCACCTGGGACAAGAAGTGATGCAGCATTTTCATGAATACAGTATTCATTTTGGGCTGTAGTCCATTCCACGCAGGAGTTGATCAATCAAAGTTTTACAGATGATAAAAATTAACATCATCACCCTTATCAAGAAGTGAAAGATTCATTCCAGACATGTTCAGAAAAAATTCTATCTTTCAGCCCAATTCTTGCAACAGTTTTGGTTCTGATGATAACAAAACCCATGCAGCTTAGCACCAAGGACTAAGAACTATTCTGACACTTTTAGGAGACTCAGTTTGCCTTCTGGGTTGGAAATACTGCGATCTAACTGCCCTGAGAGTGTTTCCATCCTTCTAGCAGAAATGTTACAGCTTCTCAATAGAGCAGGGTGGATCCTTTTCTGTCAAATTATCTACACTCTGCTTCTCACACAGAGACAGCAATCATTTGCAAATTCATGTTCAATTCATTACAGTTTTGTTGAAACAAAGCTATTCTGAAGGCATTTGCAATTAGAGCAGAGGAAACAACAGGCCAGGGTCAGGGTGTGGGAGACCAAGGTTCAGCTCTTTCTCCTGCCTTTCCCTGAAGGCAGCTTAAAAGTGCTTGTTCCTCCTGGATACATTAACTGCTGGAGCTGCAGTGGCATTTCTCCAGTCTCCTGCAGTAACTGTCTTCTAGTACATATGAAGTATTTGCTATTATTTTGTTGGAGAAAATGTAAATTATTTCAGTTTGATGGCCTGGATATTTACCAACTGAGTTCATTTTTACTGTCTGCCTAGTTAAAATAAAATGAAAGAACACTAACGTGCTTCATTTCTCAAAAAGCATCACGTCGTTCACACACTATTCACTCAGCTCCACATCAGCCACATTTTCTTACTCCAATCTCCAGTTTATTTTAATGTAAGCATTTATAAAAATCAGTTCAGCCTATACAGGGGAAAGCAGCCCACGAGCAAAACCTCAGTAGCAAACTGCTAGAGCACTGTCTCGAGATTTGAGTGGTCTGTATTCAAATCCTTCCAAGTAGTAAAAGAAATTGAAGCTAAGAGATAAGACTTGAAGCGAAAATGCCTTTCCCACTGAATGAGTGAGTAATAAAGAAATAGCATTACTTCTTCCTCAGTAATGCACTCACACAGAGTACAGTGGAATTAGCCTTCTGTGGTTTTGGCTTTCACTGCAAACACAGCTTTTGACTTTGGATGGACCAATGCACTTCATTTCTTTGGGACTGGAAATAGTTCGGGGGGTTGGTCTTGTCATTTTGTCATCATCTGCCAGCTCAGCAGTAATGCATCTAAATCAAAATTTTCTATGTGTGCTGTTCCTGAACTTAATATTCCTCACCTGTTCAGCAGTCCCACTGTAGTTTCTGCCACACAGGACAAGAATAATCAGATTTCCCCTCCTTCAGGATCAGACAAAACCAGGACTGTTAAGCCTTTGTTGCCTTTTTATTGCATAGGTTGGATACTAGATTAGAAGTGATCAAAGATGCCTATTTTTTCTGGGAAGTGATCCCTTAGTAAAATAAAAAGTACTTACAAACATTTTAACTGGAGCTGTTCTGAGCTTCACGCATTTACTGCCATGCCGGGCTACTTCTACTGCCTCCCAAGAGCCACTCCAGAAGCACATACCAGGTGGAATGTGTTGATCTGTCTGCTGCATTACCAGTTGCTTTCTGCAGATCCTAACAGGGAAAAGCATCCTTGCTGCTTCCAGAGAAGAGGAGATGAAAACATGGGTTTTTCCTTTTCTGTTAACACCAGCTTAAGAGACACCTTGACTCAAACAATCACATTGTTTCATTTTTAACTCCTGTAAATGCTACTGATATGAAAGTAACGACATTTTGACCACAGCAAAGCAGGCACAACAAAATGTTTTGTGGAGGCAGAGAAATGTAGTCAATGGAAAAAACTGAAGGAGGGACCCTTTCTCTTAACCTCCAGTGGAAAATTGTGGGGGTATAGCAAAAATCACATACATGTCTTTTTACCTAACCTTCTAGCTCCCTCCATTCAGAAGAGGAAAAACCCCTTTGGCTACACCATACACAAGCCAAATAATAAAAATTTCATTGCTTCTTATGCATACTCAGGCCACTTATGTAAAGCAAGTCCAGATTGGACACCCGCCATTCAAATTATTTTATTGTCCACTGAAGAACTGTTTGTTTAGGGGCTTTCCATAGGGGAAAAATAAGGAAATGAGTAAGAAAATTTAATACAATGTAAAGAAAGGAGCTTAAAGAACCAGATCCTAGGTGACTTGTAAAGGGCTTAATTGCCACGTAAGTATTATTCAAGAGAGAAAAGACCACAATAAGAAAGAAAGGAGACTGGAAAAAAAGCATTTCCAAAAGAGCTTGAAACAGTTTGGGAACACAGAATTCTGGAGAGGAAGCCAAAGACAGATTTGCTGTTCAGGAAGCTTCTGAAATTTAGTTTTAAGTTTACACTTCCATACCACACTTAGGGCACTAGAAACTTGTTCTGTCAAAACAAGGCAGCTGGTTGTTCTCAACATGCATCTTAGTCACTGGCTTTCTACAGCTGTCCTCCTCTCCCTTCGGTGCATGAATGAGAACTGCTTCCATGTGCTTACATTATTGTGAGGCCAAAATATTCTCTTCTGCTTTGGTCAGAAATAGTTTGATCACTACCCTCATTTAAATTCTGTTCATGCACCCCCACTCAAGAAATAGCAATATGATACAGTCCAAGCTGTCATATTTTTGAGGTAAGCTAAACAGTTAAAGGTGAGTGTATCGCTTATACACACTTCAAACACACCCAAAATATATTTTTGTGCCCACAGAAGTTACTTTCCCAGAGAGGAAGATAACTGCTACCCAGTTCTACTGTAAAGTTTAGTGAACTGCTTTGATTTTAATTTGTACTCATTTTTTTTCCTGATATGTACTAGAAGTCAAGGTACTTTCCTACCCATTTTGTTTCTGCCCCCTCTGTGGCTTACTACTTCGTCATGAATAAAAGACCACCCAAAACACATTCTCCCTTCCTCATGCAAAAACTGGAAATTCCACAGCTCCTTTATGAGGTTTTAGATGAAGATTCTATCAATTCTTTATTATTACTAAATATATTCTTATGCTGTATTTGAGTCATATTACTCAATTATTGATTAGGGGATTTTCTTGAAGATGTTCATGTAGTTGGTACAATACTTAGTATGAAAACTGGCTTTGCAGCAGACCAGAGACATCACTTCTATCACATTTGTCAATTCCATAAAGTTTAAGCAGGCAGCTAGTGTCAAGGAAGTTTGACTATAAACCTTTTTTTCTGGATAATTCCATCTTGTTTTTCAGCTGATTGCCCACCCATTAGTATCTACCAGGTTGGGGATTTTTTTTTACGGTAATACTTGCATGTTTAGATTTCGGTCCAAATCAGAATTAAACCTAATTTTAGGCAATGTCTTGTTCCTCCATGAAAGGGATTTCTCTTTCTGCATATGCTTCAGAATTATTTCTTTCCTATCAACATCTAATTTAACCTTTGTGAACCCTGAAGCCATCCTAAGTTTCCTACTCTACACATCAGTGAAGTTTTAATGTAATATCTAGTGGTTTGACACAAACATGACATTTACCTCATGGGGACAGGGCTCTTTTAGGATGAAGCAAAGCAGATTCACCCAGCTTTGGAGATTACTGAAAACTGCAACTTGCAGACACTTTTCTGTCTTAGCTATTTCTTAGCTGAACTGTAACAATAAGATCAGGCATGAAACCTGGAGGGCTGATGTACTTCATACTGCTACAAAATGGTACAACTTCCTCAATAACATGATCTACTGCAAAACTAAATTTCTGGTCTCTGATTTTCTGCTCAGTAACACGGGAATGCAGTGAGTTACAATGTTTACCTGGATATCTCCAGAGCAAGTGCCAAAGATGGACTGCAAGATGTTCAAAATTAAGTTCAGTATCATAGGAAGAATAAAGGATTATTAGAAATCTCATTGATGGTCCCCTTTAAGCACAAGGAGCACAGACTAGTCACTGTCCTACCTTTCCAAGACAGAAAAATGGACCTAAATTGGAAGAAAGTAGATGCAGAAAGAAGTTCTTTACAGTGAGGGTAGTGAAACACCCTCTGCCCAGAGAGGCTGTGGATGCTCCCCCTCTGGAAGTGTTTAAGGCCAGGCTGGACAAGGCACTGAGCAACCTGATTTAGTGGAAGGTGTCCCTGCCTAAGGCAGGGGGGGTTGAATTAGATGATCCTTAAAGTCCCTTCCAACCCAAACTATTCTATGATTCTACGATACAAAAATGCATGTTTCAAAACATGTCATAAAACTTGACCAAAACTAGCCACTCTTCAGTATGTTTGCTTTGTATTGCCATTGCCCCTCCATATAGAGCTCCATGGAACTCAAACACAGCACCATTGGAAGTCAATGATTACGCTAAGTAAACACTAGAATAAAATCCTGAATAAAACACAATAGTATGAAACAGTACTGCACAGGAAAGCAGCTCCTTTGTTTTGTAAGATTAGCCTGCCTCTGCCAGATATCATTACTACTACAGGTTGTAAATTGCCAACTGAGCTCAATGGCTACAAGAGCCCGAGTTAAAAATTAAAAGAAAAATGGAAGTAAGTCCTATGGAGCCAGCAAGAGCTAGTGTTGTTCAGCATCAGCACAGGTGGCTGAATAGAGGAAGAGGACTTCATCTAGGTTTGCAACTGACCAAGGGCAAACAGAGGAAGTAAAAGCATCTCAGAAGAGATACCCAGGCTGACAGTGGACAGGAAGAAGAGCACTTTAGGAGAGAGGAGAATGGCAAGGGGAGATTCAACTTTGCTACAAGGCTGTGCAAGACACATAGCGCACAGCAAAGCTAATCAGCACCTAAGAGGGAGATCTTTCCTTGTCATACATCAAATCCACATATTTCTAGCACAGATCTCCATCACATAAACACAAACAGACATGCAGAGAAAAAAATTTCATAAGGGCAAACATTCCTATATATCATTCTACCAGAAAACTTCTTTGAGCTTTTTCCTGTTACTATAAACATGAAAGAACTCCTGATCTTGGGCTGCTATTTCCACCTCTTAATTTTATGGAAACTACACCCTTGTGTCATTCAGATTTTACTCATAAAACATAGACAGAGGCAGTGTACTGGCATCGGGGAACAATCAAGAGAAAAGTAAAAATTCTTTAAACGGCAAAGATCAATGTTAATTATTTTTTTATAAATTACACAAGGAAAAGCCATTTGCTGTAGTGGAGATAAGATGCTTTTAATTTTCTTTTTTTTTTAAAAAAAGACAAGTTCTTAGAGCACTCAGATGCCACAGCAAATATACAGCTTTACTACCCTTATATATTCTTTTACAATTACAACCTAGAAAAACAATTAATTACTGAAGATTATTTTACAAAATAGGGATATATAGCTACCCATTAACTATAACCTTACTCGAAACTTTAGCAAGTATCTCTCTGCATCCTATTTTTAAGGAAATCTTCAAACAAATCAAATAGTCAACCTGTCTACTACTGGTAAGTCCTTAAAATGTTTGTAAGTATTCAAGTTTAGTTCAACCTCATTTCCTAAAACAGCTAATTCAGTGTTACAATGCTTGAAAAGCAACTGAGATATGAGAAGGTTCTTCAGAGGAGACCTCAGGAGAAAAATAGTTATTGGCATAGAAATGAAAATAAAATAGTTAACTATTATCAGTCCACAGCCTAATCTATGTGATCTTACTACATAAATTATCTAAGTGATCTTTTTACATAAATAGGGTTCTATTTTCAAAACATCTACAGGATACATGGAAACTTGTTTCTTTTCAGGAGTGACAAAAGCCCAATTTTCCCAAACTAGCCAGGCTCCAGCCAGATGCTATCCACTTAAATACCATATGGAACTGTCAAGAGGCCACTCAAGTAATCAACTCCAGTAGCCACATTTTATTCAGAATTCAGTGCAAGCTGGACCACAGATGCAGATTTCCAAACTGATTCCTAAGAAAAATGAGCCTATGTCACCACACTGCAAGTTACACAAATAACTCAGTTCTGCAGCCAGCCCTGGAGAAAAGGACAAATCACTCCACCCACAACTGATTTTGACCCCCACAGATCCATGTAGGTTTTGAACTGTGATGGGGCTTAACAGTTTCCGCTCAGCTTAATGTGAGACAAGTCTGCACTGCTGGACCCTCGGGACATCTTCACCTGCATGAGGCAATGGGGAAATCTGGCTTTAATCACCAGTGACCTTCACTGGAGAAGCTTGACTGGGCCATAGCAATTGTGCTTCCATAGGGAACCCACCTGAATGTCTCTGCACCACACCACCCTGATTCGCAGTATTTGTGAAGTAGACCAGTTCCTTTGGTCTGGTTACCCCAAGAAGACAGCAGCTAAGCAAATTAGACAATTTAGGGCAGTAGTATAAGACTCTAAGTCTTTAACCCTTCTAAGTCTTTGAAGAAAGGCAAACCCAAAAACATTTTGTGGGTTGGGTGATGGAGCTATGTCCTCCAATTTATCAGCCTCCTGAGGTCACTGGTTGAGTGTAAGTACACTTCCTAAAAAATCCCCTCACCTTCAATTAAGTGTATTTTTAAACTGTTCTTTCTCTTAAAGCATTAGTCAAAAGGCTATGGGAAATTGTACAGCTTTGTGGCTTTTATTAACTTATTTCCTTTACAGCAATGCACTGTAAAACCAGTAGTGAGACTCTTTTTAAAACTTGAATGCTACTGTGGTGCCTTCAGAAATCTCAGAGACCTTTTCAATGGTCAGGAACCATCACACCACAACATACCGTTGCTGCCTTCCATATAGCTTAATGTTGAACACAACTTGTTTTCAATTTGTGGCGTGATTTTTCTGCATTCCTAGATAGCCTAGAACAAAACCAGGATTACCGAGTTCAATTTAAATGACAGATAAAGTGAGAAAGGAAAAAAAAATTGCCAGGAGGACTTTCAGAGTCCAAAAGTAGTAGAGAACAGCTTGTCTCACCTAGACCTGAATGGAGAGGTAACTGTCACTGCCAGGAAAGGGAAGTCTAGGTTGCAGCCCGTAGTCAATGAGTAAACTCTAAAAATAAGGAAGGAAATCTAGAGTTCAAAGGGGGAAAATACACTTGTCTGCACACCTTTGTGGACATGAGAAACTTCCATCTCCCCTGGGCATACACAAGCATGCAGAAAGATCTGAAATGTGATCACAACTCCACCATGACTGAGGGTTGCAGTAACTACTTCAGATTAAAAAAAGCAATAGACTCTGGTTTCAGAAGACTGCAGCTTAAAGCTGAACAAATCTTACTATTCATTACTGAGAACACGCAAACTATTATGGTTTGTGGTTAATTTGGTTGCTTTTTCTGGTTTGTTTCTTCTTTTTTCAAACAGACCTTCAGAGATACATAACTGCTGAATAATATTTTCAGACGGAAATTAGTTTTGATCTGTTAAACTCCTAAGTTGCTCTTACTGGAATTTACATTAATCCTCAATTTAGTAAACCAAACTAGCAACCACACTGATTGCTTACCCTACAACTCCCCAAAACCTTCCTCCGTTTTCAACTACAGTCTACGCAATGGAACAGGACTGCATTTTAGCAATAATATAATTTCATAATTGGAATCCCCTTCAGTTTGAAGCAAACAGCAGCAGTGACTCATTACAAGGGGATTTCCTGCTGAAGTAAAACACCAATCAACATTACAGAAAACAAAACTAAGCTAAGCTGACAGCAAAGAGGGAGCCCAAGGACGCAGTAGGAAAGCAATATGATTACAGAATAGAAGTAACAGCTTTTATTTCAGCCAGAGGTGCATGAGCCAAACTGAATTTGTTATTCTAAAAGTGAAACTAGAAGACATGCTGAACTGTGAGCCTTCAGCCTGAATCCCAGCTGAGCCAACGCAAGGCTACTAACATCAGTCAGCAGCAGTTTTGCAGTTTTCACTTCATTCTAGATTCTGGCAGAGGCAGAACTGTCATACGAGTCTCTCACAACATTGTATCTGACACGGAACTAGACTTCGGTTTAAAACCTTGCACAGGACAATAGAGAAAAATGTTATCAAGTAGCAAGACATTACCCAATACCTGGGCTTGTTCCATGAGTCAGAGTGGAGCAGTCTACTGATTTCAGTAAATATGAAGGTCATTTTTGCAATTACTGTTTCTAGTAAGGATAAACTCCCACACAGAGTGAAAGCGGGAGGATGGTTACAAACTACAAGGAGTGTTTCATATATAGGCTGTACAAGCAGGGCAGGCCTACTGCCTCAAATACAAATGCCAGCAATTAGGATTTTTAGTAACTGAGTAACTGCCCAGTGTATGATGTTCTCAGAGAACAGGAGGGAAGATCAGCAGGCAGAGGATAAAACTAGCATTGCTCTGCCATTGAACCACAGCTGTACTTCAAGTCATACACAGCAGAACTGAATAGTTTAATGATCCTACTGCATTCACAGAATGTCAAGGATAGGAAATGACTTCAAAAGATCATCTAGTCCAATCCCTCTGCCAAAGCATGAACATCTACATCAAGTCACACAGAAACGTGTCCACATGGGTTTTGAGTGTCTCCAGAGGAGACTCCACAACCTCTCTAGGCAGCCTGTGCCACTCTTCTGTCACCCTAACCCTGAAAATGTTTTTTCTTATATTTTTGTGGAACCTACTGTGTTCCAGTTTCCACCCACTCCCCCTTGTCCTATCATTGGATGTCACTGAGAAGAGCCTGGCTCCATCCTTCTGACACTCAACCTTTACATATTTATAAAATTAATGAGGTCACCTCTGACACTCAACCTTTACATATTTATAAAATTAATGAGGTCACCCCTTAGTCTCCTCCAATCTAAAGAGACCCAGCTTCCTCAGCCTCTCCTCATAAAGGAGATGCTCCAATCCCTTAATCAACTTTGTGGCTCTGCACTGGGCTCACTCAAGCAGTTCCCTGTCATTCTTGAAATGAGGGCCTCAGAACTGAACACAGTATTCCAGATGTAGTCTCACCAGGGCAGAGGAGAGGGGGAGAAGAACTTCTCTTGACCTACTGACTATACCCCTTTTAATACACCCCAGGATGCAATTTGCCCTCTTGGCCACAGAGGCACATTGTTGGCTCATGGTCATCTCCTGTCCACTGGGACCCCCATCTGGACAAGTGACCTGGCCTGTGTGTTCCTATTCTGGCAGGGGATTGGATTAGGTGACCTCTTCAGGTCTCTTCCAATCCTGGATATTCTGATATTTTGAAGTCTTGTTGCACTAGTAGCTGGGGCTGCTTTATGAAGATGTTTCAGATGACTCCATCCTTTCACCTTAGGAGAAACCAAAAATAGCCTGTGGCAAAAAATCAAAACCCAGGAGGCTGTTTACAAAGCTTTCACTTTTACCTGGGTGTGTAGCTCAGTTGGGAGAGCATCAGACTCCTAATCTGAGGGTCAAGGTTCAAGTCCCTGTTCAGGCACAAGGCTTGTCAGAGTATAGTTCGACTCAATGATCTGAAAATTCCCTTCCCACCTAGATGATTAGCATTATTATGATACATTAACTGCTGTTTTTGAAAGATCAGTTAAATATTTCAGTACCTTCTTTTTGCAGGGAGCAGGACTGGGCATCTGATTGTATAACAGAAGAATTTACTAAGAACAGTAATTATTTTCAGCTGTTCTATAAAAAGTATATGCAGGGACCAGGGAGTAAGATAAAGGAATCAAAATCTTAGCAGTCTAAAGCACAAGTTAGAATTATTATTAGTGCACTTACAATTAAGGTTTACAATACAGTTAAGATGAACATTTAGAGACTACCTAGAAAGAAAATGTTGGAGTTTTATCTCTTCTGGCACTATACTCACTCTTTCTGTGTCCTTCCTTCCTGCTCCAGCAGGGTGACTGAACTAAATGATCTCTTGAGGTCCCTCCAATCCCTGATATTCTGGGATTCTGGGTTCTGAAATCAGTCTTCATCAAGCTCAAATACCAGGAGAGTAAAGCAGCTTATCAACAGCATCCCAAAATCTTCACTGGGAGTTTGCTTCTAGTGTTGGAGGCCCCTGGGTTATGTTTTCTCAACATAGACAGCTCTTGTATTCAACTGCTTAAAGTATGAAAAGTGCAACATAGTCCACTTCAGCCCCAACCAACATAAAGCATTACTTTTTGTTAAATGATTACATTAAGGTTCCCAGAAATGTATATAAATAGCTCCAACAGAGCAAAGCTCAGATATATTAGGAATAAATAATTTCCAATTTATTAAACAACACTTGTAAAAAAAACATTTCAAGGTCAAACAAGCCTGACAATTCCATTGTCAGATCAGTACAACACTTTATAGCCTTTATTACTAACAGCAAGAGTCCTACTTACCGGCTACACTCTCCAGCCAAAATGCCTCTGTAGCAACTGAAAAACATTTCTTGCAAAACAATTTACCCAGTACATTCCTGGAACATGCCAACCTGCTAAGTCTATTGGAAGGCTCAAGCACAAGTCCACACAGTTTAAAAGAGGAGCAAGTTCCTTAAATGCCTGTACAGACATTGTCAGTATATAATGAATTGCACAGTCCTGAGTAGTACCCGAAGAAACTCAAATGTAATTGTGGACTGTAGGAGTAAACATGAACTTTCTCATCTATGTATCTAAGTAATACAATATGCTGAGGAAAATGAAGAAATTATCATACAATCATGGAATGGTTTGGGTTGGAAAGGAACTTAAAGATCATCTAGTTCCAATCCCTCTGCCATGGGCAGGAACACCTCTCTGCCTAAATATAGTTTGCATCCATTACTTCTAGTCCTGCCACCCTGTACCCTATTAAGAAGACCTACCCCTGCCTTTCCGTAAGCCCATCAGGTACTGATAAGCTACTATGAAGTCCCTCCTGAGCCTTCTTTCCTCCAGGCTCAACAACCTCAACTCCTTGAGCCTGTTCTCATAAGGGAGGTGCTCCAGCCCTCTGATCAACTTTGTGGCCCTCCTCTGGACCTGCTCAAACAGCTCTGATGATGTTTAAGGATAATTACTCTGATAATTACTCTGATGATGTCTAGGGAGGTCTTGAGGAGGTAGCATAAAACATCAAAGTCAAGAGGTTAAAAGATAAAAAAGCAGCATGCAAATATTTCATCTTTGCTTTCACCCAATAGCAAATCTGTATGGCTGTCTCCTTCCAACATTTTAACTGAAAAAGGATAACATGAGTCTTTAGGCAGAGCCTAAGTTCTTCCAAGAGACAGCAGTAGAGAACATAACAATATGTTATATTGTAATATTAGGACAAACTAAAATTTCATGCATCTAATGAAACTTCCATATAAATGGAAATCCTAAGAATTAGTGGGTTTCTGCTTAGCTCATTTGATTAAGTCCTTATCAAAATAATTTGCTTTATGTGCTCTGAAATCTCAATTTTAAACCTAAACATTTGTCTTGTAATTTCAAAAGCTACACTGAAGGAAAATCTAATCTGTCATCATAAAATCTCAAAGTGTGTTGTCTTTCTGTTCCCCACTGTTCCTAGTTGCCAAACAACACCTTGGATGTTGCATACTTCATTCTGCCTACTAACTACAACGTACAAAGACAGACAATCTTCAAATCCTTCAGATACGTGCAGAAGTTTAACCATATCCCATGTGGAGTATTTGGGCAACTTTTTGTCCACCAAGCCTTTCAGTTTGTTTCTTTCTTAAAATAGAGTTGTAGACGATTTTGTGAAATTTCCCACAAGGTGTCACTAGAGGTACATCAGCCAAAACGATTACCCTCCTCTGCCTTCGCTCCCCCTTCTACAAATCATGCTATCAACATCTTTGAAAACAGAAAAAACAGTTAACATCTAGGCAGAAGTACGCTTACTTATGCAGCATTATCCTTTACGTTGTGGCCTATTAAGCAGCTGGACAATAATTTAAACAGTGAATGAACCAAATACATACCTGTCAATGGCAAATGCAAGTCAATTTTTTTAGGTATCCACTTTTCATGAACTGGCTCCAAGAATCTGCAGCAGGTATTATGTATCATACACTGGGAGTCAGTAGAAGATGCGCTGCCCTCCTTTCCTGACAGCTAATATAGAAAGAGGAACAAAATCAGCCACCAGCTCTGCCAGGAAAGAAGTTTTATCTCATTTTGGTTTTATCATTCACAGGTTAATATTCATATTTTATCAACTCCTGAAAGCTACACAGATGTTTTGCAAGTATTTTTTATCATCAGATACGATGGCATGACAGTATCCTCATTTACCTTTATCACTTAAGGCCCTTTCTGTTTTACACCGTATGAACAAAGTATGAATTGAAAACTGCTGTGCTAGATTAAAATAAAAAAAAATTTTAAAAATCAAAACTTTCCATCACCCATATTTCCTTTGCTTAAAAAACCTCACTTCAGATATGGACTAATTAACATGTGAAAATAATTTTTAGATACAGAGCTCTCAAGGAGAAATTACGTGAGTGCCTAATTTTTCCTGTTCTACGAAAAATCAGTATGATTCGCAGTCTTAGTAGAAGACATACTTTTTCACAAGTGAACAGTACAGAGGCATGTCACTGACTGACCACTCACCTGCTTCAAAAAGACTCAAGTACACCAGATGTAATGATTTACATAGTTTATTGCCTAGCAGCCCGTGCACCATAGTTAATTACTGCAGAAATTAGTTATCTCACCTCTGTGTCATACATCTGCTTCTAATAAATGCAGAACAGAAGCAGCCAAGTCCTGCATGCCCATGTTGTAATCCATAGGGCTTAGCTAAATTGATTAACTTTTAGCTTTTAGGAACTGTTCTTTATTTGATAGAATCTCTACAATGACCGCTGACCCCTTATTTCACTGTTCAGAAGAAGCATAAAGGCTGAGAAAATCCATCAAATCTTTGCAAAGTAATAGCAGCAAATGTAACTGCTCACATACCTTGTCCTCATTACACAAACCAATTTGAACACAGAGAACCTTAAAACAAGAAGAAACCACATAAGGTGGGGTAGGCCATTTTGTCATCACAAAGCCACACTAAATTGCACATTTAAAATAAGAAGGCTAAGAATTTATGTTTACTAAAAGTCTATCCTTACAGATCCTGAAATGAAAGACTGTACTAGGAACACCTCTAAAAGGTCCTATCTGAACAGACAATTTTGCCTCCTACAGGGACTCACACAGCTTATGTAGACAGTTCAAGTACTTTGTGCAAGAAAGAGCCTGGAAAAAAAAAGCTGAAGGCAAGGTCCTCGTGGCATGTCTGACTAGATGCTTCTGGATAGAAAACTTAGCAAAGTTCGCTTTTTTACCGAAACATCATGCTCAGTAGTAACTATGGGACGTGTGCTGGAAAGGGAAGCAATTGAGCCACCATGTAAGTGCATAGCTGCTGGCCATCCACAAAAGGCTTACAACCATATGATAGAATTTGAACTGTTACATCCAGTCCATTAGGACAATGGCTGAACAAAAGATTGGGAGCTTAACATGACTGTTTTGAAGATGTAAGAGACTTTCAAGATAGAAGCAGAGTTCAGAACAGCTGAGAAAAGGTTTTGATAGCTCCTGCAGTGAGCCTGTTTGCTCTCTATAGGCAGTTCCACTCCAAGAAACTACCACTAGGTCCCATCAGAGGAAAAATAATTAAAGTAAAATCTATATTTATGCATAAACTTTAAAATCAAACCATTTTAGATGCTACTGGAAATTTTACATAGAAAGGATTTCTGCTACTAACTAAAATAGGAGAAAAAAAAATTTAAATATAGCTGTAATCAGCTTAAATGTCCTTCTTACAGGACAAACACTGGATGTATGGAAAAAAACTTCGGTGTATATATATATATACACAAACACCAGTACAATATAGAGACTATTTGATAAGTAGGATAGTATATACATCACATTTGGTCTACTTACCCGGTATATCATTAATACAAAATACAACTATGGTCTCAGATGAAGCTAAAGTATTTTCTGTGATTGATTCCTACATTATAATCATGCTAGAGGTAGTAGCAGCCTATAACATGTCCAAATACAGTCCCTAAAAGGTGGTTATTTTTACATTTTCTAGAATAAGAAGTGAACTTCTTCTGCATGGATGAGCAGAAATAAGACTATTCAGCATAAGGCTTCATATATTCTACGCAGAGGTAGTTTCTCAGTAGCTCAGAGCCCTGTCAGACATAAATGAACCAGGTAACAGTAAGTGCAGCACAGCTTCTAGGAACAAAAGCTCCAGCAACATTTGTGATCACTAAAATCATTAGAAAATAGGATGTAATGAGGCACCTGCTGCTGTCTCATGCAAAACAGCATTGCCCATAACCACTTTGGAGTTTATAAACATCCATCAACAACTTTTTAAAAAGCTTTAGAATTTCACAAGCATGGTGCAAATTATTTCAAAAATTTCCCTCTTTTTCTCATAGTTTGCATTACCTTGGATAGCCAGGATTCTTATCTACCACTTTCATACTTAACAGGATCAAATAAGAATTTGTTAACTTGCCCAAGTATTTATGGCACTTCAACTTACTTCACAATGGAAAGACTCATTTTACAGCAGATCTTGACAAGCTGCTAGATTTGTTTTCCTATAGAAGGGTATTTTCTTGCCTTTTTGACTTTAATAGTAATGGGAGTTTTTGGTTAAAAAGATCACTTTTTGAGATCCTTTGTATTTGTAAATCCTCCATTTCAGAATGAAAATTTCTCCTGATCATCAACAAATAAGTCTATATTCTCCTTCTCCCACCCATTTCCCCTTTGGTTTCCCCCCATTATACCACTAGATTTGGAAAACTGTGTGTCTCCAGCTAAAGGCCTTTTAGTACACTAAAGGCAACTTGGAAATTAGTTGGCTAAAGTCTTTCAGAGAGCCCTGATCTCTATTTTGTTTTGTAGATCAATCTACTAATTCATGTTTCAAGTGCTTAATTTCAAAATCGAGACAGACAGATGTAAGTGCAGTACTTGTCCAAAACAAAGGTTCTCCAAAACAAAGGAGATGACTCAGAAAGAAAAACTTAAAACATCTCAGTTAAGACTCAAAAAAACCTCAAAACAAATTTCTGTTGTGTTGTTCATACCATTAATCCTTGGTCATTCATCAGCTCTAACTCCTTAGCTCAGGTTTTTGTCCTCTCACTGTTCTAGGCTGCAGATAAGCCCAAAAGACCTCATACTCCATGACACTCTATATCAGAGCAGACCCCTCCTTTTCCTTGCAGTGATGTACTCTTTCTGCAGTTTCAAAGTTCCAAGAGTGCCTTTAAATGTTTAAGTAGACAAAAATCTGGTAAGCGTAGCATTCAACTTCAGTATCCTCCAAAATGAAGTATGATTAGAGTTGGTGTGTTATAAGTACCACTGAAAATATCACAGTCCAAATATATTCAGCTGAGTTAAATTTCCTTTCTAGAGGTTGCTGCGTCTTCAGACTTGGTATGAAAGCAAGGACAATAACACATATTGATTTAGTTGTTGCTAGGTGATGTTCATACTAATCAAGGACATTCTTCAGCTTCCTATAGAAGCCAATAAGCAGCACAGAGAGAACAATTGAATGGCCAGTGGAATATTCCTATCACAGGCATCATGCCCAGTATTGCTCAGTATATAAATGGGGGTTGGATAGGGTTGGGGCTGGATTGAGGGAGGGGAGGGCTGGGCAACCAATTCACCAGATGATGATCAAGTGACTGCGTGGTCCTAGATGCTGGCTGGGGTTAAACCATGACACACATAAACCTCTGAGATGAAAGGAAGGAAATCCTCCAAGAAATTCCTCACCACATGCAACACCCTCTGACAGTCAAAATAAAAGACTTCATCTTTATTAATGCAATCTGAAAGAGCAGTGTAACCAACTTGTTTCATAGCATTATTACACAGAGGGGAAAAAAATAAAATCCAGCACTTCTCCCTGTGTTTCACTCTAATTCCAGTGAGAGGAAAGCTCCATCAAACTGTTATTAGATCCTATCATCAAATGCACGACTTCAAAAGCCTGTAGGAAAGCATTTCTCTTAGGATCATGGTGAACGGAAGAGCAAGGCCAAGACAGCTAGTCCTGTGCAGCAACGGTGCCATCTACAGCCTGAGCAAGGCCACAACAGAATTGTGTGGAGTGCCAGAGGAAGAGAGCTTGTTCAGACTTTTTGCCACAAATCTGCTCCTCAAAATTCAAGTCTGACTGAGGACACAAGCACTAACATTATATTTAGTAGAAAGCATTTTTTTCTCTACCTGTGGAGATGATATGTATTGCCTAGCTATGTGTTCTGAGGCTGCATGAACCTTAAGACCCTTCAGTTATGGACCAAACCTACTAACAGGTTGTGCACTTAACAGATATCCCTATGGAAGCAGAAGAACATTACATTTCTCTTGTCACACACACATACAAGACACTACACAGAGTGTATTTTACAGACTCCCAGAATAAAGTTACTGGACCTTTTTATTAGCCAGCCGTTCAGCTGTTGTCTGTACAACCAAGACAGGCATCCACACTTGTTACTTAAAAGAAAAAAAAATCAAGGCTCCCAGCCTAAGTATCATATTATTAGGAATTAGATATGTGTAAATAGAAGTATCAAAATAATAGAATATGTAAATAGAAATATACCAGTGAGTAGTATTAGAAAAATAATACAAATAGAAATATATCAAAGGTCTGGAGCAACTGTTAATGAGGATGGGCTGAAGGAGTTGGGGTTGTTCAGACCCGTGAAGAGAAGGCTCAGGGGGGATCTCATAGTAGCTTAGCAATACCTGAAGGGGGCCTGCAGAAAGGCAGAGGTAGGACTTTTTAATAGGATATGTGATGGAAGGACTAGGAATAACAAATGTAAATTGGAAGAGGCTAGATACAAGAAAGAAATTCTTTATGGCAAGGGTAGTGAGACACTGGAACAGGTTGCCCAGAGAGGTTGTGGATGCCCTCTCTCTGGAGGTGTTTAAGGCCAGGCTGGACAAGGTACCAAGCAACCTGATTTAGTGGGAGGTGTCCCTGCCTGTGGCAGGAGGGTTGGAAGCAGATGATCTTTATGGTCCCTTCCAACCTAAACTATTCTATGATTCTATATAAAGTCAAATTCAGAAATAAGAATATGTTACATACAAGCTACCAAGAAAAGAGCATTAATAAGCGTTTGGAAGCTTGAGCTGATGCAAGTTACATTCTTTTCACATACCTGGTGTGCCAGATGGAAAGGTAGAAAATATTTATGCCAACAAAGAGAAATATAGCTGATCTATTTACCATAGGTGCCTTAACTCTACCAGTGCTGCCTGGCCTGATCCATATCATGCATTGCTGTGCTGCCCTCTCTCACCACCTTCACTGTCACTACAGCTGCACCCAGGCCTGATCTCTGCCTGACAGCTGCACACCCTCCTCTCAGTGGATCTCCTGCTCTTCTAATACATACAAACTTTCTGATAGAGAAGTGCAGCTGTGTCAATAATCGCAAGTTTTCTTACCATATCCAAGTTAAATGTAACCAGTACAGCAGGCAAGGTCTTCCCAAGGGTGCAGACAGCCTGAAAAAAGGACTGTAAATGCAGTTCATTTATCTGATAGATAGTCAGCCTTGATGGAATACAAATTTCAAAACACAAGAGTGTTTCACCTCAGAATCAAAATTCATTGTCTGGTTATTCTAATCTGTATAAAAGAGATAAGGAAGTCACAGGGAACTCAAGGAATTGCCTCAGGGAATGGAACCAAGCTAGAGAAAAATGGGCAGAGACTAAGAGAAAACGCAAACCAAACTGATGAAGCAAGCAAAAGGAAAAAAAAAGCAAAGCAAAAGGCAGAAGTCAAATCTTGACTTCTCATTAAAAAAAAACAAATTATTAGGAAAAAATGGCCTTAAGTAATAGATAACTGAAGGGTTCAGTGACTCCATGAAAGCACGTGGTTTCAAGAGACATCACTAGAATATCAAAAAAGCAGAGTACAGAAAGCAATCCTCATAGAAATTGAGAATTATCATTCAGCCTCTGCACTTGGTCCAGACAGCAGTTTTCTCACCCTTTGCAGTGGAATCTTGACACCAGGGAAAATCATCTCAATTTCAGAGTAGGCAAATCATAAGCTTGTTAAAGCTTATTTGTGGAGTAAATCTTTCACCATACATCAGAGGAATTTTTGTTCTTGTTTTGCTTTGTTTTTAAATTTATTACTAAATTCTATGCTACCTACCCATACGTCTCATAATGGCTACATGTTTCCATGCAAAGAGACTGCCTCCATTTAGATCTCAACTCAGTATGTATTTGTTAGGACACTCATCTTTACCACAATAATGCCCCATTTCTCCATTTATACTGAAATCAAATCTGCTTCACAGCAGAAAACACATGTGATCCAACCTGACCAATAACCATCCCCGTATTCATAGTACCACTGGCTTGTCACTGAAGCACAGTATCTTCTGTTAACAACAGAGGTAAATTTATAGAATGGCACTGTGCTGACATGGAATTTAGGCCTGAAATTGGTAACTCCATAGACCAGCAACCCCACTGGAATGAGTACATGAGGACTGAAATAACACAGTGGCACATAAGTTATTTTTGAATAAAGGAAAGTCTTACAGTAGCAACTGGAATTTCTATATTCTTACCTGAATCTGGCCACCTCTGCAAACAAGGGCACACCACAGGAAAACCACTTAAGTTTTATTGTGCATCTCCAAGCTTCTCCCTCACCCACAACATACACAGCATGTTTCTGCTGTACTGCTGCATAGGCCTGCATCAAAAACACAGAAATCATCAAAAAACACAGAAATCCTCCCATGTATTAAGTTCTTCAGCTATTTCTTTTGATATGGGTCGAAATGCCTTTTCTGAGAGGGGAAACATTTCAAGTCGGTATTTTCCCATTTTTTTCACCAGCAAGTGGACATAAATTGATTATGCCCAAGGCAAATGCTTTAAGATTGTTTTTCTAAAGAATGAGAAATATGCATAAAAATAATGAGTTTCTGTAGAAAACTTTGTATTGCATAGGATGCTAACCCTCAACAAAATTCAAGTAACATTTTTCAGGCAGAATCTTTTGAGACTTGGTTTGATCTTTAAGCACTCTAGACAGGGCACAGCTGAAATTTTAAGAAGTTTGCTTGTGTCTTTACTCCATTTCTTCAAGCTTTTTATGAATGTATATTTTACCTGCAAAGATCTTTAAACATTCTCAAAAACAGCCCTAGCTTATACGACCAAATGTTTTTGCTGCAAAAATGCTGTGTATCTCTTAGCTTGATTTGCATTATTTTTAGGAATGAAAGGAATCGAGTTTTACTGCTTTTGATTGACCACACTTTGTCATACTGATGTGGCTGAAAAGTTCGAGATTAACTGTCATAATAAAGCAGTATGTGACTCTGGAGAAGAGCACACTACTACACTCTTAATTTATTCCTCCAGATGTTCCTGTTACAGATCAGTTGTTGTACCCAAGGTAAGCACCTACTTCACTGCTTTATCTTAAGAAACACACTGAGCTTCACCTACAATTCAGACCAAGGAGTGCCTTGAACACTAATCTATTCCAGTGAGACTTTTTTGTTGTTGTTAACTCAAAGGCAAACTTCATAAATATTTAAGCATTACTCTTTAAAAACAGACATATTCACGTCTCTATAAATCTGGATGACGCAGCTGTAATCACTGCAGCTGCTTACAAAGTCAGCAAGATAAAAATTTACAATTTTGGCAAGACAGAGCAAAACACAGAAATCCCAGAACAGGAAACAATACCCATGCAAGCAGCAGTAATCAGAAGCTGATAAAGACAGCATCACACCATAATAACAGCCTTTGAGAGAGTAATGAAAATCAGAATCTATTACAGGATCAGAGAAAATCTGCATAACATTTAAGCAGAACTTCGCATCTTGACAATTCAGAGGAACTACAGCCATTTGCAGTGAGCTGACTAAAGATTAATTGCATGGATTCTCTCTCATCACAAATTGTTAAGGATTTTCAAAATAATTTCATAATTCACGAACTTCACAGGCACTTCAGCAGAGGAAGCTAATGATGGCACAAATTTCCAGGTTTGAGGTGTCAAATTAGCACTTTCAGCATGGACAGAAATAAAAGAAATACTTAGGAATGTTTCTGAACGAATCTGTACAATCTTAACCCCCCCGATGTAAATCCTTGTTTCTCAGAAATACATATGTTGAGCATGCCATTGTTAATCAGAACTCATCTACATCATAAGGGAGAACTGGCACTGAAAACCTGTGTCTCTGTAAAACTTAAAGTGTAATCTAGTAGCCAAGATGCAATGATCAATTACTCAAATTGTCCTCTTTCTACTGCTTCAGGAAAACCACCTCCTATTCTCACTAGCTCTACTGTATCTTACTGTCTCAAAGCTGTCTTCTCACCCTGGTGGAGCTCCTGCTCCATTCCACCATTTCTACTCTTCCCAACTCTTTGCCCCATGCATTTAGAAGCTGTCCTATTCCCAGAGCTGCTCTAAAAACAGTTTCTAAACATTCCCAACTTTTGTAATGCTCAGATCACCCCTAATTTATATAAAAATACAGTTTACCGTTATTATCTTGCTATCCAACCTTTCTATGTCACCAGCATTACTAAATACTTTCATCTATTTATTCCTTTTTTTTCCTGGGCAATAATACTCTAGTCTTCAACACTTTTCATATTTCATCTCTCAGGTTTTCCTTCCCTTTTACTGGATCATTTGTTTTAATAGTTTCTATCCTATACAAACAATCTCCAAGCAGCATTTATATACTTACTCCCTTGATACAGACACATATCTCTGCTGCCTTTGCAATCATGATATGCAAAGCAAGTCCGTTTGTTATCCCTCAGAGAAGGCTGATATTCAGTATTTTTTAATTGCTCTTTTCTAACTCTTTAAAAAAAATAATTTTCTCCTCATGCTTCAATTTGAAATTTTCTCACCGCTATGAGTTGCCATTTCAATCTCAGAATAAACAAAAAAATAATTTCATTACATGGTCTTATGACATGTACTCTAAGCTCAAGGAACTTTTTCAGCAAAGCTAAGCAAAGGACGTGCATCTATGCTTTATAACTGAGCTTTGGACCGATGAACCCTGAACAAGAGTTTACATGTGCTTTTCAACATATCCCATCTCCATTTGCTCATGTTTTCAGCCTTCAAGCCCTACAATCCTCCCCTATGTTTATGGCATGCCTTCTCCTAAATCCTTACCTTTGCCTTTAAATAAACCCTTTCTCATGGGTATTCCCATGAGCAGAGAAAACTAGCTTCAGCAAGAGACAATTTCGTATCATTTCTTCCCCCCTCCCTCCCGTAAGAATAGATATTCTGTTATATATGACTTCTGAGACTGTTCACTCCCCTCTACTCACCATTTTGTTCATTTAAACCCCATGATTTCATTTGAGCAAGATCACACATCTAACACTTTCTCCTGGTGCATTGAAATTTCCAGTCTTTGTTCAGCTGAATTTGTCCTTTTAGGCTCTGTCTCCATCCATATGCCAGTTCTTTACATGCTCTCATCGTAACTTTAAGGCCTAATCTCCTACAGCTTAAAATAAGTTGCTTGTTAATTTGATCAAAGTCAAAGAAGGCATAAATGATTTGTAACTAGGATATTAGAAAGAAACTTTTTTGAGGAAGCATCTTTCCCTCAAAGAACCCTGTGCTTTTACCAGGAACTCTTCCCTGCTTCAGTTAAATTATTAGCCAAAAGAGTTTTCTGATCTGATTCACCACACAAATCTATTAATATAAGATGGGAAGGAATAAGCAGTCAAGCTCTAAAAGGGCTATTCTTTCCACAGCAACTCTTGCTTTCATGGCTTGAAGTATTTGGCTACACTGAAATACTCAAAAATACAATACATGAATCATCACAAGAGATAGGCTTCAATAGAATAATTTGTTTTGTTAAATCTAAAATGAAACTCTGACAAATTAAAAAAAAAAGCACATGGGCAAAATCTTGGTTCTGCTGAAGACAACAAAGGGTCAAAGGGTTTTCTATTCCCTTGCATCATGAGATTATCTGTCTCTGAGAAAACTGTTATGTCAAAAACGCACAAATAATGCAGTTACTATTAAGGACAGTATGAGAAATCTCTTTAGTAGTTTGGTTAATATTTAATCTAACTGCAACCACACATTTTTGATGAAACATTTACTAGTTCTCTTCTACCAAGAGACTGGAAGTTTCTTTACCCTTTCTTACCTTACTCTGTGAAGTCCTTTAAATCACATCTCTCAGGATTAGAGTAACAGCTGGCACTTGTAACAGATCTGGAATTTGATCACTAAAAAACACATATAAGATTAATGTAATCTTTAAGCAAAGACAGGCTCAAAGAATATAGTTTATAGCAGATGACCCCAGTGCCAAAACACTTCCAGCAAAGCCAAAAAGGAGTTTTAATGAAAAAATTAACACAACACTACAGCAGTTATTCATTTTATGAGACAATAAAAAAACAGATAATACAAAACAAAAACATCAAAATGCTTGAAAGTTTTTGTTAAATATTTTTTTAAATCTGACACTGAAATTAGCAGAGCAAATAAATAACACACAAGATAAATGGCATTTCAGTTACAGACTCTGTCAAAACACATAGTTATCAGCCCGATAAACCTTACACCAACTGAATAAAACTATAATAGCCTAATGCAAGCCTCTGTTCTCCAGGGTAGAAATCTTTTCATAAAAACCTCCTGTCTACAAACCTGAAAGATAAGCTAAGACAGAAATAATCTTCAAAGGAAATCACAGTTGTAATTACAGGCAAAAATTGTTGCTGTTGCTCACGGCATTCTTCAAAGATAACGCATAAGGACATGTCTGCATAGCTATCTAAAGCAGAGCTTGACCTTGCTCACGCTGTTTTACCTGACCCAAGTCTCCAAAACTGATATTTTATCAACTACAGATGTTATGAAAATGGGAGTACTCTTGATTCCTTGCCATCACAAGAAGTCAGGAACCTTCCTGTCACTGCATGGAATTATATCACATACAATATAAATTATATATATTAATAGAGAGTGTGTGTCACAAATAAGCATTAGAATGCCTTATCCAGTGGAAATCTGTAAACATTACAGAAGAATGAAATTACCTTTAATTTACACAAAGATAAATTAGACTAAGTTTTCATTTACAAGAAAATGTAAATTAGCAAAGAAAATGAATCTTTAAAGTTACTGCCAAGGGAACACCAAGGTCCCTTACAGGAGGCACGGGATTACAGAGGAAAGCACTGACATCACACAGGTTATTGAAGGATTCAAATTAATCTCAGATGGAGTTGCAAATTATGTATTTCAAAGCCTCAACTATGCGATCAGATCATAGACTACAATTCCAGATCACCTTTTCTCCCAATCCCACACTTGCAAGCATTCTTTTACAGTTTTTCATTTTGACCTACTGAGATCATAATTCTTTTAATTTATACAGATTTCAACCCTGTAATTAACTGCGAAGCTTAAAAAAAACCACAGAACATTGGTCCAGTTCTTAGATGGTAATAAATACTGTTTGAAGAAAATGGAAAGAGAGAAAAATATGCCCACATCTTCACAAAAGTGTCTGGCCAAGAGATTATGATGTTGAAATGAAAGTCTCCAAACATAAGACCTGGGTCTTATGTTCCTCCAGAAAATGGCAACACCACACCCTCAACTCATAAGTCACATACCCAAAGACGACTGTTAAACGCAGTACCACACCAACCTGCACCACCTTGAATGGAACTTTTTCAGCTTTGCATTTTTCAGCAAAACAATGTCATTTACAGGGCAGTACACTAGCACATAAATTTGTATCTAAGAATTAGCCTGTAAAAACACCACATTAACTATGCATGCATTGTTAATTTCAAATATGCTTCCTGTTAACAAAATCTGAACATGCATGCAATGTTCAAATCTAAAGCTCTTAAAATTCTGGCTAGCTCTAGCATGTATTTTTTTTCCTAAATATAATTGCATCTCAACTTGCATTTTTTACGAATTAGATCTGAAGCTCCTCTGTCCTAAGAGCTACAGAAAGCAGATCCTACAATGTTAGACCCACATCAGACTTCCAAGTGTCCAAAAAAAAATTTCATGCTCTTTCCACAGTTCCTGTGTTCTGGTACCCAGCTGTATATGGTCCAGCCAACATTTAGACACAGAACAAACAGAGCAAGCAACAGTCATTGAGGTCATCTAAGGCAGAGGACAAACAGGACCTAAATTACCTTCAGGATTTTTTTTTTCCTGGAAATCATACAGTATTATTTTCCAAAATTTTACCCCTCATCATTAATGACATCTATTTTCTCAGTCATTAGTCCAACATTGTAATAACCCACAAAATACTTTTTCCCTCATTCCAGCACACAAAGTATTTTAAATGGCTTATTAGAAGTTACCAAATAAAGAGAATGCTTTTCCCCTTCTCAAAACCTTTGAGATATTATGGTCCATTTCCTAATGGAGAATGCACAGTAAGCTCAGAGCTGAATAAAGTAAAGTGCCTCTTCAAATTCCTCTTCGAAGCGGGTTGATCACAGAACTTGACTTCAATGTTGCCATCACTGAATGTCTCCTTCCTGGCTTCATCTGAGTCAATGGGATCTCTCTGAGAAACACTCGCCTTTTGCCGCCTCATAGTAATCCCCAAGTTCCCAAGTTGCCTGGTTGGTGACGCATTTTCTTTGACAATGCAGAAACAGATGGCAGACAAGAAATTTTTCTTGAAGTTTTCATTCATGAAAGCATACACAATAGGATTGCAAATCGAATTGAAAAATCCAATAATCTGGACAATGGCAAAGATCATTTTGACTGTCACATCATCATACTCTTTTTCAAAATTACCTGGAAAGGAAAAAGGAAATAATGACATCAGAACAGAATAGTCAAAATGCCTACTAGTTGACCTATTTGTATCCAGTCTGGCATTTGAAACTTTCATTTAACAAAAGATCACACTGGAGGTTCTTAATACTACCAACAGAATTTCCATCTGTGAGGAAAGACCTACTGCATTGTTCAGCTTTGTGTAAATGTAAATGACACATTCATTCAAAAGAAGTGATTTTTGAGCCAAAAACTTGTCTGTTGGCCAAGTAACAGAAAGCTTCCAGTCTGCAAAGTCGTTCTTCTGGCTCTGAATTTCAAGCCCATATCAAAAGTGTAAATACTTTAACACCAATCCCTGATTTTGCCCTCAATTCTGCTCTCATGATCATTTCTCTCAATCTACTGGCCATAGTTTTCTAATGCAGTCCATGATACAGCTGGCCTTCTGGGCTGCAAGCACACATTTTTGGCTCATACAGAGCTCTTCATCGAACAATACCCCCAGGTCCTTTTCCACAGGGCTGCACTGTATCACATTATCACCGGGTCTGTACTGATGACAAGGACTTCATAGCAGTTTAACTCAAACCACTATGACAGCTTGAGTGGGTGCAAATAGAAGTCTTCACACATTAAATTAGAATTAAATTTGAATTTTAAAGTTCCTTGTTCACGAGGTTTCATACTCAGAAATAACTTTTACGTTCCAGCCAGGTACTTCTGCCTTTCAGCAAATAGCATGAAAGACATGGGAAAAAAAAGAACCTACAGAGATATGCTCGTTTTCCAATAGTCAAGTCTTCCTTTTTCTTGAGTCTTGTAAGGACTAGAAACCTTCTTTTCAGGACTGAAATATGTACTGTCCAAATTGAAGACCAAGATTATTTCCCTTTTAAAGAGCTTACAATCTAAAACATCCGGTACAGGCTTTGCATTCCTTCCCACCCACCCTGTGACTATGTACAGCAAGGTTGATAGCAGGACCCAAAGATTATCTTTTTTGGTTTTTCTTCACATAGCAGTGAAAAAGAGATCTGGCTGACACACAAATATATCACAGGTATAAAGTACCTTCCAGGCACTATATTTGACAAGAGGATTTTTTTGAAATGTACTTATTTTCCGTGAGTACTGAAGATCCATTACTCAGATTGCTGAGAAATTAATCTGTTGTTGGCTTTGTATCTCTATTATAAGACAGTGATCCAGCAATTATAAGCACAATATTAATCTAAGCATTCTAAAACTGAATGCTGGAGCAGCACTAACTTTTCACAACCAATAGTTCCATTATAAAAAAAAAAATCACTTAAGAAAAGTTTTACTGTATAACACACGAACACATGGTAGGTACTCACTGTATTCTATCATCATGTGAATCACATGGAAAGGGGCCCAACAGACTGCAAAGAGAAACACCACTGTGACCATCATAACAATTGCTCGCTTCTTCTTCCTGCAATTGCATCAAGACATTCCATGCTGAATCACTGAGAACTGACTGGTGGTTAGATGTGTCGCTTCATGTAAAATCTGTAAATGTGTTCTGATGGTTGCAGATGTAAACAAAGCCTGGAAGAATGCTCAGAAGTACACAATTCCCTTTGAAACAAAAAATGCAGCATCATATAAACACAGTATAGCAATTAAAAACTTACTTCACTCGTTTGGTAAAGCAATGCCCTTTGCAGCTGCAGCAAGCAATGACATTAGGATATCTCACTTTATTCAAATGCAATTCCAGTAGTAAGAAGAATCCCTTCCTAGATCTGAGAGCACTGATCTGCAGCACCTGATTACACAGAGAATTTGACAGTGAAATTCTATCTGCTACATTCACTTTTGCTACTAAGTGGGGTGCTGGAATAAGAGCCAGAAACATGCTCCCTGCCTCTATTGCAATGTCTCACAAACTCAAGGTATACGTGTATTTACTGCCACCCCCAAATTGATAAACAATTCATATAAATACTTTTAACAGACAAATTCGCTAAATGAAAGGGAAAACCGCAAGGCGGTATTAAGGGTAGCTCATATTTAGTGGTAAATAGCAAAGTTGATAATCATAGATTTTCCTATCTTTTCAGATAGAGCATTACCATCTGCAAACTCACACAAACAAATCTAAGAACACCCACAAATCTTTGGAAGCTATATTCAAGTTCAACTCCACCAAAATAGTTTCCAAGTGAATTCTGATTTTATTTCTCGTAAGTCAGTTTAACTTCTACTAAGACCATAAAGCAGTGTTCGCAATGTCTGAATTATATAAGGAATATTCCATTAAATTACTGCCAGAATACTTCCATATATCTTTTCCAACTCATCTTCTAACTCACGGCCTACATCTTTTAAAAACAAGATTTATTGAAAAAGCTTCACTTCTAAGGTGTGGCTACACTTTACATAGAAGAAAACAATCGGTTTAGGTCACCTTAAATGGCACATCTAAAGGTTAAACAACTACTTAGCTTTAAAAAAACTAGTATATGCTTGTAGACTTCCCAACAGAGCGACTTAATTTTTTGCACTGGTTTTCAACAACTGTCAGGGAAAAAAAAAGTATCCTGGAAGTCTAAATTACAACTGTGTTTTACTTTACAAACCTTGATATTTTAGACATTTCACTCCCATGAATGGTTTGAAGAACTGAAGCATCTCCCACTCGTTTCTTAATCCAGAGTTCGTAGCCAATTTTAGTGTACAAAAAAAGCATCAACATCAGTGGAAGAAGGAAGAGAATAACAAGAATAAAAGTCGTGTATATCTTCTGATAAACTGGACTAGCCCATTCTTCCAAGCAACAAACATGCACTTTTTCATATAGAAAGTCATATTTAACCTGTAACAAGTGTAAAGAAGATGAGTCACAACAATGTTTATCCCAAGTGAAAAAACAAGCACATTCCAATATTTTTTGCTCTTAATATAACAACCAAACTCAACTGAGGCATTTTTCAAAGTGACAATGTTCTTCCAAGCAGTTTTCCTCATCAAGTATTGGGTTGATCTAAGTTGACAAAGAGAGGTCAGGAGAGGTGCAGGTTTGCACTTCTCAAAATTCCTCTTTTTTTTTTTAACAAGGATTTTCAAAGAAGATGGTACCCTGGCTATGCACTTTGTAAGTAATTGAGGGTGTATACAGAAAGGTATATTAGTCACTTCAAAAAAAACTTAACAGATACCTTAACATTCAGACTCACAAGCAGCAGATTCTGACAAGTGCAGAGTAATTCTCCACTCTAATGGGCAGCTAATTACATTTTAAAGTAGGCACCATTCTTCCAGATCTTGGGGAGCACTCTGTCTTCCTGTACCAGTAATTTAAGACCTACATTGCTGTGTGCCAGTCCATCTATAAACTCAAAGGAAACCACAGTGGAAGTCATACATGTAATTACTGCTGTTTGACATAATTGGGGAGGACAGACACAGTAGTCCCGGCTGGTAGTCCTTCTTACAGTATATCCAAGTCCTAATCCTTAGCCCTTGTTTCAGGCACACAGAACCAAAGCTCCACTTCTTATTCTGTTCTCATTTCTTAGGATTTCATTGCTAAATGTACAGAAAGAGACAGCAAGGACTGAATTATAAATACCAATATGAAAATCCTATTTCACCTAACATACCTCAAGCCGTTGCACATGCCACATAGGAGACCCAACAATAACTGCCAGCAACCAGACTATCCCTGTAAACAAATAAACTTTTTAATATTTTGTGCAACAAACAGCATAAGTTTGGTTATAAACAGTTTAACAGCTTCATCTTTAAAAGTCGGGCAAAGAAGACAATTTAAATAAAGAACAAAGTTTTCCATGAAAGGCATACACATAGAATCATAGAATCATAGAATAGTTTGGGTTGGAAGGGAC
>VZTY01013230.1:146064-158947 GCA_013400935.1 Turnix velox
AATTTATATCCATTGTTTCTAGTCCTCCCATCCGATATTATGTTAAAAATTCCTTCCCCTGCCTTTCTGTAGGACCCCCTCAGGTACTGATAAGTTACTATGAGGTCCCCTCTGAGCCTTCTCTTCTCCAGGCTGAACAACCCCAACTCCTTCAGCCTGTCCTCATAGGGCAGTTGCTCCAGCCCTTTGACCATCTTCACATACACATCAACAGCATGCTCTTTTGTCATCAGCTTTCCTTCCCTCAAACTACCTGCTATTTATTGGTATTTAAGCAAAATGAAAATTGATTTGCATGAGCAGAGCAGTATTACATATATTCTATTTGTGCTATAATGGAAGGACCATTTTCAGTACCGACATTGCTCTAGCAATGCCTGCATATTTTGAACATTTCTTATAGGAAAAACAAAAAAAAAGCCTGGTAATCATCATAATCTTGGTTAAATAGATCTTTGACTTCAGATTCTATGTTTCTTGTCAGGGATTTGTGTAGTAATTACTATACATATAGGCACTACCCTTGAACAATTGTTTTTTGTTACCAGAGCTATCATTAACTCTACCCCTTAATCGCTGGTCACATCAGTGATTTCTGTTCTGCCGTGTCATCTACACTACACACACAATTACCAGAGATGCCCACAATCTTACCAAGCATCGTGAAAGCTCTTTTATTGGTATACTGCCATTTCATTTTTAGTGGATGCACAATTCCCTGGTGTCTTTCCACAGCAATGCAGGTCATTGTAAGAATCTCAGTTACAATAGCAGTGGATTGAACAAACGGTACCATCTTGCAAGCGAAGGCACCTGCAATAGTCAGAAAGTAAGGTATGCAATTGTTGCAGTTCTCTTGCGCAGAAAGAATATACTGATGTTCTTTAATTTATCTGAACTGCTGAGAAGCCACCTATTTAAGCTTTCCATCAAATACACTTTCAACAGCCATCCTTCCATTGTATACACTGCATCTGCAAAACCAAGATGAAGCTGATGATTTGATTTAAATCATTAGTAACTAAAGCTGCCTTCTGTATCAAGTGAAAATTTAAGACAAATTAAATCATTCACTTCTTCCTCAAATTGACAATTTTGCTCTGTTATTTCTATTTCTTTACCTTAAACATGTAAAGCCTTTAAATCATTGAAAACTCAAAATTGTTATTTGTCTCTTCTTTGAATTAAGAGGTATGCAATAAAAACAGGCAAAAAAAAGCATCCAGAATGCACAGTTCCAACAGGATTTTGCAGCTAAAGCCCATCCAATACAGCAACCTCACATCCATGCTCCCAGTCTTAGTCAACCTCTCAGAAGAGAAAGCAGTCTGCACAGATGAATCTGTTTCCCTATGCATTTCTGTTAATTAGCACAAATTAGATTTCCTCCCAGGCTTCACAACGACAGATCACCAGAACACCCAGTAAATGCAATACATCACATTAAGAAGTGAGAGCGACTTCCAAACAGAAATTCCTTTTCTATTGTCTGCTCACGTGTACCCCATCCCCAAGTTAACCAGTCACTTTCAGAACAAAAGCTATTGCCCCCACACCTATATCAGAATCAGGACATAATGTTAACCAGGATTAATGCAAACATTGACTTAGTTTGAAAATTAAGTTTAGTTCGATTCTTACAAAAAATCTTACTGGATCCTCCATGTAAGCTGAATTTTAAATTCTCAACTCTGACTGCAGAATTTGCATGGACACCAGCTATCCAAGGTCATGAAATAATCCAGACAGGCAGAGCTTTAGGAAAAAAGGTGTTACTTGCTGCTTCCCAGTGCACAGCACACAACTACATTTACTCCATTCTTTCAGATACCTGGGACATTTTGATACTAAACTGCACAAGGTACATAATACCTGTGTAAATAAACATAGTTCCAGTACATTAAGCATTCTGATATAATTCTAGCATTGAAGAATTTGTGTGCTAAAACTAGACACTGGAAGAACTTCAGTTTGTTTTTCAGATTCTGTTTCCCTCTTCTTTTGTCTGTGGCTACACTGAATCTTTCAAAACAGAATTTTGCTTCAGTTCTTTTGCAAGCTAATTAATGGCTTTAGGCATCTAAACAACCCTAAATCAAAAAGAATCTGGTCAACATTTTTTCAAACAATTTTTAAAGGTTGTTTAAAATTTTGGGTTTTTTCTTGGAAAGACTTGCTGAAAACGTATTTCCTTTTTTGCATGCTCATTTTGCAGTTACCCCATTTAAGAAATGTGACTTTTCCCAATATTTTAATAATAAGACTTCAATATCTTAAACTCATATAAAAATGGGTGGTTTTTTACAGACTTCTAAGGCTTTCAGCAAACATTTCCAGTAGATTATATAAGCAATGATTATTTTTTCCCCAACGATAACAAACACATTCAGAAGGCTGAAAATATAAATGGTATTCCCTTAAACAATTCTTGTTGTCTTCATTATCAGATGTTCTGCCTGTAACTGAGATTTTGCCATTTCAACATCCATTTAAAAGACCAGTTTTACTTTTATTAGGGTAACACAGGCAAAACCCCCAAATAATTCTCTGATAAGAGTTAAAACACTTGTTCTTCTGTTAAAATGCTGTTGACCGAGCCCCCTGCACTACAATCAGTATCACAGCTTGTAAACCAATTTTCTCCAGCTCACTTGATGCAAGCAAAGCAAGTTTTCTTACATGTTGTAATTTCAGGGCAGGAAACAAGCCAGTCATAATCATACAGATTATATTCATACTCGGGCAATGCACTGTTTTAAATGGATTCTCAAGTATACAGTCATTTTGCATGCTTAGCAGTTCACCACTAACGATGAACAAGTCTCTCACTTAGTACCTTACATAGAGGATAAAGAACATTATACACATATAAGCTTAGAAAAAAGCATTGATGTATAACTTGATACTGGACCTGTGACAGTTGAAGTCTATTTAAGGGTCAACTACAGCAAGTGAAATAATACAATATGCAATGATCCCATGCAATTAGACCATGCACCTCAAATAGCCTCTAGTTTATTTACTGATGCAAAATGGATTCCACACCATTCCCTCTATCCCTTAATTTGAAAGCCCACATACTTAGGGCTCACGGACCAAAGTATTCCACACTGTCTAGCCTCCTTCTCCCTTTCTTCCTAGACATACATGCAGCTTCTCTGACCATAGGTCTGTAAAGACATGGAAATGGTAATCATGGTCTTCAGGTAAATTCAGATCAAGCAGCTTAATTTAAAATGCAACAAACAGTAAGTAAAATCAATTACTAATATGTAAAGGTGAAAGCTGTGCAGCATAGTACTGCTACTAGAATACAAAATTACTCCAGCAAACTACTGGCCTCAATTGTATTACAAGGATCCAGATCTCTTCTGAAAATAGAGACTCCCTATTAGGGAACGAAGCAGGACATGGCAAACAGTCCTATTCACTCAACGCAAGGCAGAGATTGACAGCAATTTTTACCAAGAAAAAGGACATGATATCACCACCACTGCATATGACACAGTAACCCAATCAATACCTTAAACTTGCCTTATTTCTGTGTTCAGTTAATGCAACAACAAATATTTCACATCAGTCATTGTGTTTAATAATTAATGGCAGACATTCATGACTTGCAGAAAGAAACTCCCTATACTGAACACCTGAGTAAGTCTCCTTTTATCAGTATTGTTTTGCTGCTTTTGAGCAAAGCATCTCATCAATATATTACATAAATAAAAACCTAAGCCCATTACTTACCAAGGCATTCAGTGTACAACCCTTTCTCAAACCATCTTCATAATTAATTTTATTCCTGACTTCACTCATAAGCAAATGCCTCAAAATATACAATAGCAGGACATGGAAAATGAATGTTCCAGAAGCAGTTCAGAGCAAAAAGGTTTTTCACTGAAGAACAGAAATAAGATTTTATAAAGGTATCCAAGAATACCAGACATGTAATTTTCACTGCTAAGATTTCATTTTAATCCCTCTGAAAGAAATGTTTATGCATTCTCACACAGGAAAGCTGTACATAAGGGTAACACATTTCATACAAGATGGTTACTAAAGAACAGAAAGTACCCTAAATACTCAGTTGGAGATGACACTTGCTTTTCAGCCAAGCATTTAGAGAAGGGGAAACTGCCATACTAAGGAGCACCAGATACAATAGCAATATGCAGAAGACTCACCCCCATCCTGAGTGGCAGCTGGAGACCACATAAGATATACAACAGCATCTCAAATACTATTGTGTGTTCAAGTTGTGCCTCATATGACTTCCTCCTCTCTAAATGACATGGAAAGTCACCTTCTGAAAGGTATCTTGAGACCATATATCCTAACTGGTAAGAAGCACAATTCACAAGAAACATGTAGCATATTAGGTCTACCATCACCTGATGGTTTGCCCATGTCTTCTGCTAACATTAAAAATAATTCTACAGTTACTCCAGGCAGTTCCATAAAAATATTGCTGTTACTCAGCTAACTAACCAGTGTCAGAAAATAAAGCAACTCTTCTAAATATTCGTCACACACCCCAAATTTATCTTTACAGAGCTGCCAGCAGTATGACAAAGAGACCACTACTGATGCCTCCTGCTTGTGATCATGAGAGCAAATCATGAGAGCCTGCACTTTCACTGTATCCATTAATTTACCCTTACTCAAGTTTCTATTTTTCTTACCAATAAATACCATCCCAGTGATAACTTATAACAAAGCCACAATTTCAATTTCCTTCTGCGTTAGAGTCTCATTTAACTTGCAGGATTTTTATTAAAAGGTCCCCCTGAAATTACAGCCATTTTAGTTGCAAAGTATAAAATCCAGAAATTAAATCATACGGTTACAATTACAGTTCCACACAACTATACAGACTCTTAAAAGATCAGTGAATCAAAGGTGAGATCAATTCACCCAGTTTTGGACAATACTGTGCTGCTATGGTGGAAAAAAAGTCATGCCAGTCCTTTAGCTTTTCCCATGTCGGTCCCGATTTAAGTTCTGACAACTGAGATGCAGTGAACAAGAGAAATCTACTTCTAAATCACTCCAAACAACACTGCTTCCCAGAAGAGCAACTTTACCATCCACTATTTGAATTACCCAATATCACCAGCTATCAACATCCTCCTTGGAGTCCTATTGTAAACTCTGCACACCTGAAATCCTTTGGAGTGAAAGTGTTACACTCTTTACTTCAGGAAGTCCAAAATGGGTCCCTTCTGGTAGCATTTCATAGCATTCTAAAAGGTAATAGCCACTTTGAAACTGCGATTCTTCATACATCTGTTAGTTTTGCCTCTACAATCTATATTGTTTGTAGTTTTCCCCTCATGTCTCACATTCTGCTCTAGGTTTCTGAAGGGGAAGAGGATGAAACATAAACATAATAAAAAAAGAACCAGTTCCAAATCAAAGACAAGTACAAAATACACTAATTGCCGAGCACAGACTGATTTAGCTGTACTTGTATCACTAAAATGAGTTATAAAGTGACTAAATTCTCAGACACCCGAAGATACTTCTAGCACAACGCATCTCAGGATGCACCACTTTCTCCAGCTGGGATATATTACTTAGTCAAATAACATTTTTCTTAATAGAGTTAGAGCTTGCACAACTCAGAAATGCTGCACTGAAGTACATGAGAATAGGCTTTTTCAAACTACAAAATGAAAGGCAAAAGGAAAATTAAACCAAGCAAAGCCAGCAAGAAAAAGACTCCTCCTAGACTGGCAAGCTCAGATTCGTAATTTAAGTGTAATCAACTTTCATGCTTCACAGTGTAAACCTCAGGAATCACATACACATACATGTCATCAGTTTACCTCCCATTTGTTTTCCTGAATTTTACCTCACACACACCCACCAACAGTGAATGCTAACATCCATTTATCATGCTACTTATTATGTCATCCCCAATACTATGTTAGTTAAAACTGCCCTACCAGGACCATAAAGGCTGCCAACAAAGTCAATGGGCTCTATGGACCCACTTGCATTAAAAATGCCCTGGCACAACAAAAAGACAAACGTACAGAAAAGCATACTTCCAAGTATCCAGCTACTGAATATCTGAAGGAATTTGTTGCAACCTTTTATACTCACTGCTTCTAGATTTTAGTGAAGCTTCCTCAGGAATGGAAGATAAATGGAATCACACTTGCCCAAACTGGTCCTCAAGCCTGTGCGGTATCTGCTGTAATTCACCTAAGGTGTAAGCTTTATCCCACACAACTTTTAGTTGATTCTGGTCAGGTGTATGGTCAAGCTAACAGACCAGAGTCTGAGGAATATCACACCTTTAGGGCAAGCTACTCTCCACTTTATGTGAGATTTTTTTTTTATGTCACCCATATTTTTCTACTGTATTCTTTTTTGAGGAAGGAGAACAACAGTCAGAAGAACAGCATTGCAGTATAACTATCAATTTATTCTATTGTTTTTATTTACACAGCCTTATGAGTTTTGGAGTTCAACATCTGCAGTGTCTAAAAACAGCGGTTACCGCCCCCAACGACAGATCAAAAGAAAATAAAACAGTTGTCCTTACTATCAGTAAACCCTGGAGTTTTGTATTCATCACTTATCCCACTAAGTTCCTCTTTTTCAGGCAAAAGCCAAACCCATTTCTCCTTGGATTTGATATCTGTGTGCTTATTAAGTATCCTCTGACCTGTCAATTCCCACCCTGTATTCTAGTCCATGGGATGTACAGGAATTAAATCTCCATGTTCTGAAATTAAACAGAACGAGAAGCACAGCAAGCCTTGAAAACTGAAACATAACTGTGTCATCTTATTAATATCTTTTCTGTTGCTATCAAAATGTTCTGAAAAATATTTCAGGTTTTGGTTGTACAAGATGTCTGCTACTTCTTGCAAAATCATTCCTCTTATTTCTCCACTTGTAATTTTCAAGCACTGTTCTAAGACAAAAAAAAAAGAAGATAAATACCACTTACAGTATTACTTCACCTTAGTTTTCTTCTTACTTTACTACTTTGGAACTGGGATGCACAAAAAAGAAAAAATTAATAATTCTTTCTAGGCATCGGTGAGGCATATCCCAAGGTCCTTCACATCAGTGAGAATACAACATAGTTCCTAAGATATAAGCTTATCTTAAAAATAATGCATAATTTCAACTTAAATGCTGCATGCTGTCTCACTCCCCCATTTCTCTAAGATCTCATTCTTTTCCTCAAGAAAGGTTAAAGAGGTCTGACTCGGAGCTGACTGCTGTCAGAGGAACACAGACTGAATAAAGACTGGGTGATGTTTCACTTGCCAGACAGATTTCATTATGGAGAGAAAGAAAAAGTACCACAAGACTACCTCATCAGCATCACACGACAGAGTTTCTCGCACGTCTACTGAGACTTCAAACACACACAAAAAAAAGCATGAAAGTACACCAGGTTTAGCATAACCTGAAGGAGTGGTGAGGCCGTTGTTTAACTCTGGGGAGAAGCAGCTGTCTGAGGTTACTGAACTTATACATCCGAAGACGGAACCTAAGTCCTACATTAAAGAACTGCGAACGACCCCAGGGAGAACTGAGGTTTCGGGTTTACAAAGAGTTTAAGCACGAATTGCTGGATTGCTCCGCAGGGATGAGCGGGAATAACGCTGCCCCTCAGGAAGGTCTGCAGCCCCCTTTCCTCCTCCCTCAGCGGGAAGCCCCGACGGCCGAGGATCACGGCGGGGACGCCCCACAGCCCTCAGTCTCCCCTCTCGGAGGGGTGGGAGCCAGAAGTCCCCTCGTGGACGGGAGGGCGTGGGAGATACCCTCAGAGGGGTGCGCGAAGAAGGGAGTGGGGAGTCCCCTCAGGGGCGGAGAGGGAGCCAAGTCCCTCACCGTGTCCCAGCGCTACGCATCATCATCCACCCGCTTCCCACCTCCCTCCAGCAGCAGCCGAGTCCGAAACTGCTCGGGACTGCCCAACGCGGCCCCGGCACCCACCGCCGAGCCAGTTGGAGGAGATGTTCTGTAACATGGTGAAGGGAACGCAGAAGAAGGCAATGAGGAGATCGCTGAGTGCCAAGGAGCAGATGAAGATGTTGGTGACAGTCCTCATGGCTTTGCTGCGGGTCACCACGTAGAGCACCAGACAGTTGCCGAAGAGGGCCAGGGCGAAGATGAGGACGCAGATGAGGACGAAGGCCACCTTAGTGCGCCCCGGCAGCTCCGGGATGTACACCAGCGGCTGCAGCCCGTAGAGGGCGATGAACTGCTCCCGCGTCACGTTGTTGTCCCGCAGGAGCTGCTCGAACTGTTCTGGGGTGATATTCAGGGACCGCATGGCACCAAACTTCCCCGCTCCCCTTCCTCGAGCCCCATTCAGCAGCAGTCACGGTGGTGCCGCTGCCCGCGTCCCTCCATTCCCGCCTCGCCTCTCTACGGGGCGCGGGACGAAGTAACCGGAGCAGATCTGTCGTGGCGAGAAGCAGCTGCAAGGTGAGCACAGAGCCAGGAGCAGAGCTGCAGGAGGAACCGAGGCGGCGGCTCCGCGACCAGCTCCCCCCGGCGACAAACTTCGAGGCGGCGGCGCCTCCCGGGGCTGCCGGGCAGGGAGGGTGGTGGCAGCAAATCAGCGCGCAGCACGAGCCCGACGGCTCCACAGCCTTACCCCGCCGTTAGTGCCGCCCGGTGGTCCCACTTCACGACGGACTTCTGCTGGAGATCTGGCGCTACCCAGCCAGCCCCTCCTCAGGTTTGGGTAACGTTGAGGGGACAACGGAAGAGACTCTATTGGGCGAGCATCCCCCTGACCGAGGGGAGGTTCACAGGGGGTCACGCCGCCTCTGGCCCAGGGCAGGCCCACAGAAGACAGCGAGGGTATTCCGTCTTCACTTCCAGCTCCCGCTGCACCATCTCTGCTGCAGGCTTTTGCGTAATGACGAGGCAAAGCTCAAACACAAAAGTAACTTTCAAACTTGTCGCTATTGAGCTTGCTGCGATGTCAGGAAGCTCGTCAAGACTCCTTTCTCAGGCAGAAGTTCACCGGCGGTACAACCTCTTTTTGCTGGAAAATGCTTTACAGAAGCCCATCCCATTCACCAGCGGTATAACCTCTTTGCTGAAAAATGCTTGACAGAATCCCGTCCTACTCAATCTAGCTGGCAAAGCTGTTTAGGTAAGGTTACACAGGCTACTAAGGTGCACTTAGCTAACTGGCTGCAATAGCAGTCAATAAAATGCTCCTGCAGTTTAAATGTGGATGGTAAAAGGACTTAAGTTCTAACAGAGGTCAAGCTTTCTCACTAGTGCAGGAACGCTTCCTTTGCATTTTAAGATAATGCATTTATCATAACCTGTTTTTAATCACTCATATAATAAATTACCATAATGATCCAGAGATAGGAGTAACTGGAAAGCTGTTCTGGTACTACTTCTCCCTCCCCACAGCGACAGATGTTTCATAAAGAAACAACATCACCTGAGATAACATTTCACAGTTCAATTCTGTATAGGAAGGGTGGTTCATACCCTGGGGATCTGTCTTTGCTGCTACCAGGGAAGAGAAAGAAAAGTCTAGAGAAAGTTGCCTGGTTATTAGGTATTAAGTTGCTGGTTTGCCAAGGTAAATTGGAGAGGAAAGAGTTCAGCACCAAGTAGTTCTTAGAAAAATGCAGATTCTCAACAAGTGCAAAAGTATTTTGTGTCATCTTTGATAGGAAATACTTGTGTTAAGTGGAAATCAATGGAGAGAAGTTCTGGTGTTGACGCTGTACTCCATTCCACACAAGTTAGTCCTCCAAATGCTGCCGATCCTCTTTCAAGATATAGCTCTCTGGCAAAGAATTAGGATTCTCTTTATTATCTAGTTGTGAAAGGGCCCTGTCACCCTTCCTTGGTGACACTGGTCTCCCCTTGAGGAGCCATGTCCTGGAAGGCAAATGCTTATCAGACAGGTGTATTTCCTGACATTTAGATATACCCTTTCACCTTCTCTTAGGTCTGCCTTGTTTCGTTAGACTTACAATGATCTAACTGGGCTTATGCACAGACAGACTTCTGGGTTCAGTTCTCCCACCTTCCTTCATTCCTTACACTGACAGCACCAGGTGTAGTCTAAAGTCCCCTCCTTGTGTTAATAACAGTAACCTAATTTAGAAGTTCTATTAACAAAGCAACCAGATGCATTTCAGTGTATTTCATTCATTGCTATTACACATAAAGAAAGGCCTCAAGGGGAGAAGGCCAGGCTTTGTCATTATGGACTGCAATGTTGTGTTATTCATTGCAAAAGCATCCAAGTGCATCAGGAACTTAAACAGAAACAAGCTCTCACCTAAATACTGCACTAATCAGGATTTATGGTTAACATGGTCATTTGTTTTGCATCTATCTTTATTTTGTTACAATGATTGCTCATTAGAAGTAATCAAGCAGCATTATAAACAAAAAAAAAGCTGAATGGTTAATCAACATAATATAAACAAATCTTGAAGCTGTAGGCTATGAAAGTGTGCCATTAAATCTGCTGCAGATTTAACTACGTTTTACGTGCAAAGAAAGCCATGATGCAGGTTATTTTACAGATAACATATTGAATATCTACCCATATGGAGAAGAAAAATGTAGGATTTACAAAAACTTCCATTCTAAGAGCATTAATTATCCTTTTAGCTGAAGCAATAACAGCATGGACATCATACATGTGATACAGCAAATCACTAGTAATTGTATTACCTACCTCCTTGACCTGAACAAAATTATATTTGAAGTAAAAATGGATGAGTTACAAAAGGAGACCTATCTAAAACTTGCTGAAATTACCAAAATAACTTCTCTGCTTCCCTGGGCTACAATTGACTGGTAAACAGGGAAAAGTGTTGTTTACTTTTCAGAGCAGGCAGCTCTTTTTCTGCCTTACCCCGCATCCCATGTCTGCTGCCTGCTCTTGCTGCTTCCTGATTTCCACAATGCAAAGCAATATGGGGCTGCTCTGACTCTCCCTGCTGTCATTCATCCCTTCAGTTAAATGGTTCATCGTGTAAATGTTGTTTTTTTTCTCTAGAGCTGGAAAGAGAGGGTGTGCATGTGTCTGAAGGCAGTCCTGCCTTGGTTCTTAACAGATGAGGAATAAAACAGCTTTTTGAAAAAAATGTGTTTCTTTTTCCTTACTCTTCTGTCTTACTTTGTAGATTTGAGCAATTTCACTGCTGCCTTGCTTGACAAGGTATATATAGATCTATATATATATGTATATATATGCATATATTGTACTCTCCTGCATGACTTTTTTCAGTTTTTAATGCTAGTCTTTTGTAGTTTCATCATTTACCTCCAAATCAATTTCTGTTTCCATTGGAGTCTATGGAGTTTTAATGTTAACATCCATGGGACATGGGTCAAATCATTACATAATCTTTGTAATTCTTAAATTATTCTCCATTCTTCTTCCCAGAAGCAGTAGATTATTATATGCCTATACACACCTTTATAGATGAAATTACTAGGCAATTTCCTGATCCTCTGATTATTATTTGTGAAACTTACATGTTTATGAGTAAAAAGCAGAGTATGACGAAATATTCTGACAAATAATTGACTCTACAGAAACAGTGTATTTTTCATTATTCTTCACTGGAAAAATTAGGCCTCATAGATGGCCGGAAATACTTTACTTCCATATCTAGAGTCCCAGTAAAACAATCTCGTAACTTGAACACAGATAAAACCTTGAGTTTGCCAGTAATTTTACTCTGACTCCAAAGGAATTACATATTCTTTTGTCACAAACCTACAGACTGAATCATGAAAAGTAGTGAAATATGAGTTGTAACAGATTAAACTCTGTCAAAACCAGTCATTTCTTCATGCTGCCATATGCTAATTTTCTGCCTAGATGATTCATCAGTATGATACTTCCTTTTCCTTCAAAAAGGGCAGTGAAGAACTTTCTGCAGACTGAAAAGCACTTCCAGTCAGTTTGTGCATGGGTAGTAACCCTTTCTCTTTCAAAATTGAATGAAACTATAATTGTACTATATTTCCCTTTTCACAGGAAGCAATAAGATCAGTGTATGAATGGTGTCAAAGAAAACAAGGAAGAGCCTGTATATGTATTTTCATATAAGTCTTGTAAAGTGAGCATGAAGCTTGCAAAAAACTGAACAGCACACATTTTGAACATTGAGAAAGCAATTACATTGTGTAATCCTAAAACAGAAATTTTAAAACAAACTTCTTTTCTTCCCAAATCTCTACTCATGTTGTCTAGTTCAGGCAAAATAAATAGATGACAAAACTACTAATAGAAAAAATCCTTTTCCTCCTCCTCTTTCACTCCCTTTACAGTTTGAAAGATCTTGAAAGGAATAACTCCTCTCAGGTCCATGTTAGCCGCTTTTAAACAGACACTGCAACTATTGACTAATAAAGCTTATTAACCTTGGATCCTTTGTTAGATATGCCAGGGATGCGCTCACTTTTAATTCACATCAGTGCCACAGCTTTTAGAATCATTCTTCAAAGGAATGGAACAGCTCATCATTAGGTAATTTTAGGTAAAGTCAAAAATAAAATAGCTATTAAAGTCATCAAAACAAATCTCTGAAACATAAATTTAATTAAATTTTTTTCTGTCTATTGACTTTTTTTATTCACACACAGATTGTGCAGTTCAATATTCCACACACACAGAATGACCCGGGTTAGAAGGGACCTCAAGGATCATGTAACTCCAACCCCCCTGCCTAGCAGGGCCACCAAACAAACACATTTACTAGATCAGGTTGCCCAGGGCCCCATCCAACCTGGCCTTGAACACCTCCAGGGACAGGGCATCCACAACCTCCCTCGGCAGCCTGTTCCAGGACCTAACCACTCTCCTAGTAAAGAACTTCCCCCTAACATCCAACCTAAATCTTCCCTC
>VZTY01013230.1:159199-256390 GCA_013400935.1 Turnix velox
TGTACAGGTGCCTGGGGTTCTTCCGGCCCAAATGCATGCACTTTGCTGCCTTGAACCTCATTAGGTTCACCTGAGCCCAGTTTTCCAGCCTGTCGAGGTCCCTCTGAATGGCATCCCTTCCTTCCTTCCTTCTGTCTGTTGAAGAAGAGCACTAAGGTTAAATCCTCATCTTTAGGGTTTATGTGTTTTTATAGATTTAGACAAACAAACTGTAAATTCTAGATAAGGGAAAATTCTACAGAAGGTGCAGTGGTTTTAAACTAGAGCAGGGGAAGTTTAGATTAGAGTTCTGGAAAAAGATCTTCACCATAAGGGTGGTAAGGCACTGGAATAGGTTGCCCAGAGGTGGTTAAGGCCTTATGGAGACATTCAAGTCCAAGCTTGATGAGGCTCTGAGCACTAATCTAGTGCAGGATGTCCCTGCTTACTGCAGGTGGTTTAGACTAGAATGCCTTTGAAGGTCTCTTCCAACATTACGATTCTGAGAAAAGCATGCTGGAATGGGTGAACAGAAAATAAATTACATTAACCAAGCATGTGGGTTAACTCCAAAATGTTTTGGTCTCATACTGTGTGACTCTGCTGATAAACAATACTAGTTGGAAAACTTTGTTGTTGTAGAGCCTTATGTCTCCATAGTTGGGTTTATGCACACCTCCAGAGTTAGTGATCCCCACTTAGTTGTATAACCCAGACATGTCTGTCATGGATATTGATGTACATGGGATGTGAGATACAGATACACCAACAATTCATTGTGCAACCGTGCAATTGTAACACCTATGCATCTTAGAGAATTAACACGGAGACTAACTTTATGTCTTACGGATAAAGTAGCAACACACTCCAGTGCAGATTCTTATTCACCCAAAGCAAGAGTGTTACACTAAAGCTGTTGTGACATTATTTGATTTATAGTTTCTATATCTCAGCCCTTCAAATAGTACAGCTGGCACAGCAATTAGTTCATTAAGCAGGAGCCTTTTAAAAGCACCCTGAGAAATTTACCCTTTCCCCCAAAATAACATATTTCTAATAATTTATGATTTATGTGATGCTTACATGACAGTCTGTTTTACCTCACTTTCTGACAAGCTTCCCTCAGGCTCCTTCCTGGTTGGTTTGGTTTTTTTCTACCACAAATGAAGACCTCTGTAACAAAGTCTGTGATGGACTTTTCATTAGAAATAGCCACAAATTCCTTAACAGAGAGAAAGTTGGGAAACAATGGGGACAGTATCATGATGCAAATATCCTTCATCCTTGTAACCCTTATCTATATTTCATTTTTTTCAGATGACTTACATCCAAAAGTCTTATATATCTAAACTTTCTGTAAACCTCATTTATAATTAAAGTGAAAGGATTCCAATAGTAAATACTTTATTTCATCTAAAGTCTTTCAGATAGCTGTCTGGTCAGCCTAAAATATAATAGAAATCCTGCATACTTCTTGTGTGTTCTTACACTTGAAGTAATTTTTGTACTATTTTTTAAGACTTAGCTTTACAGACTTAGTCACACAAAACCTTATCTAACTATAAAAGTTATCTTATGTTGCACTGCTTCTAGCTGTTAGCCCTCAGTTCAGCTTGCACCAGAGTGAGTTTTGTAAGAGCAGGCAGGTAATTTTCACACTTTCATTCAAGAAATAAAATATTAAAATAATTTAATTTCCTGGTATTCGAACCATAATTTTCTTTTTTCTTTCTCTTGATACTAGTATTCAGCCTTGTCATTTGCAAAACATTGTATTAAATGCCAGTACTACAGTATTTTCTCTCTTTTCCTTCTCAAGTAAAAGCTGTTTATCACAAAACCAGGTAGTCAGTCCTAGATGCCACATAAAAACTAAGGTAATCTTGAGATCCAAGACTCTCCAGGTAAAAGCAGAATATGGTGTTGCAGGGATTGACAAGGGAAGCTGAACCATTTTGAAAGAAACTCTTATAAGAACTGTTATTAACTTTGATAATTTAAGTTACAGTCATGATTTGGTATATTGAATAGTTTTAAGCTACTTTGATTTGAGGATTGTCATACTGTAATGCTCTCAGTAATTTTAAATATTTCTATATATAATGATTAAATTGATGTCTTCAAATAGGTATTTAAACTGTTTGACCTATAATGGCTATCTAAGTAAGTTTCAGTCACTCATTTTCAAATACCAAATACAGCTCATGTAAAGTTCTAAAGAATATTAAGCTGCATCTCTGTATGTCAAGTATTCAGTTATATAACTGACCCTAAATTATTTCTAAGAGAGAAATATGTTCAAAAATGTTGACCTTCTGGGCTGCAAGTGCATATTGTGAAGTCATGTCCAGTTTTCATCCACCAGTACCCACAGTCCTCCTCAGCAGGGCTGCTCTCAGTCCCTTCATCCCCCAGCCTGAATGAGTAACTGAGGCCACCCCAACTCAGATTGGTCTTGTTGAATTATATGAAATTCACAAAGGTACACTTCTCAAGCCTCTCCAGGTCCCTGTGAATGACAAGAGTTATGGTTAGAGAAAGGTGTTTTCCAAAAAGATAAAAGGAGAAAGGTAGTTAATATAAATTCTTGATATTTGACAAGCTTTACAGGCTGGATATTCCTCACTCTGTGGCAAAGCAATTACATGGCTCATTTTTTACTCTAGTCTTGCAAAAACCCTTAAAATCATAGCTCCTGTTGGATCAAATGCCAACAGTAGCAGTTAAACAGAAGATGCCTTATTCACTTCTGCTTGATCATTTTTTCTATAGAAGATTAGTGTTTACATCCCTTTAAAAATCCTTTTACAAGTCACATGCATGTTATCAAGGAAAAAAATAGCCACTTCAAATGCAAGTCAGTATTGCTGAGAGATTTCTTGGGGAAAAAAAAACACTAATGGATAGAAAAAGAGATCTTGGAAATACAGACTGCAACAGAAATAACTAGGGGAGATCAACAGAGAAGTATTAACAAAATTTAGTAGAATCATAGAATAGTTTGGGTTGGAAGGGACCTCAAAGATCATCGAGGTCCAACCCCCCTGCCATAGGCAGAGACACCTCCCACTAGACCAGGCTGCCCAGTGCCTTGTCCAGCCTAGTCTTGAACACCTCCAGAGAGGGGGCATCCACAACCTCTCTGGGCAACCGGTTCCAGTATTTCACCACCCTCACTGTAAAGAATTTCTTCCTTATGTCTAGTCTAAATCTACCCCCCTCTAATTTATATCCATTGTTTCTAGTCCTCCCATCCGATATTATGTTAAAAATTCCTTCCCCTGCCTTTCTGTAGGACCCCCTCAGGTACTGAGAAGTTACTATGAGGTCCCCTCTGAGCCTTCTCTTCTCCAGGCTGAACAACCCCAACTCCTTCAGCCTGTCCTCATAGGGCAGTTGCTCCAACCCTCTGATCATCTTCGTGGCCCTTCTCTGGACCCTCTCCAATAGCTCAATATCCTTCCTGTGTTGAGGGCTCCAGAACTGGACGCAATACTCCAGGTAGGGTCTCACCAGTGCCGAGTAGAGGGGTAAAATCACCTCTCTGGACCTGCTGGTCACACTCCTCTTGATGCAACCCAGGATTTGGTTGGCCTTCTTGGCTGCGAGTGCACACTGCTGGCTCATGTTGAGTTTGTCATCAACTGACACTCCCAAGTCTTTCTCTACGGAGCTGCATTCAAGCCACTCTCCACCCAGCTTGTACTGCTTGGTCCCATAGGTCCCATCCACAAAAGAGCTTTTAGAGCAAGTCCACAGATAGAGTTAGAGGAGGGCTGCCTACCTGGAGACAAAGTATTTTGTATTCATTTTGATTAAATTAAGAGTTAGAATCTCAGGCTATTCAGTCTTTCTACTGTGATTAATCTGCAATTTCTCAGAGAAGGTAATTATTGGAATCGCACTTCTGTGAAAGCCATGGACTAGATCTTCAAAAAACATCTGGTAACAGTCAGTGAAAGCTAAGGCACTCACATAAAATCTCATGAAATGGCTAATCCTACTGTTTTGATTTGATGGGTTTGCTATTTTATGTTATTTTAATAGCAGCTGGATTGATACCCCTGACCTCTGGGTTTTATTGTATCAAAACGCATTTTATCACCTAGATGTTTGGTATGACTGACATCAGTTTTCTAATTTCAAGATAATCCAATATTTCAGAAAGGAGGAAAAAAAAAAGAGCTTATGAAACCCCCTGCACATCACTCTAAAACAATCCACACAGTATTCAAGTTGGTGTGAATCACAGTCCCTTTAATATGAGCAGGCATAGGCAATGTGGGGCTCATGTGGGAGATAGTCAAACTCTGGCTATGACCTGTGTATCTTATAAATGCTCTTTAATACTGTTGTGACTGGTGACCCTGCTGAGCTGCTATTGCACCATGATGTAGTTATATGTGATTAATTTCACATAATTCATATTCTAAATTATATCAGCTTGCTCCAAATTAGTACTTTCTTTCAATTAGAATATTAAATCATTATTCTTCCTTTTTAATGTTTTTCATAACTACAGTTAGAAAGGGTAGCAACACAGCTAAACAGCAAGAGGCTTATACTCACACGCTTTTGTTGCTTTTGTTCATGCTACCACCAGCTGTGTCCAAAAATAAAAATTTACAGAAGATGATTCATATGCAGAAACACAGATTTCAAGGTACAGACAAATTCCAGGGTATAATCCTTGTCAGTGATTGTTCTAGGGTATTCAATTGAATGCATCTTGGATATGGCAGAACCAACAGTACACAGTAGCAATCGAATTTTTGCTTTTAAGAGTCTGGGGCTTGTTTTCAGCTTGACTAAGGATGACGATGGTCACTTCTGTAACAGGTTGGCTAATCTACTTTAAGTTAATGCATCTCCATGAATCAAGTGTCACAGCCCATAACATTGGTACATACATTTCATTGCTAGATAACAAAATAGGAACCAAAATGTCAACGTGTTCTGCAAGGCTACATGTTAATGCACAGAATAGATTTATCTCCAGACAAAGTTTTATTAACATCCAAATGTTTATGAATCAGGAGTTTAGCAAAAGAAAGGCTGTACAGATATCAAAAACGAAACCTCCTTCAGTCTGCAGGTATGGAAGAGGAATAGGTACAATTTGTCACATAGAGTGACATCAGACTAATGAGGTAGTCAGTGGGCTGACAAAAGCAGTAACAGGAATGAAACTGAGGGGGGAGAACAGGAGTGGAAAGATGTGGAGTCTCCCTCTCATGCTCCTTGTGGGCAAAAAACCAGTTTATTTTCTCACTCAAGCACCATCTCAGCAGCAAGATTTTTTTTTCTAAAGAACATGCTTTTGCATAATAAATTTGATCCAGTTTCAAAAGAAATAAAAAGTATTATTAAATTATTAATTAAACAAATGCCATGACCAACTAGAAAAAAATGTGTTACAGAATTTCAGCGTAAGGCTGAAAGAACAAAAGTTATCATAGGTAGATGCAATCATCAAAGACTAGATTCTTTTGTAAAAAATCCTAAATTAACTCAAGAACAATGGCACAATCTTTCAAACAGTATCAATAAGGATATTGGGCACAATTTTTTATATTGCAAAGCTGTATTCAGGGCCACTGTGGCCTTTATATTGAGCAAGTGTGAGTGGCTTATAAACTAAATAATGTGAAATGAATTAAAGCAGTTTTCTCCTGAATGTTAACAGAGATTAAAAAAATAGAGCTATGCGTCAAATCTCTGTCATTTAGTATTTCACAGCTGTCATTATATTGTACACTAGCCACCTGAACTTCTTATAGTACTTAGATCATTTCATATGAAAAAAATTTCAGAAAATATGTGGCTTATTATGGAATCAATAGCAGAGAAGATTGTATTTTTTCAAGGATGTGACCCATTGCTCTGTGCATGGTTCGCATCCTTCATTTGGTAGATGAAATATTTAGTTGAAATAGGTAAAGACATTTTCCCAAGAAATTCAGTAAATCAGAAAGTTTCTCAAATCTTCAAAAGTTAAATTTCTTGTGTATTAAGCACCTTATTTATCTCTCCCTCATAGTGCAAATGCTTTAACAGCCTTGGACAAGCTTGTGTTTAGACCTACATATTCTCCAGGACAGAAAGGAGTAGGCAAATAAACAGAAAGATAATTCTGCATGTGCATGAACTAGACCCCACGAAAACACATAGCATTAATTATTCTCTCTAAATGTTTCTGCACAATTGAGCAAGTTAAATTTCTAACCAGCATTTACAAGCATGCAATTAAAATGTTTGATAGACCTCTCAACAGTCCATTTTAGTCAAGATAAATTCACTGGACAATAGGCAAGGAGTCACGTCTTTTCTTGGGGCCTAAAAAAATTCTAATTATCTTGTAGGTCTTCTTCATTTCAGAAAGCCACACAGTTTCAGACTTGAACACATGTCTGTACAGCCCAAACACCTTGTATTTCAGAGTGCCAGAAGCAATTCCATCCATCACAATCAGCTAAAACATATCAAGCTCCTAGAAGCTGTGAGCTCAAGACACCACAGGAACTTGCTTCACAAAGATGCAGCCAAGCGTGCTGCTGAGCAGAGCTGCTGTCACACACTGTGGACAAAGCTGGGGAGAGCAGCACAGGGACTTAGGGGTACCACTAACAGGGTCTCTAGCTGGGGGATGGTGAATTCAGATTCCAAGTCACATGCAGCCCAGAGGAAGTCAAATATTTTGCTATCAAGCCTGAAGATTGTCATACTTCTAAAAGTGATTTTAAACAGCTTGGTTAAGCTATCTGCTCATTATAGGGAGACAATCTCTCTCTCTTCATCTGGGGATCAAGCTTCAATACACTGAAACCATGTCTTCCAACTTTGAGACCACAGTGTCATGTGGGACAATGTCAAAGGCTTCATACAAGTCCAGGAAACAATGTCAGTTGCTCCTTCCCTTTCCTGCAGATGCCCCGATTATAGAAGGCTACCGAAGTTCATCGGGTGTGATTTGCACTCAGTGGAGCCATGCTGGTTGTGGCCAATTGTTTCTATATTTGAAAAGAATTTGCTCCACGATCTTGCCAGGCACAGAGGTGAGACTGACTGGCCTGTAGTTCTGCAGTTCCTTTTCTAAATGGCCATTACAAATGATTGCTCTTTTTTAACATCTAAAGAACATAAACAGTGGAGAACAAGATAAGCTATATAACCTCATCAGCTTAAGTAGTTTATCTGGGCCAAACCAGATATTTTACTTTAAGAAACAGCAAAGTTCAATATTTTTACAAAATCTTGTCACTGCATCAGCCTACTCTATGTCAATATGTTGAACACAGGATGCAGTTCTGATTCCTCTCAGTTTAAAAGCAATTGAGCCCAACCAGAAAAGACAGAGTGAGGGATGACTAACAGTACCAATTTTTCTCATTGTCAAAACTCTTCAGCTTGGAAAGACATTATAAAAGGGGAGAGAGAAGTCAAAAAGAGGAATGCTGAGTGACAGAAGCTGGTGAAGTGAACATGGTTGTAAGAAAAACGAATTAAGCAAACAGTAAAAAAAACACGAAAAACAGGGCACAAAATGAAACTAGGGATTGTCAAGTTCAAAAAAGCAGAGACCTTCTCCACGTAACATGGTTATGTGGGTTCCAAAGGTGACAAGCAATAAGATAAAATAGACAATGAATAAATTTGCTACTTGATATGCTCATTGCTGCAGCAGAAAACTCATCTGAGGAAGTATCAGTGTGTACTTGCCCTACATTACAGCGCTTGCCTCAACTGCTCTCAGACACACTTAATAAAAAGGGTAGATTTTCTGTCTCACATGCTATGGCCATCCAGTGCTTCTTACAAAACTTCTCAGAATGAGGTTCCTGAACAACTTCCCAGGAAGAGCAGTGGATGTAAAGCCTCCCAAAGTAGATACAGATTAGTTTTTGCAAGGGTTTACTTGAGGTAGTAGATAGGATATCACAGACACACTGCAGTATCAAGATCATTAATCCTAATTGCTTCCAGCCTTCTGCTCTTATATCTTCAGATTTACTCTGTCATCTGAATCAACAAGCATGTTGTTTGTTTGCCTGCAAGTAATGCAACATCCAACTGCAGTTACATTATTTACACAGCTTGCCCTTTGGTGATGACTTTACTTAGTTATATTTCACATTTTCAAGTTGACAGTAGCATAAAATATTAAAACACAATTCAGAGAAGAGAGTGTTTAGTTTTTAAAATTGACATTAAGTTTCATAGTTATCATGGTGTTCCAATATTAAGTGCTCTAACAAAAAAAGTCAGTAACTTTTCCCACATCAGAAAATAGAGACAGTCATTAAGTCAGTAAGCATCACGCCTTCTATTCACAACTCTGGCAAGCTGCCAAACTTGGCTTATTGAGGTTTTCATTTATAACTGTCTCTAGGTTCCAGGCTAACAAGACTTGATAAGCTTTGGAAATTGCTCTCTCATGACTTTTACCCAGAGGAAAATAAAAATCAACCCAAACCAGGAATTATGAAAAGCTTTCCCCTTCTTAAGAAAGTTACTAAATGCCAAACCCAGCCTTAAGTCACAACTATGTTCACAAGGTATCTCCTCTGTGCCACTAATCAGCCTAGCTAACATCATCTGTCACTTCACTCTTAGACCCTGGCACACCAAAAGAGGAACCAGCTTTGTGATGGACAACTGTGGTGATACCACTGCTGTGAGAATGACTTCTGATCAGCTAGTGAAAACCAGACTGGTTAAATACAATAATCAAACTACCTGAGGCCTGAAGAAGATCAAAAGAAAGGCAGTAATCTTTTTTCTAGTATAGGCTCCAGCATTCTGCCAAGGCATTTGAGTTATATTCACAAATGGCAGAAATCTGCCTCACCTTGTGCTAGCAGGAGGGAGAAGGATGGAGAAATATGAGAGAGAAGAGAGAGGAAGGAGGAAGTAAACATGGAAGTACTATTTTCCATTAGCACTGATTTCATATGATATAGCTGAATTTTACGAGCTCTCAAGATGAAAATTACATTTTCTAATTACTCTGGGTTCTCAAGTTAATGAAAGCATTTCAGTGTACAACTGAAAAAGGATTTTTTTTTAACCTGCATTGGTTTCTGCTCATCAGGAAGAATGCACGTCATTAGTTTTGAAAAAAACCCACACAACTTTAGTAGTTTTTCCTTAATTATATTTTAAATAATTACATTTTTAAACATAACTTATTAAGCACTATCATCGTAAAGAAGGAAAACCACTGAATGATGAAAGTCACTAAGTGAGGAACTGGTAATGGAGTTTTTTTGATAACTCTTAAAATGAACCATTTTGAATAAAACCTAAACTTCACTGCAAATCAGTTTACCATAATAGTTACCATTCAGCGCAGGTCAGCCTTTGCAAAATGATTAATTATGAATGCAAAAGGAAAGTAAATTCAGTTATTAAAATATGATTGCTTTCCTGTTGCTTTAAATCACACTAATTCATATCAGTCCTCATTATTTATTCTTAACATTTTGCCTTTCACAAATTATCATTGAACAAACTTTTAGATTTTGAGGCTTCATTTGAGCAAGGAATATGAATATTTTCTTAGCTTTACAAAACTATGCAAACTCTAGAGTTTACCTACCCCTAACAACTGTACTGCACAGAAAAGCACTGCAGACAAGTTTTAACTAACAAGTTTTTTTTTTTCTTGCCATTTCTCAAGATCTCATCAAGCCCTTGACAAACCCTTTTCCATTTTAACATGGTTCACTGTAAATATTCTTATAGACACTAGGTCAAAGCCTATTGCCCAAGATAACCAGATACCTCAGAAAATTCCCAGGAGAAAGTGGTCCCTGTTTCTCCTGCTCCTGGTTCACATTAGTTTCCCATCTTAAACCAGTTGCTCACTATCTTGGATGTTCTTAGGATGCTTGGAAAGAGCTATCAGCTTTTCTCACAGGCAGTGCTTTGATGGGTATTTGCAGGAAGGATAACACAGGAGAGAACCTCTTATCTGTCATTTGTCAATTCTGTTCTTACTTAAATCCATGAGTCATTTAGCTGAGATAGAAAACATAAATAAACAGCTCGTCACTGGAAGGTTGGCTGGGCATCCCTTTTTGTCCTTTTCTTCCTGTCTCCTAAATCACAAAAGTTCTGCTTTTTTTCTGACCACAGTGCAACTTTCAGTCCTCTGGGAATGACAAGCCCTAAACATTTGCCAGAACTGTAGTCCTTCGGGAATCTGACTTACATAAGTAGCTGAAAAGCAGCCCTTTTTTTGTTACCCTTTCCCAGACCTCTCTCATCTGAACCTTCCATGTTGCATAGGCTGTGTGGGTGAGTGCTGCTGTAATGTGTGGGCAGTTAATACTGGCAGTGCCACCGTATCAAAGAATATCTTAAACTTGAATAAGCTGCTAAAAGCACAAAGAAAATGGCTTTGAAAAAATTGAATCCTTGATGTTGTCATAGGCTAAGAACACTAGTATCAAAAACTTGCTGTAATTAGCTGGCATGTGGGAATTACTATAGGCCACATACCTTAGGATTTTTTTTCCCAGATAGATGCATTCCATATGTGCCTCTTCCATGTGTTGAGTTATTATAGACTTAAAAAAAAAAACCCAAACTTGTAACACTTTATGTTTAAAACACTGTCAATTAATGCTCTTTTGGCTCAGCCTGAATTCAAAGTTGCAACAAGAGCCATTGGGTTCATCTCTCAATGTGAAACAAAATAATTCACCTTTGAAAATGGGTCCATTTTGTTTAGCTCAGTAATGGAAATTCCTTGCCACCATTAATCTGTTGGCCCTTCTTAAACTACTTACAATGAGACCACAGTAAATGTCTTCAAGCTTTGAAGTCTATCATAAAACCATGTGGTTAACACAAATGTCATTATTATCTGATAAAACCAAGTTCTATGGCAATACAATTTTCATTATACTGAATAAATACACACCTAGTAACTTTTGCTCAGAAGACTTTTCCTTGTGACTGACTCTTGTTCAAAGAAACCATGAAGGAAATGATAGAAAGACCAAATCATCCTTTACTTTTTGTCCTGCTAGACTTATGCGGTAAGCCTGCTCTTGGAAAATAATTCTCAAGTTTGATTTTCGCAAAGCCATATTACTATGTGCCAAACTGGGAATTTTGTAACTGGGAATTTTCATTGATATCTAATGCCAAAAATTGCAGCTCAAAGAATATAGTCTGATTCAAGTATCTGTGGTAGCAACTCTTTCCTAAATTAGAAATGTTATTTCAGTCAATTTCTTTGTTATTCCAGAAACAATTATTATGATCTTGTATAACTGCCGTGGTACCGCCTGTACTTAAAACTAATATATTTTTAGTTTAAGCAACTATAGCTGTCTCTAACAGTAAATATCCTTCCCCAGAATGAGATTTAGAAAATTGTAGTATATGCTGCTCTTTTATTCCAGTTCATTACTAAATTTCAAAACCAAATTTACTTGATAATCAGTTAAAGTTCTTACATAAGGCCCTAGGTAGCACATTGTTAAAACTGATCAGTCCTATAACTATGTTTTTCCAACAGCCTTGGAAATGTTATCCAATTTGATTCATAGGTTCCTTGTGAATTTATTAAAAAAATAAAATCAACAAAAAACAACAACCCACACCCCTTCAAATGAATATCCAGTTTTATATGGAATTCACAGTGAAACTGTAAGATAGAACTCACGGGGGCATGCTCCTGACGGGGTCCTACAGAAAGGCAGGGGAAGGAATTTTTAACATAATATCGGATGGGAGGACTAGAAACAATGGATATAAATTAGAGGGGGGTAGATTTAGACTAGACATAAGAAAGAAATTCTTTACAGTGAGGGGGGTGAAATACTGGAACCAGTTGCCCAGAGAGGTTGTGGATGCTCCCTCTCTGGAGGTGTTCAAGACTAGGCTGGACAAGGCACTGGGCAGCCTGGTCTAGTGGGAGGTGTCCCTGCCTATGGCAGGGGGGTTGGAACTCGATGATCTTTAAGGTCCCTTCCAACCCAAACTATTCTATGATTCTATGCTCCAGGTACAAACCAATTAACCATTGCAACGCTGGCTTATCTTTCAAGCCAACCAGAGAATATTCGAGTACCTTTTAGGATAAAAACAAGAGCACTAGCAAATTTATGCAGAAATTTCCACTGCTTCTGTAATGTCTGCCTGTTACCATCCCATAATTGGTGAATTTGAAGAGATGTGAAGACATGGCAGGCACTCAAGCTTAAAAACAATCTCACAGCAATTCTGTTTTATATGGCAGAAAGATTTGTCAGCAGTTGTTGACAGGCAAGTTGAAACAACCTTTTTCTCAAATTTTAAGATGCAATTCAGGAAGCAGTTTATTTGGTGGTACACCTGGCATAAATAGTTCTGGATTTTGCCTTGCTCTGGCTGCAAAACATCCTCCCATTTGAATCACTACAATGGCTTGTGGATTCACAGTGTGAATCCTACTGAAATAAGCAGTGAAATTATGTACTTTGGAAATAGCCTGCTAGACAGTGAGACAAAGCACAAAGATCTACATTGCCAGATGGGAATCTACCTTCTTGGCTGGTGCTGCTAGCTTTTAAGTTTACATCCTCACATCCTTCACTTATGGGCTATGCAGCTTGCACCTTTCAAGGCACACATACATTGAGAAAGTTCTTACCTTAATCATTTTTATTTTCTTAGCATGGCCTCAAGCTAATAATTTTGCAAAAAGGTTAGAATCAAGGCCTTGAACTGGCATTGGAAGCTGTCTAGGACATAATGCAAAACTGTGAATATAGCAGCAGCATATTCCTGGGAGTCCAAGTGTTGAAAGATCTTGTTTGAGATCAGGGGATAACAGGAACCATGTTCCTACAGAGACCCAGTAGTGCAGGTGAGGGTGACAAGAGATCAATAACTGACACGTTCAAATAATAGGGATTATTGCAGAGAAGATGATGTGGGAAGGATCAGTCTATTTGATCATCTGTGGCTGGCAATAAATTCAATAGGAATTCAGAAATTCAATTCCAATCAGCAATGTTTCCATCAGGACTGGGGAAAAGGCAATTTGTCCATTTGTCAATAGATGCACAAAAAATTTAATGAGTTTCTAACCTCAAAATCAGTATTTGTGCAGATGCTGTTTCTGCCAGGAAATTGAGAACTTGCACATAAAGTCTTTTTGTTCCCATAACTTCCCTTGCAAACTTCAGATTATTATTTTTATTAAGAAAAAACAGCTCAGAATAAATTAGAGAGCATAAATCTACACACCATTTGTCTCAAGAGATAATCACTCCTGCTTTACCACCAATAGCAAGTAACTTAAAACAGCAAGTGTTTGGCATAATGTCTCATGGGCCTGAGGACTTCACTGGTCCTGAAGGTCCCAATAATAGTCAAATCCTTGAGGAAGTGTCCCTCATGTTTTCAAACTTTTGAAAACAGCTAACAAAACAACAACAAAAATCAATAATAGTGATTTTTGCAAGCATTTCTGGGTTTGTTTTTAGTTGAAATAATTTCCCTAGAAATGGCTTCCTATTCTGTTTAATAAATGTGCAGCTTGTACATTCCCAATAGCAACTGGCTGCTAGAAATTATTATTACTGTTGTTCTGTCCTTCACCTGAAGATTTACACTACCCTAGTATATTATCTGAACTTATCCCCCTTAAAACAGGTTGTAAGTATACAGTGCCTATCCTCAGAAATTTTAAGGGCATTATGCATTCAGAGCATATTTGAATTTAACTGGTAAAAAACCTGCGATGAACATTTCTTTCTGTGTTTTATATTCATATTGAATTCAAAATACGTAAATCTAACCATAGACACAAAGAGCATCAATCTTTAATTTCAGCACCTTTGCCCTGGATTTGACACGTGCTTTTAAGAGGTAATTTTAAAAATACCCTAAAAAAATTTTGCCTCCAGTTGAATTTTCATTCATCCTTCCAAGTAAGGAAAAAAAGGTCCATGTGCCAATCAACAAAGTTATTAGAGATCCAAAGAAATGCCATAAAAATATAAAAGGGTGACCACTGTACAATGGTCAAACTGCCAAAATTTAACAGATTCTTGAAAACAGAAGTGGGCTGCATCTGGAATAATTCAGTAATATCATGGCACGTTAAATGTTGGTATTGGTAGTGAGACAGTTCATTACTTTAATATTAGTCTGCCAATTAGGAGAGTTTTCAGCCCTGTTGCAGCAGATCTGTGGCTACTGGAATACCGTGTTAGGAAAAACATTCTTTTTTTTATCGATTTAAGCAATGGTATACTAACTAAATAAATACAAATCTTCTCTGAAAACAGTGTACTGTTTTGGGATAAGCCCCAGCAGGTATTTTGTTGATTATTTTTACTGCTAATAGTAGTTACTTAGGTTACCAGGATATTTATGAGTCTAAAAATACAATAATTGGTTCAGTTCATAACTTCTATTTATGTAGGTATGACACTTAATTTAGCGTAATAAGCCTAGAACCTGCAGCTTCCATATTAATCCCCAACATATTGACAGCATGCATGCAGTCTTTCATATCCAGAAAATGCACATGAATTCCTGAAAACAATTGCAAGAATGAAGATGACAGTAGCTCACATTGCAAGAACTGCTCCTCAGAAATGAGTCACCTTGAACACATCTTGCCAGAATTGTCTTGTCTTTCCAAGACCAATATTCAAAGCAGCCAGAGTTGTGCAACTAATTAAGGATACTATCATTACCTAAGTTATGTGTACTTCATCTAACACACAAGTTTACTCTGTGCCTCTCAATTTAAAATCATACTCAATAACACCATAACCTATTTCCCCTAAAAAGAGTATCATACTGAAACAGATAAATTTATAACGTAGGATAAAGTAGTAGCTGTCAAAGGTAGTTTAATACTTTTGCTGTGAAACTATTGAAAACTGAGTTCTAAGAGAAGTTTTAAAGATTACATCTCAGTAAATTGTTGTATCCAGTTAACATATGATAGCATTTGTTAGTGTTCTAGCAATTTCATTGCATTTTTCAGAAACAATTAGTGTGCTGGGTGAAAGAGTTACCATAGTTACCTTTGCTTTGACACAGAATACTTCGGGCTTTTTAATCCTCCTGACTTTTGAGCAGACTAAAAGCACATAGATGCAGAGATGGGTTTTTCTGGGAAATGCCTGTGACAGGAAGGGGTAAGAGAAAGTCTTAGGCAGAGATGTTTCTTATTTTACCCTTGTTATGTTCTTCTTTTCTGTAGAAAAGGGAATTTTGCTGGCTTTTCTGTTTGTGTGTTGAACCCATTACTAGCTAAGGCACACCACGCAGACCCATATTCAGAAAGCATGGATGACAGAGCAATTGACCAGAGAGACTTATCTCACTTTGCTAGAAGTATTCAAAGACTCAGATAGGTTGGCAAGGACTGATGGATCTATCTAGTCACCAGGCTGGAAAGATACAAAGACAGTTCTCATCTCAAGAAAGAGGTGCACCTCAGACACAGCCTACCTAAGAAGTTGCAGTGCAACCACTCAAATATTAGCTATGGAAAGAGCACACAGACTTGAAACATCTGATGGACAGATCCAGAAGATTCACAAAACTTTCACCCTTATCAAATTAATGAACAAGTAACAAAATCACAGAATCACAGAATGGCCCAGGTTCGATTTAATAGCACCATTTTATAGTTTCCATCCCCCCTGCCTAGCAGGGCCACCAAACAAACACATTTACTAGATCAGGTTGCCCAGGGCCCCGTCCAACCTGGCCTTGAACCCCTCCAAGGATGGGGCATCCACAACCTCCCTCGGCAGCCTGTTCCAGGACCTAACCACTCTCCTAGTAAAGAACTTCCTCCTAACATCCAACCTAAATCTTCCCTCCTTCAACTTGGATCCATTTCCCCTAGTCCTGCTATTGTCAGCCCTTTCAAAGAGTTTACTCCCTTCCTGAGTGTAGGTTCCCTTCAGGTATACCTATCCTACATCTAAAAAAATTTGGTTTTGTATAAACAAGGAGGGGAAATGGAACACATGAAAACAAACTGGTGAAAGCACATGTGCAAAACGTATAAATTATTTAAAATGTCTCCATTAATCTACATCATGTCATCTACTTATCTAAGAATAAAGAAATAGCTATAAAGAAGTTTATATAAGTAACAAAAAAGAAAATCCCTAGATACAAATGGCATGTTCTCTTGTGAGAACTTTAAGTTTCTTTTTCCTTTAATTTATTTCATTTCAAGAGCAGTTCCCACACTTTACCTCAGCAGTTATGTGACAGAAAATGTGATTTCTACGTATATCTGCACCTCAAGGCCTACCAATATGGACTTAAGTCATCTATTTTTCATACATATCCCTCAGATAAATACCAGCCCTCTCTAACAATGCACTAAGGCTTGCACTATCAAGCAGAGTTTTTCCTTGACATGAAATGACACTGGACTTCTGATAAAGTCAGGCTCACTTCTCAAGAAGTGTTGCTCTAGAATGGCTAAAAGTAATTCCCTTTCTGATTAATCTCCTCCTTTAACTCTGTACAGTGACAGGTTATAAACACATCTTAAAAGCTTTTGATGAGCTCATTGTGATCTAATCCACCCAGCAGTTGCAATGTTACAGAAAGGTTGCTGAGCTCAGACACCTGCCCTCTGGGGCACTGGTTAGTGAGAAATGTTCCCAGCCAAAAATGTGACCATCTGTGCTTTTGTAAGAATTTATTTCTGATGCTGTGTACTCGCTCACTACTCATGTTTTGATACTCTAAATCAGTGAATGTGGGGTAAAGGACAGCATGGTAAATGCTGTTTGCTGTCACAGAATTATGACAAACTGTAACTACTGATTCCTACAGTCATGCACAACTACTTCATTCAGGAAAGAGTCTGTTTCCTTAAAAATCCTTCTATTTCACTACTGAGCTCTATTTATTTTGAACTAGATGCCATCTTCCTTACTGATAAGCTGAAGGACTATTGTATTTATTTCTGTCAGATTTGTAGTTGCTGACAGACTCTCGTAAGAGTAGCCTTCACCAGGTACTTCTCAAAATGTCAGTCATAAGAAGGCACAATCATTTGTAATCTGTTACAGGAATATTTTCTTATGACAATCCAGCATTTTTTTTCTTAAAATAAAAGACAAGTTAATAAGGCTGATCTGCTTTAAATTTATAACCACTGCTGCATATTTGAAGTTGCCATCAATAGGCTATTAGGAAGTATTGTCAGTTACTGAAAATACTGCTAGGTTTCCATAAAATTTCTCATTACTGAACATTACTACAAAAGTCTGTCTCAGAACAACTCTCTGGCATCAGCAGCTTTGGAGTCAACTTCATACTATCATCCATGGTTCAAAAAGAATCCTTTTCTGATGCACTAGGAGATTATTGTGGCATAATGTCACTCAGCTAACTCAGCTGAAAGGGCAGCAGGTGTTTTTTTCTTACAGGAAGATTTGAGAAAAGCTAAGAAAACATTCTACCCTTTCAGTTCTAGGACAGAAATGGAGCAACACTTTTCCTTATCCCTGTTTGGTGCCACAGAGGATTTCCTTGGATTAGAGACCAGGGTACTGAATTACGGAGATAATGTCACCTACAGCAATACATCAAGAGAAATAGCTCTGAACAAGCCTGCAGATCCTTGAACACTGTGTCATTCTATGGAAATCTCTATCCCAAGTTCTTGTTTGAATATTAGACAAAATCAGAATAAGATGAATGGGAAACAATCATCATACTCTAGTTTCATTAGAATAAAACAAGTATAATAGCTCTAATAAGCTCATGTAATATGACTCATCAAATCAAGGCAAACAAGATTTCTACTGTTTATCCTTACAAACCATGAGAAATATAAAATTGCTTTGGCCTCAGATGGCTACAATCAAAACTCCATCTGTACTTAAGAACATGCACATCAATAAGATTAGAGACAAGACATTTTTAGCTTGTCAGGCTTGAACTAGATGTAATGCTCAGTAAGTTGTATTGGATTTGTTCTAACTGCTCTACTGCTGTTGCATACAAAGGTAATATAATAACAAACACCTGATACAGAATTCTGAGCAGAGGAAATACACAGCAGTGACCCATTTCATTTGCTTAATGTCTGTTGGCTTCAGCTTTTAGGGACATCACAAACAACGTTAAAAGTTCTTGTGAAATTCAGTCATGAGTATTATTTAATGCAGCGAGTTTAACATAATGCTTAATTTTGTTTGGTATTCACAGAGAAGTGAAAAAAAATCCCACCATGTTAACATTTTAGGCTTTTTTCCTATATGCAAGTTAAGAAATACATTGTGAATTTTTATTATCACAAAGGTAACAAAATTAATAAAGGTAACAAGACGAACTAAAAGAAAAGAAGACACAAGGATCTCAGTATTTCTAAAACACTGAAAAATCCTGAGATTCATCTTTTTCCTACTAATCACTTCAGTTCTGTGTGTCTATTTCTTCTTTCTAATTTTGTCCTCTTGTCTAATTAGTAAGACAGAAATTCGATCTTACTTTTACTTCCAGCCATAAACTTTCAGAAACCAGAATGGACACTGCTTCCACAGGTTCTAGGGGTTATAAAAATCCCTCTGTTTTGACTCTTGACACAGGTAATGGGGGAAAAAAGACTGTATGAAGTTCAAGACTCCCTCAAAGACAGATTCCTCTCTCGACAGATATTTCCTTGCAATTAGTTTCCAGGTATTTAATACTCATGGCTGAAAAGTGAAATGTTCTTAGTGCAGAAACACCATGACCAAAGCAAAGAGCAGGCAAGCAGTGAAAGCAACTCCAATTACCAGATGTGATTACAATTTGAAATCACTGAATGCAAGACCTTGATTCAAATAATGAATTCCAAATGAATTCCAGTCTAGCTTGCACCTGCACTTTTCAGCAATTTTCTATTTGCAGTTCTCTCAGAAACCATTGTGATTTGCAAGTAGAACAAAAGCATAGCCACTGCACTGAAAACAGTATCACTTTTCCCCAAACAAATGCAGTTTTAAATAAATCTTAATGAAAGGAGCAGTCACGAATCTCCATACTTACTGCATGATCAGGTGATATTTTGTTTTAAAAAGAAGGGGTTATGTGCCAACTCCAATTGAAATCATACTAATAGAGTGTTTAATACTTGTAAACTTAGCCAGCACTGCTCTATGATGTCCCACAGATAGTTTCTCATGAGCATCACAAATATGTACCAGTCCAGCAATGTATCATTCTTCACTTGCCCGAACTAAGTCACTCTGTCACATTGAGAGGTCCTGCCTTCACTTGCAACGGCACGCTCTATGGGAGATAAATACTCTGGCAACCTGCTCTTTAAATTTCAGACTTTGCTACTGTTTCTAAACAAGCACAAGAGTTGTTCATACTCATGCCCAGCCTTCAACAGGTGCAAGGTCACCTAGATCAGCTTAGTTTCCTTTACAGGGACCAAAGTAGCAGAGATACCTTCTATTTGCCTTCAGCAGCAAGCACACAAAGACAGTTACCACACACCCTCTGCTCCTTCATTTATTTCCAGAATACAAGAACTTTACCTTAAAAAAAAATTATCCAAGATATCTTTCTTTCTAAAAAATCATTGATATGTTAATCTCTCCATACTTTAAAGAATTCACCCTCCATACATATAACTTATATATTCCATTTGCATATAAACTAGGGATTCCCTTGAATTCACAGGGACTAACAGGAAAGTAACTGTTCAAATTTACATTTCCCTTTAAAGCTCCTTTTGCTGGAGTTAACTTCTTCACATCACTATTTTTAAGAATGCTTTTTTTCCTCACCAATAATCTTTCTTAAAACAAGAAAATTTTAAATATTCACACTTTCATGATTTCAGAAACTTCTGTGTCATTGGAGCTTATGTAAAGAAATTCACCCTCCAATCTTGCTATTATACATAATTAGCTTACAGGCCTAGAGAAAGTGGTATTCTTTTTCATATATTGATAAATGGTGACTATAAGCACTCATGATGCCAATTATTTGATTGGCTTCAGTAAAGACCACAACTATACATATCACAAAGCAGGTAATCTCACCAGAAGAAGGCAACATAGGAGAAAATACAAGAGCCTTTTTGTCTCTGCATGGCACTAGGTGCGCTTTCAGGACATACAGCCCAGCAGGCCACTTGCCTCCCAGCTACCTCAGTAAGAAAACCAGGAGGCTACCCAGTAGAGCCACAGAAATGTGAAGCACGCTGCTCTCACATCAAATACTCCAGTGCAGGTTACTTGCCAGAAACAACACTAGATTCTAGCCACGGTTCTCAGAAAAAAAGTTGAAAGCCTGTTCCTGAGTGGCTTTGGAAAAGAAAGGCTTCAGTGGAATTCTTCTCTTTTGATCTGTTGGGCTAAATCAGTGTTTTCACTGGCATCTGCTGACAGAGCTTGTTTATTGGTACATTTCTCTCCACACTGCTGGGTAGCAATTGCAAATCTAATTACTGCCCAAGTGGCTCTCAGGGCTTATGCAAAAGGGTTTTGTTTAATACTAAATCTAAATAAAAATCCCACAGGCAGGAGCCAGTTAATAACAATTTGAGACATGTTCTCAAGGAGAAAAGCTAGAGCTATCAACAACCTCTGCCCCTCTCAAGCCCTTGCTGTTTAATTCTTCAGGCAGTGCCACTGTGTAAATCAGCAATTATCATCATCACACCATTCATAGGTAACAGTTTTCATAGTTGTCAAACAAGCGTATTCAAATGGGGCTTTTCCTCTTATTCACTGCTGGCAACAAAGACCTAATTGATATGTGAAGCTTTATGACAACAGCACAGCTTTATTCATTTCCTTCAACTCATGTTCTTAGTGACACCTCTATAGTCCCCCTGAAGCAACTGTCAGAGGTTAATAAATAATTCCATTAGAAAAGTGCAAGAAGGAATTGAAAGTAAGCCAAAATGCTTCAAAAATCAATTAAAATTTATCTGCTATTCTATGAGGCACAGTTTTTTCATAAATACGTTGATGTGAAGTTGCCCTTTTAAGCACATTTGTGGTTCACAGTAATACCATCAGCATGAAAGCCTAAAAGTCTTGACATAACCAAATAGAACAAGTGTCATGTTTCTTGTGGAGTTTGACTTCAAAATTGTGAAGAGCACAGCTGTGACTGATACAAATAAAAATATTATAGGCAGTGTTGACACTCACTACTCTTCATTTCTTCTGTGTATATTTTCACCCATGCTTCAAGATTTCATATTAAATCTCAGTGTTAGGAGTGTTAAATGAAACATAAGCTCATTTTTTGTCAGCTATGCTTTCCTAGCTCTCACAGTCATTTATATTACCTGATCAAAAAGTTATGCTGAGAGAGTTATTTAATTAGTTTTTCAAGTATTTTCGATTTCTGGAGTTGTAGGAGACAGCAGAAGAGTAAAACTATACAAGCTTCTTTTGCTGAATTTAAATAGGGGTTTTGCTTAAATTTTAGCTTCTTCGGAGTCTTGGATGCATTTTGTATCAGCTACTGATCCTCCCATTGTAGCTACATCATTGATTGCTTTCAGTGCTCATGCTGTTTGGAGGAACTGGAATAACACTGCAAACAGCCTCTAGTGGCTGCGGCCTTCTGTGAGCTGGATAATATTTTTATTCCCAAGCCTGTCAAAAGAAATTCTCTAGCCATTCTTCACCAGCGCCTATTACACTATGTCAGGGTGATGCTAGCAATTGCAGAGGTTAATGAACTAGAACACATGAAAACCACCCACAAATTCTGGAAGAATCCAGATGATGGGGTGGGGAAAGGAGGGGAAATCATGTCATTCACAAGTCCTGCAGCACATACAGCTCAACCACCTAGGGAGAAATATTTTACTTTAGTGTTTCATGCAAACCAGCTTTGGGGTTGGTATTTTCAAGCAATCTTTTAATTTCTCTTTTGAAAAATATATGTGATACTTTTGCCAAAGCTTGTTCTGCCAAAATTAAAGTCTCTTCAGTCTATTTGAGGCAAAAGGCCTGAAGAGAAATGACAATAGTTTTGCCACTTTTTTACTTAGACATGGAAGAAAAGCAAATTTCAAAACATTGGGCTGATGACTAGCCTGTCTTCCACAGGTTCCTATCTGAGGAATTTAATCTGATTAATTCAATCAAAAGCTAAAGTTTCAGTTGCAAGCATTTTTGTTTCATAAAGCAGCTTTTTAATCTTTCCTTTAAACAAAAACAAAGTGGAACAATAATCAGCAGAGATAGCAATCTAATTTTTTTCAACCAGTGGACAAGCAGGATCACTATATACTTCAGTCTAGCTTTGAATTTAATATCGAAAAAGGAAGGTGTCTTTTAATTCTTTCCCAGAGTACGCTTCTCCAGAAATAAGTACCAAATGAAATCCTTTAGATATTTGACCTACAATAATACCCAAAACCAGAGAGGGGTAAAAAAAAAAAATATCACTTTAACCATATCATGACTCATGACTCCCAAATACTGTCAGAAGGTAAAAGGATTCATATAGTTGAGACAAACAACAAATAAAGATGTAGGGGACTTCACAAAATGGGTATTCAAGTGTGATGCCTTTCAGACAAGAACAGTAGGAGTTCTGCTCTTCTGCTGCTAACTCTACTGCTGTTAGTGGCATGCAGTAGCTGGAAAGAAGAATCAGGTGCAAGACTCAAAACTTATAAATAGTAATGAAGATGCTCAGCCTGTCAATGAGGAAAATGTAGACTCTCTTAATACCTTCTCTCCATCTTCTTCAGACCTTTCTATCTGAATGAGAAGTTCAAATGCTGAATGGTATTTGAACACAAGAAACTTTTCAGAAGTGGGAAAATGAAAATTGCACAATTTGCAATGTGAAATTTTTTTGTAATAATTTATTGCAAATTAATTCCAATATAAAATTAAATATATTTGAAGAAGATACAGGCATCAGTGTGAAAGTGTAAGAACTGACAGTAAAAAGCCACTTAGATGAACACCATGTTTTCCAGGAAACCATTAAAAGCTGACAGATTTCTGATTCAAACCAAGCAGGAGGTAATCCATATGCAGGTTTCTTAATGTTTAAATTCTCTAATTTTTTTAAAAGCTCTAATCAAACTTTTTCCAAAACATCTCCTGAAGGAAATTATAACACAGTTGAGTTTCCCTATGTAAAAAAGTGTATCCAGAAGAATAAATGCCAGCTAGGGTGCGTGCTTGTTTGAAAATACTCAGTTGTTTTGGCTTGTAATATTTGACACCTTCATGTTCATGATTTCTGACTTTCCCCTGGAATCTAAAAAGATCTTAATAAACAGTCTTTCATGATACTACACTTTATCTGAAATTTTTCAGCACTGGTAGCAGAAGATTTAAAGAGGAGGCAGCCTTCTGCACATTTTAGAACTTCAGAAGTCTATTAAATTTCATTCTAAAAATGAGTAAAAATTAAAGTTGTGGCTAGAATGGGAAGCTCATCTTTAAAGTCAGCTACCTTCATTCTCAGCTGACTATGAAAATATTTTCCCTTCATAGAAATGTCACCTTTTATGAAGAAAAAGATTGTAAATGAGATGCTGCGAGTACAACAAAGGGGATGTTAGTCATTCTCAATGAGGAATCATGAAACAAAACCTGGAGGCATTCTATAGAGCACTGGAGAAGGGAGCTCAAGACCTGTGAATTCCTGTGTGCAGTTCTGATCAATGGCATTACCCGGAAAAAACATGAGCTTTATGCAAGTCTAATAAAACAGGGCTAGGCAGAGTAACTAAAAAGCATGGGAGTAGAGCTGAACCTCATCATGTAAGGACACCATCTCACCTTCTGACCTGTGATTTCATCATGTATTTAAAGATTAAGGTTTTACTTTAGGGCAATGAAACCTAGTTTCGGCAAGCACAAGAAAGCCAAAGTGAATTCATTCACCTTCAGCTATTTCTGGGTACCTGACCTTCCCACCTATCCCAGGTCACTTTTCAGTTGCACAAGGCTTTGAAAGCACCTTCCTTCCCTTCTTGTATTTAGAGATTTGGTTCAAACAAATATAGGATCAACAATTTGATAAATATATAATTTGATAAAGTCTACTTCATGCTAGTAATTACAGAACTACTCCTTACTCAATTGTTTTGTCTTTGAAGAAGTCATGGCTAAACAAGCAGATGCTTGTTGGGAATGTTTATTTGCAAAAGAGATATTTTCATACATGAGGCAAACTTTTCTGATCTTCAACGTCTTCGAGATAATCTGTTTAAGCTTTTGTTATTTCCTCCTTGGTTTTCTTTACCTCAACTTTGCATTTCTTGGCTTTATTTATCTCAACTCCATATTTCTTCAGCACCAGTGATGGATGCTTTTCCAGTCACTCCTTCTAGTAGAATTAGTTCAGAAACCAGCTTCTTGCATATATCTTTTGCCTTCTAGGGGTCAATTTGAAGGGTTTGGGCCAACTTTAGAGTGAAAAAGAGAGCCTGAATTTCACATATCCCTCTCCCAGAGAACTACAAAGCCTGTACTGCTACACTTCTGCTTTTAAAATTCTGTTCTTTAATGCATTTTTGAATTTATGATGCAGGTAACAAGGAAAATAAGAAAGAAGCTGTGACTTCTTTATTACATAACAAAATACATATAGCAAAAATGTTATCACCTAAATACTGACGTTAGCAACTCAGGTATTTCAGCTTGTCCTACAATTATTTTTATACATCTTAAAGCAAATTACCTACTTCATAATAAATTTTAAATTAGGAATCTGATTCAGAATTCTTATACAGACCTTGAGAAGAACAGAAAATTTAAAGATACGGTTCTGCTTATATAAAAACATTTAAAGAAATCTCTATTGCCAAACTATGAGAACAGGACACTTTCCAATAAATGGAAAGCAAGAGCCCAACAGTTTTGTTTATTCCAGTAAGTATTCATGCTGCATTCATCATACCAGCAGAAAGTACCTTTCAAAAGGTACTTTTAAAACAGTAAATCCAGCTTACCTAGTAGTTAAGAGAAAATAGAGAGAATAACCAGCACATGTTAAAAGAATAAAAATTCTCAAAGAGATTAATCCATTACACTTGATTTAAGGAAGCCTCAGATCTTTGTGAACATTTGAGCAACAGACTTACCAGCATGCACCAACACAGAGCAGGCAGAATGAAAACAGTCTCTATTTTTTAACTTCTTGAATAAGCAGCTCAGAATAGGCAGCTCAGAAACTGAGTTTTTAGGAAGTCACTATCTCCCTTCTATTTTGTTTTAAGAGATTAGTGAGAAAAGCCTTTTGAGATGTGTGGCTGCTGACATGGCAAGTAATTACACAATTCTAAATACTTCATTTGCAGGTAGAGAAAACTGCCAAATGCGAGGAGATGGGGAAAGGTGCATAGTTGGAGGAGGGGAGCAAGGATGTGTAGTCACAAATCTACAAAGATTATTCTATGCCAAGAGACAATAAGCCCTGCCACCTACAGACAACGCTGTCCAGTCTCCTTGCTCTCCTCTGCATCTTTGTCTTCTATGAGAAGGTCTACTGAACAAAACAAGCAGCTATGAGGCAACTGAACTTATGTTCAACTTGCATCTCTGCCTTTGCTGTAACTGTCTCATAAGCGCTATTGATTCTATTCTTCCTTATAATGTAATCTGGAATGAAAGGGCACAGGTTACCAGTTGTGCTGCTGCCTCATACAAAGACAAGTTGCACATGCAGCAAGAAAAAAATCACCAGACAAGGTCAAATGGTGAGCTTGAAAGGATTACTACTCTGTCCCCTGTGGCAACACTAGTTGCATATACATAATTCTTGACATGTATTTCTGCAGCCTGTTCTTAAAGACTTCAGAATCTGACAGGTTTTAGTCTTACTGACCTCTGCTAGCTTTTCAGTATCTTTAAGTTTAAAAAGTCCTAGTACGCACTCCGAATGATCTTCAATTTAGGCCTGCTCATTCTTGCTTTACCAAGAATAGTCTGGCAAAACAAGCCATTCCTTCCACTCTGGAACAATTTCTTAATATGTGCAAAAGATGGATCTTCTCAATCCTCTCTTTTTCAGGCTAAAGAACATACACTTGTTGCTTCTTTCCTTACAGGTTGTTTCCACACTTTCATCAAGTCTCATTTTCCTCTCTCTACACAGTCTTCAATTGCTACACAGCTTTCTTGGATTTTGGTGCCCAAATGTGTTAGAGATTTGGTACCCGATACTCTAGTAGAAGCCTTAATAATGCAGAACTCATCACTCATCCCCTTCCCAGGCTATATATCTCATCTACATCCCTCAACAGTCTCTTTTCGTTGCCTTCCTCTGAAACTATCACCTTTATCCATACAAATGCTGTGAGGCCAGCTGTCAGTGCCATTGTTATTCCTAAGCATAGCGCTTTAAATTTGTATCAGTTGATGAAGCTTTATTCTTTCCAGACTCCTTCTACAGCTTGCCAAGGCCATTTCAAATCCTGAGCTTTTTAGTCTCTTGCACACTTGTGGTGTAATCTCCACTTAGTGCCCTCTGAGGATTTTTAAAGACCATTCTGCAGTCCAAGTCATTAAGAAAAAACACTAAGTAACTTCAACCTCTATCCCATCCCCATTCCTGCTATGTACTTCTAGACAGAAATAGCAGCTATCTGTAGACATCCTGGAGAAAATGTCTGGGCATCTTACCTATACATAAACAAAAGACAGATTAATATTGACAACAATCATCTTGTACTACATTTTATTACTAAAAAAACGCAACATTTCTGATGCCAAAGAGCATACGCATTCAAATTCAGCCTCCTGTGCATGATCAGACTGGAAATCAAAAATTCAGTTTGTAGGTTTTAGTTTTTATGTTATTTCTTAATAACAACGAGATTTTAGCTCCTCTGGAGTTAAAGGTTATATTATGAGCATTTCTCATTCCAGCTTTATGGTCACTTTCTCTTTCTACATTTACTGAAATGCTGTTTTATTGTATAACTCCCTACTTTGACATTGTACCACTCCTGGTACAATGACTTACAGCCACTGCTCAAAGATGAACACACATTAATTTTCAGAAGCTAGCTTCTTACTGTCAATGAAGCCCTTTATTTAAGAGAAGTATCTCCTGAAGATGCTTCTCAGAGAAACACCTTTATATTCCTTATCAAGAATCAGGAATCTTTACATTCTTATAAACCTCTCTCAAGGTTATCTCACAGATGTTCAGAAATTAGCCAAGTGTAGCAGTGGCAAAAGGAAAAAAGCCTTGCTTTCCCAAATTGGTTTTTAAGTTGCTGCCAACTCTTATAATGTCCATGCACAGCCAGAAAAAGGCACAGGCATGGCCCAGAACAATTAAGGCACTCACAGTACTCCCAGAGGCTGCATTTTACTCAGTCTTGGGAATCCTGTAAAATAAATGACAGATCAGCAGACTGAGATGGAAGTGCACATTTCCAGGACATTACAGCCTGGCTGCTGTCCTGACAGTGGCCTCGAGGAAGAGGGCTGACACAGCTGTGTGCCAGTTCCAGGCCACCTGGTAAGTCCACCTGTGAAAGGCAAGGTCTCAGAGCACCGCTTTCAACATTTTTGGGTACTTATCTCAGCAAGACAACATTAAAGGACCTTCACAAAATTCAAAACCTTGCCAAATACATCTACAGTTTTCTTTGTCACCCTCTGCATCTGAGGTGAGAGGCGACAGATGTCCAACAGCACCACTTGGCAACACTAGCCAGCCATGGACCAGCAACAAAAGTATCCCATCTGACCGTGAACAAGAAGTCTATAACAAACGTATCAATCAACCAGACTGAAACTTGTTGCCTGTACTTTGTGGCTAAATAGGGAGTCATAAATCAGGCCAATGAACAGCTGCTGGAGAAATACCCCAGCCACAGCTACAGTCAAGTAGGCCCAGCTCTAAGCCATGCAAGATGGGAACCAGCTCTATGAGCTTCTCAGGAGGAAAAACAAAACAAGATCTTATTACTTTGCTTTGCTAATTTATCAATAGGGAAGAAGGTAGGGAGCAGGGGGAAACTGCAATTGGGAAAAATAGCACTAAGGTTTCTACCACAGATTCCAGACACATACCATAGCAATTTATAAGACAAAAGAGAGAAAACATCTGAAAGTAAAATAGCAAAGTTACAGCTCACTGCAAGGTGCCTGAGAAACTGTGAAACCCAAATGAAGATGAATCAGAGTTAGAGACTTAAATCAGTTAGAAACTGAGAATTGTATGCTAATGCAGGCTATATTCTGTGTTATACAAAGCTCTCAATGCACTCAATCAAAGTGATCCCTGAAAAGACTACAAAAAGAGCTGTTACCCAATGACTAATTTTGCAATAGTCAGCTTCAGACACAATAATTAACATTAAATATAGCTTCTTTTTTTCCCCAGGGGGAAGGCTACAGTCAGTAAAAGTAGAAGATAGCATAGATAGGTAGGTAGTGGTTGATCTATGGAGTGTTTGGGATAAAATTGGAAGTAGGAGGGTTTTATCTCTCTAGGTCCCAATCCCCATTCAGTAACTTGCAGAGCAGAGTCACCCACATAAGGCAAAGTGACACAAACACCCTTAACAGTGCCCAGAAGAGCTGGAGGAAGGGACTGTGGAGCACAGAATGCTGAGCTGACCAGAGCACAGAGTCATCAGGAAGGAGTCCTTGTGACTGTAAAAAACTGTCTACTACCTGTGTACATAGAAAAGGGCAGTAATAATGAGGGAAAGGAATTAAAACCTCCAACTTACTATATACTTGGTTCTTTACCTTCTTTTGCTTTCACTAGTTTTACTAACATCATCAATTTAAAAGACTTTTCGCCCCAAATCTAGAGAGCACAAAGGTGAAGTATGTAAATTCAACTAGTTTTCATTCAATATTTTTTCCTCTACATATGCTTTGGCTGCTAGTCTGCATAATTGAGTCAGAGCAGGCACAAGTAAACTGTGTGGAGGCTGGCTCACAAGATTCAAGCAGCCCCGGGATGTTCATGATCAAAAGGAATATATTGTAAGATTTCACCTTGTAAGCATTACCTTTTCCCAAACTGAATATAATCTCACCTGGGTGTTTAGCTCAGCTGGGAGAGTATCTGACTCCTAATCAGAGTGTCAGAGTTCAAGTCCCTGTCCACATACAAAGCTTGGCAGCATTGGGCTGATGGTTGAACTTCCAACCTAGATGACTATGATCTTATGATCCTACAAATAATGCTAAATATTATTCAAATGTCTTTCTTTATATAAAAACAAGAGTCTCATGATTAAGAGGCAGTTCCAAATGTAAATTTTCAAATTATTAAAATATGGAAAAAGGTTATTTCTGACCAGCTGTTTTGACCCGTCATTCATTTAACAAGGTTACAGTCAAACTTTGTTTGTTTCTTGTTCCTCCACAGATCAACATTCACAGTCACTGCAACAGGAAAACTCCCTTGGAATACAGACAAGCCAAGCAAATAAACAAAACAAGGAAGTTGTTTGTAAAAACAGCCGTGTAATCCCGGCTTACTGAGCACCCCTACCAAGAGCCACTGAGCTTCAGCACTTCTGTTTGAGCTGTCCAGTTACTGACAGCCTGTTGAGAATAGCTAGAAATAGTAAAATGTGACCTAACATACTTCTTTTTTTGTAACTGTCAGCACATTTGCTGGCTCTTAGATCTCTGCTGTTTATTCCCCCTGAAACACATGTCATAATAAGAAACAGAACTATACAACACCAAGTTAAATAAATGTAAAAATGCTTGAGTCAACACAGAAGCCAAAGTTTTTGATGGCTGACAAGTCAGGAAAGCCCAGAAGTCCAAGCTCAACTTTGCAATTGCTTTCTTTATTTTTTCAGGCTTTTCTGTATATAGGTTTCTCTTGCTCCTTTGGGCACACAGCTTCATTCAGCTGTCTCTTATTTGCATAGCCTTTATTTATTAATAGACTTTGATTTTTGATTTTCCTCCATCTGGAGAAACAGCAAGTTTGGCAAGTCATCAGCAAACTTGCATTTGTTTTCCTAGGGCTGTGACCAGAGCTGCAGTGGTTTCATCAACTAAGTGGTCATAATATCAAAATGTGTGCTGGTCAGTGGGAATCAATAATCAGATCCACCCTATTCACAGCAATGTATCACCATTAAATTAATCACCTTCCTCACACTCAGGATTCTTTAGTACCAATTTTAAGTCTCTCACTAAAGCAAGGCAGAAATGGTGCAATCCTAGCTCCCCACAGCCAGGCTCCCTACATCGCCTTTCTCAGGACAGTCAACGTGTTTAACACTGGGATTAGTTTTTGAAGTGACATACCACATCCCATACCAAAAATGCAGTTTGATTCCCAAACATCTTGATCCGAGCACCTTCACTTCACTTTGGCTTCTCTGGGTTAATGAGAAAATACACTATTTCCACCTGGAAACAGCACAAATGAAGCTGAAGAATAAAACCCACACTATTTTCTGTTCTTCTGATTTAGAAAACAAAGTCCCTCATTGGGCTGATGCTGTAGCTGGGGAAATAGACCCCAAGCCAGTATCACAGCTTCACTGCCCTAAAAGACTCAGAGATTCATGAACAGGTCCTGGAAACCCACGTCTATATTTTGTGCTGCGATATAAAGGTCTTCAAGCTGACTTTAACCTGAAATCAGCAGCAAAAGCCAAACAAATGAACCTGCCTGCTCAGTTAAAGCTAGTTCAGCATCTTACTGAGGTGCCAGTAATTGGCTATAGTGGTTATCCATGTTTTTGGCACCAAGAAAGGAAGACCAACTATTTTAACTATCATTTTAAAAGGTGTATCATTTTTCAGGGCTGTACTTACAATGTCTTACACATGCACTTGGATTTGAGTTACTGGTAGATGAACCAGTTTCAAAATAGACAAAAACTAGCGCTAATAATTTGTTGTTATTTGCTTTCAGATGAATAGCCTAGGTGTCAATCATCTGAAATGTTTCCTGTGAAGCATCTCATTTTGCTTTCTTTTCCCTCCTTTCTTTTCCTTTTTTCTCCCTCTATGTAATAATAGCCTTCAGTGTAATCACACAATAGAGCTTACTAGCATCAGATCAAGATGCAGAACCTTTATTCAGAAACGAAAAGCTTCATTCCTGGATAATGGGTTGACATACAGCACACCAAAAATGCTGGCATCAAGTAGGAGACACCTGTCTCAAAGGGGAAAGGGAGCCTTTCCCCAAGACCAGTTGATAGGGCTTTAAACAAGATGAGAAGGGGAAGGAGGTAATAATACCTGGCTGTGGGACAGCATGTGAGGGTTAGTGGGATGAGGTTCTAGTGAGGAGCCTCAATCAATTGCCTCAAGGCATGCAAGGGCACTTATTAACATCCAGGGAAGATGAGACAGGGCCCTTGCGGTAATTGTAGTCTGTTGAACAGCAAAACAACCCTGCAATACATCAAGGAGCACTCCTCTAAGAAGGTGATGCAGTCAGCAGCTAATCTGAAGTGCTTCTATATCCTTGAAGGTTCCTTCTAAGTCTATAATTCTACAATATTATGATTCATTCCTTTCACAATCAGCCTGCTGATTGTCTGCACTCATTTCTTCCATGAGCAGAAAACTGTTTCAAAGGAGATAAAGGAGATTATGGTATTTTCAAGGTAAAAATCATTATAAAGTTTGTGTGAAAACTTGTCTTCCTGAATGTTCCAGTCTCATTTTTTAGGCAAGAAATGTTTAAAACCTTCAAAACCCATATGATTTTTCTCATTGCATATTGGATTGCATAATGGCTGAGTGATAACCCCAAACCATAAAAGTCTTCCCTGTCTCCACTTGAAAAATCTTGCATCATTTATAAGGTCATTTCACAATAGGTTCTGCTTCATCTATTCACTCTATCAGCCCACAGTCTCAGTAGTTACCTGAGTTGTTATCCATAAAGACAGATTCCAATTTTCTTTGCAAATTAAGCCAGAAGCATGTATTTACCCTGGTGTCTTTACTTGCTGCTTCTATCACTCTGCCCCATCTCACATCATTTACCGTGTTACCTGCTGCAAACACCACAGGTAGGCATGGTAAAAGAACTATTTTCTTTAAGCTAAAGTATAAAAGAAGGAAACCTACCGGGATCCAGTTTGCCTCTTGCTGATACAGAATGCTGACTCCCAACCCAAAAGGAGATGGTACTGCATCAGATGCTTACTATCTCAGCATCATCTACAAAAGTGTTGGCTTAACTGCATATCCCTTCAGGGCACTTGAACTCTGGTTGCCCTGAGCTGTATCATCTCCAGCAAGTGAAGTGCAGGGCAGGAAACACTTAATGTCCAACACTGCCCTAAATTTCAGCATGTTAAAGCCATTTTGTGGGTGGTTAATGCCAGCTGGCTCTGGTAGTTAAGTATAATCTCCCAGGACAGAAATAAAGAAATTAGAATATTTACATTTCATGGTGTCTAAGCATATGGTGTCTAAGAGAAACCATAATAACCATTAAGACTGTCCCAACTAAACTATCCCAATGAAAGGGAGGTACATGTATTTGAACTATGGTAGATCATATCTTATACTTTGGCTGTTTCTTCAGCAGTCATTGATTTACCTTTTTCTAACTGTGACAAATTTGGATAGAAAAAAAAAATGAAAATAAAACTTAGTTTTTATGGCATGAGGTATTTCACAGTACTTGAAGGTCTCAACAATGTCTTCCAGTCACTGATTTATTTTTCCTCAAGTATTTTTCTTCTAAGAGCTGTACAGTTCATTGCACATTCTCCTAAACAATGGGAAAAAAAAAAATCTTCATAAACTTAGTAGACTTTTCCCTTCACATGGTCACACAATTTTTCTCAAGGTGATTAATACAACTTGAAAATAATTCAAACAAGCATCTTTTCTTCAGTTTCACACTTCACACCTGAAATCTAGTCTAGCGTTTCATGTTCCAGCCCTGGCAAGCCCCAAGAATGGGCTGTTATACCCAAGCCAGACCTTCCTTATTCCTCTGATCAGAGGTTCAACCTACAGTAGTTGAGGCCGGCAAATATTCACTTTAAATATGAAGTCCATGTGAACAATAATTTCACTACAACAATAAAAAATAGGCTCCAAAACTGTTCTCTTTGCTTAGGAATACATTAGTGTCTGAAAGTAAGAATGAGTATACATATAAACTTGGAAGCTAAGGGTAGTTATGCCCACACAGCTGTATATTAAGTTCATCAAAAGAAGCAAGATAAGTGATTTTGTGATGTTATGAAAGCTTTACTCAAAGGAAGAAAGCCAAGAAATATGTTCTGCATGAAATTCTGAGATGTTGTGGATGATAAAGTCCTGTAGTTTAAAACTCTGTAGAAGAATGGTGGTAGATGGGCTATAAATTTAAGATGTATAAAGAGAAATTTCTGAACATAATAAAATGAAAAATTGTATCTCAGTAATTTGTCAGTTTTTATCTCATTCTGTTCACATGTTTCTCTGAGCAGAATTTTTTTCTGCTCAATTATACAACATGGGTTTGAATTTTATTGATAAAAGTAAATTTTCCATCAATCTGATAACTGAACAAAACTAATCAAGAGTAAAACAGAAAAAGCAAATTAGAAGGCAGAAGCTGTTTTTAATTTTACCTGTATTTTACATATTACAACTTGAGATACTTAAGGAATAAGAATGAAGCACGTGAAGTAAAACTGATCCTTATGAAAGACATGTGGAAGCCTTTCCATCAACAGCAATTCCTATTACATTTTCCAGTAAAAATGAAAGCAACCGAGGCTTTAAAGGATTAAATAAGAGCAAATAAGTGTTCCCATTTGCCAGTACATCCTTGATGCTTTGGTTTATCAGTCATAGCTCTCTACAGCTGCTGTTACAAAGCCCTCACCATGAAAGCAAAGCAGACTGCTTGCATAGCTGGGCTTGCAACTCCTGCTACAGCCAGTACCTTTTACAGCCCATCGATGTCCATGCCCTGCTGCTGACAATGGGTTCCACCTCAGTTGGGTTCACTCTAATCACTCAGAAGCTGGGCAAAACAACTTACAGGTGATAATAAACAGCAGCCAGTAATAATCGACAGAACAGACACTCATCACTGCTAGGAAACCTTGAAAGTGGCAGACTTCCCTAATAGTTTTCCTGATAGTTTGCTGTATGTTAAAAACAGGCTTTCGGCATCAAAGCATTCAAGTAACCACATAAGGAACCCTGAATTTTACATTAAATCCAACAATGGAGTATCTGAGATGACAGATTTTAATGACTGTCCTTCTTAGAGCTGCATAAATAAACATCACCTATTGATATGTGCAGCAGTTTCTGTTAGCATAACCTTATGCTCCTGGTATCTGCGTGCAGTTCCAGAGCTGCTTCTCAGGTGCTACAGTGAGCCTCTGAGGCTGTCAATGCCTGCAGCTTTCCTGCAACAGCCCTTTCTATAAAAAAAAAAAAATAAAATCATGGGATAATGAAGGAGGGACACTGACCTAGTGAAGTACTCCTTGTTCAGACTACTAGAAAGTTCACTCATTGACTCTATGCATGGAAAAACCCTGATAATGGTTCCTCAAGTTTTCTCTAAAATGTTAAATGAGATAAGAGAAGTAGGATGAGAATATCCTCACACATAAGGAAATGTGGAATACTGTACAACACATTGCAACTTAAGCATGTGTGATTAGGTACTACAAGATTCCTTACCTGTCCTCCAAATGGTTCCTCAAAACCAGAAGCATGGTCACAACACACACACACACTCCAAAATAGCAAAGGTCAGTTGGATGTTCATCACTTAGACTACATAGCTGATATTTAGCAAGAAGTTCCTACAGCCAGTCACACACAACTTGACCTTGGTTCCCATTCCCACCAGGATAACAGTTTCATCACCCTATTGCTGCCATATGTGTTTATTGTCTGATGTGCCCTTTACATGTATTGGTTGCAATACCCCTTACTCTGGAGGACATTGTACCTCCAAACTGCTCACTAGTCTACAAAGCCCCCCAAGTGAATTCAGAAAGCCTTGGAGGTCCTGAGGAGCCTGCACTTACACAGTTTGGAAATCATAGGTATTTTCCTGAAAGAGCAGAGCATTTAAGGAGAGTAAGCTCCGTTCTCCCTCCAGCCCCCAGTGACAGCTGGGAGTCTGGAATAATAGCTAAACATGATGAAATATCTATAGATATCCAAAGTAAAGGAAAAAAAAAAAAAAGAGAAATCAGCCTCCCTGCAGCATGATAATGGTAGGGAAAATATGCTTTTTAAAAAACTTCCTTGTGTTACACAGTTTATCTGCTCTTGGCAAGTGTCAATTGTTATGCATGGATGCATCAGTCATTTATTGCAATTACTGAATTCAGAGATTATGAAAATAATTCTGCAAAAGGCAGCTAGTCCATTCCCAAACATATGAGTAGAATCAGCTAAAATTTCTCTGTTCTGGTATATTCTAACATATTTTCAAAAATATTCCAGTCATGTAGGGTCCAGAACCTTCCTGTCAATCACACGTGACAGTCTGTTCATTAGACCATTAGGACTTTGGGAGCCTAACTAAAAGCAGAGCTGGCTTTCTGTTGGAAACAGAGTAACATGCTACAGCATAAAGTGTCTGTTCCGTCTGGGTTTTTTAAGTCACAGAACCATGTCCCTTTTACAGACTGTCAACGGGGCAGTAAAATGAAAGTACCTTTTGCCAGTCCTGGCTGATGCTGTAGAGCCTCCAGAAGGAACAGAGATTATGCACTGGCTTTGGCAGCATCTGGGTAAGTACTTGACAGGAAAGGTTTTAAAATCAGAGCTGTAAAGGCTCTGGGAATGAGACTGAACTCCAGCCAGCAGCACAAGGGAAAATAGAAAAGCACACAGAGAGGGAGGCCTCAGAAGGAAAAGAAAGACTTATAAGGGAGGAGAAAGGGACTCCATGAGTTTGTCAGCATAATGCAAAAGAAGTCACTTGTCTAGAATGTAGGGAAGATGCTACTACACCTCCTGCTTTGTTCCAGTTCACACGTCCTTGACATTTTAATAAAAATTTTAAAATATTAACAGTCCACATTTCTAAGCAAGTAAATGCTGACTTTCAAATAGAAAAACCTCTTTTTAGTTTGCTGTCGTTCAGGAAAAGTCTGCCCAAAAAGCTTGTGATCTCATCATGAATGCAGAATTTCAGACCCAGACCCCAGCTGGCACACTTACTAGAAACAGATACTACAGCACAGCATGACACAGCAAGCAAAAAAGGCTGGCTTTGGCTTTCCTGCACCAACCTGTAATTCACAAGGCTGAACTTCCACTCAAGGAGCAGAGATCTCTTGGCTCCTGCAGCAGAGCCTTTCCACACAGAAACTTTGCTTTCCAAGGACTGCAGAAAAACTTGCTGTGTTTTCCTACTGTTCTCAAAGGGAATAGTTCAAGGGCAAGAATGAAAGTGAAAAAGCCACCTCTAGATAGTTACACAGAGTAACATCTTACAGTCCATCTTTTATGTTTGGCCTATGCAATGCTTTTCTAAGCCTTACATATATCAGGTTCTGAATACTGCTGTGTGCTGCTAACAAGAGCACCAAAGGTCACCACCTCTCCTGATCTCCTCTCTAGAGGAATGGCAAAACAGAAGATTAAAGGATTTGTAGGTCACAANAAACCTCTTTTTAGTTTGCTGTCATTCAGGAAAAGTCTGCCCAAAAAGCTTGTGATCTCATCATGAATGCAGAAGTTCAGACCCAGAGCACATTCCAGAGAGGCAGCGGTGTACCCAGACCCCAGCTGGCACACTTACTAGAAACAGATACTACAGCACAGCATGACACAGCAAGCAAAAAAGGCTGGCTTTGGCTTTCCTGCACCAACCTGTAATTCACAAGGCTGTACTTCCACTCAAGGAGCAGAGATCTCTTGGCTCCTGCAGCAGAGCCTTTCCACACAGAAACTTTGCTTTCCAAGGACTGCAGAAAAACTTGCTGCGATTTCCTACTGTTCTCAAAGGGAATAGGTTCAAGGGCAAGAATGAAAGTGAAAAAGCCACCTCTAGATAGTTACACAGAGTAACATCTTACAGTCCATCTTTTATGTTTGGCCTATGCAATGCTTTTCTAAGCCTTACATATATCAGGTTCTGAATACTGCTGTGTGCTGCTAACAAGAGCACCAAAGGTCACCACCTCTCCTGATCTCCTCTCTAGAGGAATGGCAAAACAGCAGATTAAAGGATTTGTAGGTCACAACAAAGTCACTAACAAACGATGGTTTGGCTTTGCTAGGTAATGCCAGAGCAGACAGCTGGTTTGGGTGGCATGGCATCAAGTCACCAAGATACTTAGATTTATGTTGAGCTAGTTTAAACCTTTGCAGGAAGAGAAGAGAGAATGTTGCAAATCGCGATTACAGAGGGATCTGCATCCATATTCTGGTTGCTACAGTGCATGGCAATCCACAATGTGACATCTTCATTACCATTACTGCTTTGTACACTAAATCAAAATTATCAAAGATAGGTCGATGCACCTATTGTTTGCTTTGTAAGCATGATAGTACTCTGTGTAGCTTTAGTGACAGATTTTCAAGTGGAAGAGAACTCTCACCTCTTGCTAATATGCACAGGAGTTTAGACATGAAGTGAGAATCAGACATGCTGCAAGCATCTGCACATCTTGCTAAATGTGGAGCTTTTAATACTTTAATATTTAATATTTTTTAATATTTCCAAAGAGTATAATGTAACTCCAGTATAGAAAGACCTCTGCCATGACAACAAGCATTAGACAGAGGCATAGGTGTTAGGGACCTAGTCCTTTATCACATACCATTGTGTGACCTGCTCTGCCACAAAACTCTCTTCTGAAGTACCTGTGAGACACTGGTCTACAGCATCCACCAAAGTTTTAGACTGGTAGGATATTAGAGAAATGCAAGACCATGCTCCCCAAACAGATAATGCAGGAGAGAATAGTTGCTTTTATGTCCTTTTTTTAAAAATAAACAAACACACACCAACCTATTTTGAAAAACATTATTTTTGGACACTTTTTAGTACTTGCTTATGATACTACAGTGCATGCAAATAGCTCTTCGATTTCCAGTTCAAATACTCAGGCTACTAAAAGCTATATTGGTGAATTCATGTGAGCTTTCCTTTCTTCTAGGCCAGCAATTCATGCACTGTGCAAAGAGATGTGCTACTTCAATCTGGTTGCAAGCAGAAGATTTAAGAACAGGAGGGTTTTCCCCCATATAAGTCAGTACTAAGTGGAAATACTTCTGTGCACCAAAGTAATTTTGCTACATTATGCATCACAAGAGATAATTAGAGCCACAGGGTGAGGTGAAAACATTGTTTCCTATGCAAAATATCTGCAGCTTAAATGACACTAGGGGATGAGTGATTTGCACAATCACTGGAATTTTGAATGCTGCTTTGACAGATGTTATAGGGAAAATAGTTTGAAAAAACTTGGAAAGACATTTAAGCAATAAAGTTGATGCCCTTTTTTCCATATTATAATTGTTTCTTGAAGGCATAGGGATTTATATACACAAATCTAAGTTTGGCCTCCAATTCCATGCTTTATTGCCAGTGCCTTCTCTGAGTAACATTCAAAATCTTCCAGTGTTCAGACTTGACATCTCAAGAGCCCAAGTTTCAGCCTGCTACAGAGTTTTGTCCTTGGAGTGTTTTTAATCAATCTCATAAGTAACCCTGTAGCTTTGTTCTCTTTAGGTCACCAGTCTCAATTGTGCTGGTCTCATAGGGAAAGGGATCCCAGCCAGGACATGACACCCCAAAAAGTGTGTAGTGATAACAGTTCTCTAGAATACATTATCTCATTGCTACTAGACCGCAGCCCAAGGAAGGTGGTCTTTGGGAATTACCTCTACCAGGCCTCTCTAGCACAATACAGCTTCTAGCACAAATAACTTAGACTTGCTTTCAGTCAAACCTTTCTTGGGTATTACCTCCAAATACTCCATTTCTCTGCAACACTCATTTTTCCCTGCTCCCTCAGTCCCTGCAAGATTAAACAGGGAGCACTGTAACGGACCTATAGCCAATGTCCCCAAGGGCAGACAGGAGCTAAACAAGCCACTGTGACATGGACCAGGCTCCTAAAGTCCACCTCACTTAACACAGCATTCTGCCACCACTTATCCCTTTGTAAGCCAACAGTTCCCTCCTAACAGTGTCTGGCTGTTTCCAATATCCTGCTCTCATTTAGAGACAGACACTCCAACTATTACTGAAGGTAATTGAAATGTATAACTCATTTATTGAATCACAGAACAAGATCAGGAGTGCTCTGATGCAAACTCCAGGGGCTAATTATAAACAGTAGAGCCAGTCTTCTATCCTTCTGCAGTGCTGGCTTTGAATATTTGATAACAGCTTTCTCAGGAAAGTATCCTCACTTTAAAAACAAACAACAAACAAACTCAGTGCACACACACTGAGCCAACCACCAAGTAATTTATTGCAGGCTTATTTTAAAACCATTTGAAAACTAGAAGCTTGCTACAAACCTAAGTCTATTCTCTTATTTGAAAGATCAAAGGCATCTAAAATAGCAAGAGGATGTTGAAGCCCCAATACTTTCACACCAGCTGGGATGACATTTGCAATAAGCTAGCAAGTGTAACACAATGTGCTATCCAGAAAATTGCTTTACTTTGGTGAGTTCCAGATGATCTTTCCCTAAAATCATACAGCAGAATATGAATTATGCAGCAGACCATAAATCCAAGGGAAACAAAACCCCATGTATGTAAGATTTTGTTGTTCAAGAACCAAAGAAATACATACAGTTACAAGTGCTGGACTTAAGTCTGGCTTTTTGGTTTCTTTTTTTTTGTCAAAAGTGAAACAGCTTCTACACCAAGCCTGTGCTTTGTGAGAGAAGCACAAAGGAGAGCCTCCACTTCTCCAGGCACATGTCAGGAAGCAGATAGTTGCTCAGTGCTCTATGAAGTGCTGAGAGTTTGCATGACATCCTTTCAGAGCAATAGCATTAAATTCTGCAGGTTCCACAAGACCTCTTCCGACCTCATCCTTTTATGCCTGTTCTACCAGCCAGCAAACTCCCATCTATGTCAGCCTAAAATGAACCACCACAACAGCTGCCTCTACCCACAGCCTGAACAAACAGATTTCTTTATCTGGAATTTAATTTTGGATTATTCATTACAATTCAGGCAGGAGCTGCCAACAGCAAGAGAGCTGTGCTTGGTATAACACAAACCAACAGAAAAGTAAAACATCCAGGAGCTCTTTTGCAGCTATCCTAGGAACTTATTTGGTTCAGTCAAGTTTAAACAGACAGCTCAATACCCTTGAATTTAAAAAGAAATTAGGGTATAGTGTCAATCATTTAGAGCCATATGTTGGTTTCTTCCCTTGATAGAATCACCATGTAGATTAGCATCCTGTATTATGACGATTAGAAATTTGCATCATTTGTATTTAGTTTCATGATAGGGATTCGCACAAATTTGTGCAAAATCTAACAAAAATAAAGTGTTCATCACTATTTGCAATCTGCTTGCTTGGCTTACAGACAGCAAATATGAGGCAACAGAAAGAACTTACTGACATTTTTGCATTTGCCTGTGTTCACACAAAGAAAAACAGAAAAAAAGTCCAAACTTTTTTGAAGACATCAGATACTTCAATGTGGGGATAAAAAATCATCTTTTTCCTTTCTTGAAGCAAGAACACTTTCAGAATATACATGAAATTTTCAGCACCATACTTTGCACCACTTTTTTCTACTGCACAATTATTACAACTTACACCTTTATATGGAATCCTTGAAATTGTGACAGCATTAATTTTCCCCAGTAAAAAGCATTAACTACTTACTCTTCCTCCAAGCAGTTGCAAACTCATATATAAAATCCTGGACTAGGTCCCCACATAGCACCAAACAGATTGAACAAATGGGATTGATTGATTTAGTGTTGAACTTTTCCCGTTTCAAAATCCAGAGTGGACGAGTGTGATTCTTTTAAGCTTTTGCCATAATTCATTCCATTTCAGAAATCCTGGATGCAAAAACACCTTAAAGGCAACTCAAAGCAATAATTTAGTGATTTAAAGTTGATGTAAAGACTATGACATCATAACACAGTCCAAAGGACCCAAGATGAGAGCAAGAGAGGCAGAATGTGCAAATGCAAGCACAAGAGGATACCTCACAGACCTCACTACAGATTTACATTCCCTACTTAAGTTGTATAGGATTTTTTTTTCCTCCTTAATCAAATCTACCTTTGTGCTCATTTTTTAAGGAGCACAGTTTTATTGTTTTGCTTGTTACTAGAAACAAGCCATTTTTTCGCAGCATTTGCCTACAGCCAATGAAATGCTTTCACATTTTTATTTTTAATAGCACAATAAAGAATCCAAAGTTAGAGTTTGCTCTCCTGCTCCTGACAGTTTCTGCATGCTTTTATAATATCTAGGGGCTTTCTCTCCCCCTCCATCTTCCTTTCTCCACTCTATTGAGCTTTGGAGAATACTGTTCCCATTCTTTCATTCTTTAACCATTTACATATTTTCTTAACCACTTTCCTTCCCATCTTTTTTAGCTCCTGCTATTAGCCACCCAGCAGAATTTCCTCCCCCTTTTCCTACAGGGGACACAGTGCCCCAGAGGGTGACCAGAGCATTCCACCTCCCTTCTGACATTAGCTCGGGAGCACTTCAACATCTCCTCCCCACTTCAGTCTTGGCATAAAACTCTGCCCCAAAATGCCATGGTGGATGTGGGTGATATAGCTGGGGCTCTGCCATTAAAGGTTTTATTATGTCCTTGACTCCCCATCTAACAAAGCCTAACTTCATCCTGCATGAAAATATGCGTCATAATACTGGCAGGGCAAGTACGTAAGATGTCAGACAAAAGATAATAAGGTATTTCAGAGGCCTCAAAGGAGTTTAAGAAAACAAATTTGGCAGCAGAATATGGATTTGGTCCTTGTGTATGTGCTGTTGTATCTCCTCATACATCAGCTTCCCTGGTAAATGCCTGATACTGTATGAAACAATAAAACCCACGAACCTCAGAAAGAGCATTACTCAGTAGAATGAAGAAAGCCAATAGCAGTGCAATATAATATGAACTCTCAGCAGGGCAGGCCCCTTGTTATCAGAAGATGTCATCACCAGAGACAGTGTGCTAAGGGAGTATGCTTCTTCTCCTGATTTTTTGTGTCATCCATATTGTCAACAGAAATGGTATTTTAATCAAGATACCTAATAAAACCTTCAAGGCTCCTGCTGCTTCACAAGAAAGTAATTCATCCAATAGTCCACAGACAAAACCACAGAGAAAGCAATTGAAAAGCAGATCAGGAGCAGATCATATTAGAGAAGCAAGGAATGCAGACAAGAGGCATTTACTGTGCCGTTCCTTTTAAAGTTCCAGAAACCTAAAGTACTTCTCATTTTGTGCCTGATAAACCATGTTTTACAAAATATACTGTCAAAATGCAAAAGCTCTAGAGATCTTTTAGCTCCAGTTTACCCGCAGGAAGCCATTTTCCACTTCTACTTACAGCTTTCCATAGTAAACAAGAAAAGTGTCACATAAAACAAATAGCAAGATCCATTTCACCACTGTTGAGAGGAGAGATGCTTCTAGTTTCAGAGCTGCAAACACAAATACCTCTATGTAAAGAAGAAACAAAATAAAAGCTTTCTTCTGCTGCACAAAATTTTAACTACTTCAAGGTCCTATAAATGTGAAGTCTTATTTAAAATTGGGATTTGTTTGTTTTTCAACAAAAGAGTGACTTGAGACCCCATTTTGAAGTGAGAGTTCCAGGTTATACATGTCAATCTCTTCTCCAGAAGATACAATCACAGAATGGTTTGGGTTGGAAGGGACTTTAAAGATCATCTAGTTACAGCCCCTCTGCCCATCTCCATGAGCAGGGACACCTCCCACTACACCAGGTTTCTCAGTGCCTCATCCAGCCTGGCATTCAGCACCTCTGGGGAGGGGGCATCCACAACCTCTCAGGGCAGCCTGTTCCAGTGTCTCACTACTCTCTCACCACTCTCACAGCAAAGAACTTCTCCTCTCAGATGCATTGATTACTCCTAATCCTGCCATCCTGTACCCTAATATAAAGTCCTACCACAGCCTTTCTGTAGGCCCCCTTCAGGTACAGAGAAGCTACCATGAGGTCCCCCCAAGCCATCTTTTCTCCAGGCTGAACAACCCCAACTCCTTCAGCCTGTCCACATAAGGGAGATGCTCCAGCCCCATCTTCATGGCCCTCCTCTAACAGCTCAATGTCCTTCTTATGTTGAGGACTCCAGAACTGGACACAATACTCCAGGTGGGGGCCTCACCAGAGCCAAGTGAGCCAACCTCTCTTGACCTGCTGGACCTTGATGCAGCCCAGGATTTGGTTGGCCTTCTTGGCTGTGAGTACACACTGGCAGCTCATGCTGATTTTCTTATCCACTGACATCCCCAAATCCTTCTCTTCAGGGCTGCACTCAAGCCACTCTCCACTCAGCCTGTATCCATGCTTGGGCTTGCCTCGAACCAGGTGCAGGAGACAGCTCAGAATCAGGGGACAAAGACTCTTAACACTGCAAGATTTCAGACACTCTCAATTCCCTGGCTCCAGGTGTGCCTGCTGTCAGCTGGGGAACATGGACTCCCCTTCCCCAGCTGAAGCAGTTTTGTGGATCTGAATGTCATCCACGCCACCTGGGTTTCTTTGTGAACTTAGCTCCGACTCATTAGTTCCATTTAAGTGAATCGATAAATGTCACTGTTCAGCACAGGAACTTGTCCTCTGTGCACAGCTACAGTCCCCAGACCCTTCTGTCAAACAGGATTTCAGATTTACCCATTGATCTGTTGTTACAGTGATGGATCAACACTGCATAAGGCAGACCAGGCACATGCATGAAGCCGGGCTCCTGGGTGCAAATTAACTCTGTAATTCAAATCAGCCTGCCTTAACCAGCAAGACAGGACTCAAGCCATTTTACACGGCTTTTCTCATGGATTTCCTGTTCAACTGTTTAATTATTAAATGCCTTTTAGATTTTTCAGTTGTAGTCTTGTGCATCAGCTGGCATTTGATAACTCTGCTAAAGATCATAAAGTCATTTTGCATTTGTGCATGACAGCAAGTTTTAAGAAGGTACAATCACAGCTTCAAGCCTTCTCTTTCAGAGATCATGACCATGCTCTTCAATAAACAGTAACAATTAATTAACTCTGCATAAGCTTACCAGAAAATCAGGCCAAGTATTCTAACAATTGCCTGTTAAGATATCTCCAGACTAACAAACTAATTTGCTCTGCTCCATTGAACAACTATTTCACACCAATTAAATTCTGGTTTGGATTAATTTGAGCCAGCAACAAGTTTCTCAGCCTTTTGTTTTTATTTCCATGAGACTTCCATTTCCCTCATCTAAATTCTGGAAAGAGCAAAACAACACCCTCCAAGCATTTCCCCCATAAAAAAATTTTTAAGGAATATAAATTAAAACAGACTTTAAAACTGCAAACCTTGGTACACAGAAGAAAATAAAAGCCTAAGGGTACCAAGTTCTGTGTTTAGTGTTTCTTTCACACTATGAAATAAGAACTCAGTCCTTGATTTCCAAGAGATTTTTTTAATATATACCACGTTACTTCATATAAGTTTAATGATAAAATCTAATTTAATCTTGCTAATTGTGCTTCATATCATATCAGCATGTTAGCATTCATTTTTTCATAACTTCAGCTGTTTTTAATATAACAATTTAGAAAAAAAAAAAATCTACCAGCATTTTTCTAACTTTTTCATAAAAACAATACCACATTTCCTTAGGCTTCAATGAAATCTCCCTCATACTTTCTCTGCACTTGTTTATTAAGCTGAGTTTCACAGAGAACTTATCATCCATTCAATTATTTCTTTTCTAAAGTTCCAGAAGGCAGTAAGATGAAGAGTAAGACTCTTGTGGCACCGCCATACAGCCTAATGCATTTCCCCAGAACTTTTAGAGAGTTCAACTACAGGAGACTCACATTACAATAATAAAATAAATAAAAAAAACCCTTTGATTCATAACTTCACCACAATTTCCAGGCCATCATGTAAATGGATATATTTCTTTCTGCTCTCTGCCCAGAATACTCTCTGCCCGGGTACAGGATGGTCTCAAAACAAAGCAACTTTCTTGTTCAATGCTGACACTGGAAACAGATTTTGAGAGCAAGGCTGATGGTAGAACAATAGGAAATCGTCATGGAGAGCCCCTTCCCAGTTCTTCCCTGACCCTTCCCTCCTCCTGGCTACTCAGTAGCCCTCCAAGGGTGCTGCCCTTCTTTCTTAGTTCCTTCTGCTCCATAAACAGAGTGAGAGATTGCTGCACATACCCTTCTCACAAGGATCAGACTCACCAGTGCCAGGCCTTGATTAATACTTCCTGGTCCTCTCCTTACAGCCTCTTCAGACACACCACAGCAAAGTCTATGCTCAGACCTCTTTCTTGTAGCTTCAGGAAAAGGTTGTTAGACTGATTAATCTGGAGGCACCTGGTGATGGAGCAGAAACACTCCTCCCAGTAACAGATGTGCCTGATTCTCCTTGATCATGACAACCAACATGACACAAACTCAGCTTCTTCCAGGTCTCCTTTCTTTCACTATTTTCATTACTGCTATTTCTTCTCTCATTTCCTTCCTTCTTTCTTTCTCTGCTTCTGTGATATTTGTCCACATTTAGCACAGAGTGACTTCTACCAGTCAGTAACTTTCTAAGGTAACTCTTTATGCCCGATTTTCAAGAACCCTGTCTGTTGGGGAAAATGAGATAAGAGATAAGCACTTTCAGAATTTGCTGTTGGGGGATTCGTGAATTTATTCAACGCTTAACCAAGATCTCTCTCCAGTTGTACAAAGCAGAGATCCATAAAGTAGAAAATCCATTTAGCTTTATCAAGCTCTATTAAGTATATTAGTTAGAAGGAACTAAATTACATATCATAATAAAGTCAGATGAACCAAAGTGAGTTAACAGTTGAACCAGACTGCATACAGAAAAACTATATTTTCCAGCTCAGTAGTTTTTTCTCATCTATGCATAACAATATTACTATTAAAATGGCAGATAAAATGACAACATTTACTTCCAGGCAGAGCTCCCACATGACATACAACCATTAACAATTCACATAAAATATTGACAACACGAATCATCAATTAAAATTTCTGTAGCATTCTGAGACATTCATTGGTTTAATAGTCCTGACGCCAGAAAGGAGAAAGCCCATCACTGACTTCCTGTGTTGAATCTGGATAATAGACTATTTTGCAACTATGAAAGTGAAAACATTCAGTGTTCATTTGAGAAAGTCTCTAATGGTTTATGCAGATGGTTAAAGACACATCTAAGCATCTTTGTCACAGATTGCCTTTTTGTTTCAGCAGGAGAGCTGTCTGAACTATCCCCAAAGCCAGATTTAAGCAGCTTCACTGTAGGGTAGGACTTTTTAATAGGGTACAGGATGGCTGGACTAGGAGTAATGGATGCAAATGGGAAGAAGGTAAATTAACGGAGGATATCCAGAATGAGTGGTTTCCTATGAGGGTGCTGAGACACTGGAACAGATTGTCCAGAGAGTTGTGGATGCCCCCTCTCTGGAGGTGTTTAAGGCCAGGCTGGACAAATCACTACGCAGCCTAGTCTAGTGGGAGGTGTCCCTGCCTATGGCAGGGAGGTTGGAACTAGATGATCTTTAAGGTCACTTGCAACAAAACTATTCTATCATTTAACTTTTCCTACATCTCCCTAAATTGATGTCTTCTGAACTTGACTATCTGTAACTTAAAGTTTCCCTTCAGTGACATCATGGTCGGAAGCTGGCATTGCTCTAAAGCAATTATGGCTCCAACTATTAAATTAAAAGTTCTGATGTCTGAAGTGTACCTTTTCAAACAATTGTTTCTTCTTAGTAAAGGACCAATGTCAAGCTCCAACTAGCAGCAGAAAAAGCACAAATCTAGAGGAAAGCAACACGATTTGGGTAGCCATGCTTTCTGAAGGAAATACAGAAGATCAGTTACCAGGATCCCAGTCACTCCTTTATTTCACTAATTCTTAAAATCATTACCTACTTTCATTTCAAAATTGAAAGTCAGACTGAGGTTTAGATAAAAAACATGTCTCATCTACATCAACTATTTTCCTTCTGGCACTTAAAGCATGTTTCTGGAATCAAAACCACTCATAATCAAATCCTCACTCATAAACCAGGATTGCCCTCCTTGGAGCAGAAGCACATCAGGAACAGAATGGAATGTCACCAAGTCAGTGTTTTCCCAGGTAACTTCAGGGATACCCTGAGTACTTGATTGCTCTGTTCAAGGACAAAAATCAAATTACACCTCTACTCTGCTTATTCCACTCATCACTAATGGTGGATGAGTTTTTACAGTACTACAACTGACTATCTTTTTATATACAAAACTTCACAACCTTCCAGCAAATTTTAGGTGAAAGAGGTGCACAGTTAAGCTTGCTCAAAGGGCCTTTTATGGATAAAGAATAATTTAGAATCTGCAGACAAGAGCTTTGACTTAGCTGTTTTCAGAGGAGCAAAGAACAAAAGAACTTCCAAACAGCAAATCACAAATCACAGAATATCAGGGATTGGAAGAGACCTCAAGAGATCATCTAGTCCAATCCCCCTGCTGGAGCAGGAATACCTAGACCAGGTCACACAGGAAGACATCCAGGCGTGTTTTGAATGTCTCCAGATAAGGAGACTCCACAACCTCTCTGGGCAAGGCCTGTTCCAATGCTCTGTCACCTTGTTCTTTCCTAGATTCCTGTGGAACCTCCTGTGTTCCAGTTTGCACCCACTGCCCCTTGCCCTATCATTGGAGGTCACTGAGAAGACCCCGGCTCCATCCTCCTGACACTCACCCTTTACATATTTATGGACATAAAATCAGCAAGGTACTTATTTTCCAGCTTGCCTTTTTCTGTGAAAGCCACACTTATACCTTAGGAATGGAGAGCCTACAGCTCCCTTGGAAAAGAACACCCAAAGCTTTTCAAATGGAATAAATGTACAGCCCAGAGAGTCTCTGTCCAGTTCTTAGTCAATTCCAGTTGCACTCATCCATGGAGTCTTCAGAGCCTCTGTACCAGATGGTTCTGATAAAAGTTCAAATTTTAACCCCCTGTCTCTAATCTATGTTGCCACCCAATCATTCTTCCCACTGTGGGGCTCTGTAACAAGGTGTCCTAAAGCCTAAATCACATCAGATTCTTTCAATATCCTGTTTGTGTGCAAGGAATACAAGCCAGAGAGGGTAAGCTTGGGTTCTGTGCAAGTTTCTGAAGTGTTGCCATCAACATACAGGAGATTCTCAAATATTTAAGTTCTAAACCATACAGACCCATGTGAGGCCACCCCAGCAGCCATTAGCACAACACTCTCAGGCGAGTAGTCCCTTCCTGCCCCGTCCTTGCCAGGGCCATGGTGCTGCCGGGTAGCTATCAGCCATTGAGTCTGTGGGACACAAGAGCAGATCCTGCCTTTTTAAAAGATTGTTTTCCCACCACTAGAAATAGAAATGACCTTCAAACCATTGAACAAGAGATACCAGTAGAGTCTCTGACTATAGAACCTCACTGAGGAAGCAGACATCTATCAAGCTCTGCCACACAGCCAAATCCTCTGCTCCAGAGAGCAGGTTTTGTCCAGCAAAACAAAAGTTTTAGGGAGCAGAAGGTCATAACTGGAAGAGGACAATCATTGTTGGAGCTCACGTTACTCTAGCAGAGAAAGACTAGACTTTACAATGCAGTAATATCTCTGTCCTTTCTAAGCATTTACTGCTTCAGACTGAAAATGTAGATTTTCTATTCAAAAGAGTGGTTACAATATGAACAAAAGAGCAAGCTCTGATGTGGTCAAGTAGAAACTTAACTGAATCAAAGCAACCTGCTGCAATGATAATTTGAGGTGTCATCAGTACTGATTATGACAAATACCATAAAGCCAAACCAACACTTCTATCTACACGAATATCCCTGCTCTGAACTACAGCTCTCACATCTATCAGTCTAACATTCTCATTTTAAAAATAACAAGTCCCCTGCTTCAGGGGGCTTTGAAGGCTCTACACTGCTGACAATCTAACCTCTGTTACTGGGGGAGCTACCTTCACAAGCTCAACTAAATGACTTCAAAACCAAACTGTTCAATTGTCTGGCCTTCAAAAGTAAATATGTCCTTGATCAATCAGCCTGTGGAGAAAAAAGGGAATGCAGCTGGACTGGAACAGTTACAGTTTTCAGGGTGTGCTTGATCAAAACTTAATGTGGCTGCTCCCGCTGGCAGCTGTAAGCAGAGTTTAATCTGTTCATTTCTTCCCTATGGTGGTTGCTACAGACCCATCCATTACATGCTGGACAAGTTCAGTGTCCTGCATCCTGTGGTCATTCTGAAATGTGTAAATGAGAAAGAAACAGACCTGCTTCTGTTGACGTTAGATCTTTCCTGTCCATCAGACAAGCAGGAGCCTTGGATGAGTGCAGAGGATGGGAGACTTCTCCTCACCTCTCGTTTCCCAGACTAGCAACTGGCAGAAGCTTGCTTATAACAAAACTTCAGAATTGAAGTGTCTCCTGCTGTATGCAAAACATGAAAGACAGTCATGTTACTACTTTCAGTTCAGCATGGCTTTGAAAGAACTAGCAATGAGAGTACAATTAGTGCACTTTGTGAAGTGCACTTGTGAAGAGTACCAAAACCCACATACTGCATCCAGCCCTGCAAGTGAGCTTGGAGAAGCATGGACTGAAGGGGTAAGAGCCAGTGCTCAGACTCTGTAGGTGCTCAGGAGAGACTGATGCATGCCTGGATCTCCCACTGCTACTCCTGCAGTGCAAAGATGGGTCTCTGGAATATTTTTTCTTCCCACTGCACAAGAGGAGGGCTCCACTGCAGTCTAACAAACCACTTCAATGCTCATTAGAAAGGCTTAGCTCATCCACACACACATACACCTCCATGCAAATGAATGAAATGGGAAAGGGGCGGAAAGGGAGAAACAGATGCATGTTCAGAGCTTCCCTGCATTTTCATTTACTTTCTTTCCAAATAGATTCAGGTGAATCTTCAACTAAAATGGGTTGAGAAATGCTGCCCCATCTTCTCCCCTCCACACGGCTGGTCCAGCCTCATCTACAACACTCCTGAAGACAACCAGCTGACTCCACTCAAGCTCCTCAAGGCACTCATCACTGTCATTCCCAGGAGGCTGTTAACTGATGGCCTCCTGACAAATGCAGCACTTGCTTGTGTGCAGAAAGTCTTAGAGGAATATTCTACTTTTTTAATATGTGACCTAGCAGGCTGCCCTGGAAAAGACCAAGTGCTAGCCAACAAGGGGTGGATGGGGAAGGAATAAAACCTGCCACCTGGGTGAGAGGATGGGCCATTTAGTGCAGTAACTTGTTGCCAGGAGCAACCTTCATAAAAGAGCATCCCTGCTAGCTCCACAAAAATATTAGAATAGTGTGATCTGGACACAATAGCTGGTTTAAAACATACCAGTGGGCCTTTTTTCCACCCAAACTTGTCTTTTTATGCTGTGTCATTCATAGTCAAATTCTGTAATTTAATTGTGTCACGTGGAATTTTTTCCCTTTCCTTTTGTTTCTGAACTTACTACTTGGCAATATTTCTGGCAGCCCTTGGCAGTAAATGATGACACCTCCTCTTCCTTAGGGCCTTTCATAGTTTTCAGTCTTGTCTCATCGCTCCTCTACACCCCTCATTTTTCTTCTCAGCAGCCATCCCTGCATCCTTGTGGGCTCTAAGCAATTTATAGGCTACAATAACATCAGGGCTCTGTTTGCTCATGGACTGAAGCAAACTGTGACAGGTTATCTTCTGTTTACATGCAGTGTTACCTTGAATTTCAAGTGCCAGGAGGGCTTCACAACAGAAGAGCCTAATTAGATAGATCAGAGGGAAACTCCAAACAAATACAGATTAAGATATACCAGTCTTGAGTGAAGGTGACAGAGCAGATTCTGAGCCAAGGCAGGTTAAATAACTAAGTCATCAGTTTGACTGGTTTTCGTTTCCTCTAGCCAGAGGATGCCTTTGATGGATGTCAGTGTATTTTTACTCACTGTAAGTGGCATTACAATGTGTCTGATCTGTTGTATCCTTAAGGTTAACAGATGGTTTACACCCAGCTGTATAGGAGAATCACTGCATATGCTCTTTGTGAAGCAGCAACTTACTTTACCTGAAGACAACAGGATCCATAAAATGCTTAAAAATCTTAATATCAAGCAGGAGGGAAGGGAGGGGGAGGACCAAAATCCCAGTCACATTATTTTCCTCGTAAATCATGTCAGCCATGTCTCTGTCATTGCTAAGCAAATTTTGGCTGCATCTTGTAAGGAAAAAACCACGAGAGGATGTACCAAGTAAAGTCCCCACCTGGGTTTGCAAGTAATGCAAGCAGTGTTACTGAGAATATAACAAAAGCATAGGATGTAACTAAATCCTAGCTCACTGAGTTCATTTATTAGCAGCAGTAGATGGCAACATCATCAAGTCAGCTCTACTTCTAAGCTGCTACTGTTGAAACATGCTAAAAATTATTACACCTTTTTAAATTTTAAATATTCACATTCAGTTTGTCATGCCAGCATCTTTAAACTCACCATTTCTACCACCCATCCTTGTCACAAAGAATTGTTTTTCTGAAGTAAACATAAAAGATGCCAGAAAAATGAGCACAGATAAAATGGTGAAAACATAGTTAATAAAGCTTTAAAGTCTTCCATGAACTAACTTCACTGATTTTCCACACACAAAGGCACACAATCAGTGTGAAAGAATGTAAGACAGGATGAATATCTGGCAGCTAATAAGGCTTCCAATGACATTTTCACTGGATTTCAGAGATGCTGCTGTGCCTTTTAAGCCTCATTACCTGCAGCCTGTATCCTGTTATTGTGGAAAGAGGCACTGAGAACAGGAAGGGTAAGAGGAAAGTACATTCATACTGAGATGCATGGAAATAATAACCTCTGCAGGTCTTTCTTTTTGTCCTTTAAATCACCTCATTGTTATGAAACACTTCACTGATGCATGACTTGGATCTTCTGTTCATCAGCACTGATGCCTATTAAAATTAAGGCCAGAAGTAGCCCAAAAAGTTAAAACTATTAGAATATTCTATGGATAAAATTCTATTAGCACATGGTTTAGAACCAGGAGGATTTGGGAACCCATTGCCCATAGGTATCAATAGAAAATAAATGTGAAATATCATTGTTGTGAACCTGGGTGGAAACATTTGTATATCCAGAACATCACAGAATTAAACTGCTATGAAACTGCAGAGAAAACATGAGGATGTTTATTTTGCTGTTCCTTATAGTAGGAAATGGATGCTTTTCCTCTGTGCATCAAAAGCTCCTCAGCAGTTAGGCGGGGACATGGATCAATAGCTCTGCTCCAGCTGATGAGCAGCTCAATCTGACAGAAAGAAAGCAGGCACATGATTCCTCTGACTATAAAAGGCCCTAAGAAAAAAATGGCTAAATCTTTCTTGAGACACCAGACTATATCAGTCCATCTTTTATGGCATCCTCTATCCTGTTTTGAGAGTCCGTTACCACACTGTACAATTGCCATCTCTGTTACCAGAGGTGCTTGAAATTTAAAAAAACAAAAACAAAACCAAAACCCACTTCAAATACTTATCTTTCAATGAATTTCTGCTCACTGACTAATGTGGTTTTCCTGATAATTATATGGTAACTTTCTAGAATATCAGATCCTTCACAGCCTTTCAGCTCCTCAAGACAGTGCAGCGCAGCTACACGGGTCCTTGAAAGGTATGAAGGAATGTCACAGGCTTACTCAAACTTGGTAGGAATTCAGAGACTGAAATGTCTGTAGAGCTAAAAATGCTGCACAGGGAAAACTCATGCACTAGACTCACGAGTTTCAAATGCATGAGCTTAGCTTTTCTAACTTCTCACAACTACAACTAGGGCATGCTCAGATTGTAGGGAATAAACATTCAACATTAAGAAAGAGATCATGTGCATAAACACAGCTTCTATTTCTAATGAAGTATATTGTTCATTATTCCCCACATATCAGCTCTCTCTTTTTCTACTGAAAACAAAGTTGTGTTAGAGGAAATTGAATTGTTTGACCTAGGTTGAGGAAACCCGAGAAAGCAACCTGAGAAACCTACAGTAAAGCTCCAGCGCCAACCAAGCGATTTGAGAATCCAGAGCACCACCAGCGCCTGAATGAGATTACTTGGACCAACAGCACCATCCACTGCCCACACAGCGAACGGCATCGTCCGGAGAAAGCGACCCCCGCCATCCCTTCTGGACCAGGGGAACTGAACTCGCTCACTCCAGCGATAGGGGAAGGAACTTGCGCTCTTGCTACAGGCATAAAAAGGACAGGAACAAGCCATTCCAATTGCTCCTTTTATTGATTATTGCCAGAAATATTTCTTGAAGTCACAACTAGAAAAACCTAGAGCAGAACAGGTTTAGATGAGATGTTACTAAGACGCTCTTCACCATGACAGTGGTGAAACACTGGAACAGGTCACTCAGGGAGGTGTATAAGACCCCATCCCTGGATCACTCAAAGCTAGGCTTGCTGAGGCTCCGAGCAACCCGATCTAGTGCAGGATGTCCCTGCTTACTACAGGGGAGATGGACTAAATGGCCTTTGAAGGTCCCTTCCAACTCTGTGATTCTGTGGTTTATTTGCTTTCCAAAGGAAAGCAATTTTCAAAACTGCCTTCTTGACAATAATTGGCAAACTGAAAAGAAAACGGTGGGCAAAGAGAACAGTCTATCCACATGGCACCAGACATGTTGCTTGGTGCAGGAAGAGTACTCAGCCACTCCAGCAGGCACAGCTTTGTCCTTGCAATCTTCCAAGGCTCCATTTGCATAAACACAGGCTCACAGCAACATGACGACCAGCCAATAAACCCCACCACGAGGCAACAGCATTTCTGTGGATGCTTTGTTGAACAGGGACAAAAGTAACGACACTTAAAAGCTGAGTCAATGAGATCAAGCCTTTCATTGGCTGTTCAGAAATGCTGTGTCAGTAGCACTGAACTACAGATACTTGACAGGAAAGGTATCTACAGACTGCTTTTTCCACATGCCTATTCCAGGGCTCTGAGTTCTTTTCAACAGCCACATAATTTTTAACACACTCTTAGTGAATTATTTTTACCATTTAAAACCTGCAAGATGCAGAAAGAATTCATTTCAGAGGAGAAAGTTATTTCTGATGAAAGCAAAGAAGAGCAACTGCACACTCTGCACCAGCCAACTCAACTCTCATTGAATCCCAAATGGAGAAAAGCAAGAGCCTGCCTGCTCCCACTGTCCCAGGCATTGGAGTGGGGATTGTATGTGAGAAGAAATTCAGTTCTCTAAAGAACAGACAAGGGCATAGCTGTGGTTGCAGTGATGAAATGGGAAAAATAAAAAAGAAATTAATTGAGCGCTGAAGCACTTTTCAAGGCACTCCATTATACTTCTGACAAGATAAAAGTTGGCATTTCTATGAACGGCTTCAACACAGAAACCAGTATCTCATCTCATTTTTCCACTCTTGAATGATAAATTGAAAATGTGGTTAAAACAGTTTCTATCCTGCCCCTGGTGCAGCAACCTCACCTCTCTTCAGCCCTTCCCCTCTTTGGAGGGCTAGGGGAAGGGGAAAATACCAGCTTTGAAGGAAAGCTGCGTTTCTAAAGGATGCCAAAAACACCTGTTCAGAACACAAATGCCATCATCTGCATTCTTCAGTATAATGACTCACTCACTAATACACTGAACATACTCTGCTGCTCTGATTGTTAGATGTTTTGCTCACTAAATCAAAAAGGAGAAAAAAGTTATTCCTTAGGCTTTTCACACATGGCATTGTCTTTTTCATAAATTACTGCTTTCAAGGCAGATTTGAGTAAATAAATGCCCACAGCAATTCCAGCTGCCAGAGTTGAAATAGGATAAAGTAACAATACAAACAGCACCACATTGGGCAATCCAGTGACATGTGACCACAAAATCTCATTTAATTCCTAAAACTAACCCCATGCTTCAGCACAAGTCTTTTATTCTATTATAGATTTAAAGGCCTCAATCAGAGTATTTTCTCATCTTCAGAGCTGCTCACCAGCAATTATTTTGTGTATGACTTTACCTTGGCAAATACGAACTCACTGAAAAACAATCTTTTCACGAAAATCTTTCTGTTGTCACAAGATCTCTAGGCAGTGGTGATGCTAAGTTTGCAGTGTGCCTCTGGCCGTTGTTATTCAAGGATGACTAATGCAAATTAGGATTCCTTGCTAATGCATTTTGTAAAGATCTGACAAAACCCAAACCTTACAAATGGTTACAAATCATCCCAGAAGAGGAGAAGAAAACAAAATCCATTTGTATACTTTTTTATGCCAAACAGCCAAGGAGCTAGATGAAATATTACTGCTCAAATTTTAATACTGTTATTTGAAAAACACTCGATATTTTTAAATGCTCACTGTATCACCCTGACAAGCTGGTAAACAGAATACAGACAGACAAGTTCTATAACTGCAGTAGCAAATGACACAAACAGTTTAGCTACATCTAGACTGCATGGATTTAAATCTTTATGAATAAAGGCTCAAATACATTTAATGTACCTTCTTTAGATATGGATTCTGCCCCAGTCTCCCTCACAGCTAAGTAAAGGTGGAAGAGGAGAAGTTATAACACTAAGGCACAGTTGGGAGATTCATATAATCTGATTTCAAGCACCTTCTTCGGCCTTCAATTCCTTTATTTGGGTCTCTACCTACAGAAAGCCATTTGAAGAAAACCTCTGTTAATATTTTGAGGCTCTTTTGATCCTAGGTGCAGTTTGTGACCACGAACACCAATCCAGCACAACTCAGTTTCAGTCTCACCTCCCATTCCACAAATTTGTTCTATCCTGCACGTTTTCCAAGCCCTTCTCTCCATCAGCAGTGGCCCTCAGCCTGTAACTCTGTGGTTGGATACTGCCAGCTCAGGGCCCTGGATCTGGTCACCAAAAAGGTCAGAAAAGCTTCAGTGGCAGCATGTAGGAGAAACAGGTACATGAAGCCTGGAGAGAGCAGGGCAGGATTACAGCACCACTATTTACATCAGTTTAAACTACACAGGAGATGCAAATCACTCCCCACTCCAAATACAGCAATAACACAGAGAATTCAGTAAGCTGCCCAAAAGAGCAGAGAAAAGCAATTAACTGTTTTGTTTAAAACCAAAATAAGCTAGCACAACTGATTCTATAAGTCTGTAAGTCTTAAATTTGGACAAAAAGAAGCAGGGAAGAAGACAGTGAAAGTGAGTGCAGGAGCAGGAAAGAGTGAGCACATGAGCATGAAAATAAAAAACAAAGAAATTGTTAGAGTGGATTAGGCTTTAGTTAACAATTATAGAAAGAGTTTTCATATTTTGCTTTGAAAATCAACTACTTCTTAGCAAGAGATCATGACAATAAACATTTAGATTTACAATATAAAAAATTAAAACTTTACATTTATTCATTATTAAGGTTTTAAAGCTCTTGATAGTCTGTGAATAATCAATTTGAATGGGACTATCAAAATGTGCAGTTTTTCCAAGTGATATATGTGACAAACTGATAAGCTGAGACCTTATAATGCATGAAGCAGAAGTCTTTATTCTTCTTCACACATGTCAATTTAATTTTCAGAGCCAGTCACAGATCATGAGCAAAGCAGTGAATTTAATGCAGCCTCTTTAACAGACTGGTGCTTCTCTTGCACTGTGCTTTGCTCCTTGCTAACCTGATGAGAGAGGGTTGCTGCAGTCATCCTCTTTTCATCCAAAATCCCTACTTAGCTAGCTGGGCTCCCATTTCTTCTTCACCTGTTTCCATCCCAGAACTCTTCCACTGATCTTAAAAGTGTAGCCTTATCTACTCCACTTTGGCACTGTAATAATCTCTCCTTTCCTCTCTCAGGCTTTAGAGGAGGAGAAAAAGACAAAGCATCACAAAATGAGAATGCAATGCCCAGCGAGTACCCACAGGTTGGTATTCCTGCTACACTGAATGTCATTATCATCACAGCACCCAGGTACTAGACAGCACATCAAGATTCACAGTGGCAAAACATCACATCTATTTATAAGCCTGCCTAACAGAAGGAAAAACATATCAACAGCTGGAAGCAGTGGAATCTAACAAAATGGAAAATAATTTTTGCCCATTAAAAACCACATACAACTGTGCTGAGAGGGAAAATATTTATTGGTCCTTTATATTTCCAATGATTCCTTGTAGTACGCTCAGCAAATTCATTCAAATATTACATACAAAGGTTATTTTTTCTTCATTTGGAATGTTAGTGCTAGCTTAACATTCAGTGGAAACATAAGAAATAAAAGCAATAATTAAAAATATTCAAATTATTAACTAAGTACTTGATTACTTTTTCCTATTTCAGCAATACACTTGCTAAGAACTGTGTTCTGAGCCCAATATATATATTCCATGAGGACAGCTCTTGTATACTCACAGAAGGCACTTGCAATTCCTGGAAGCTGGAACATCAGGAAGAGGAAGGACTGGCTATCACTGGGGTAACAATATGCTCATTGTTAATAAGTGCACTACTAGTATAAATTCAAACAGCCACAAGCATTATGATACAAAAAAACTTAGCTAGCTGGGCTAACTGAAGGGCTGCAAAGCTGGAGTATAACGAATTATTCATGTTACTGTCACCATTAGTCATCATCTCCACCACAGAGAAACAGGAGTGCCTTCCTGTAGTCTCCAGATGTATCTTTCTGTTGATAAAACAGACCAGTCACCATGAGTCACAACCACAGAAATGCAAGAAAAGAGCAGCAGTCAAAGAAGGCTCCAACAAATCATACATTTGTCCCACCCACAGGAAATCCACTTGGATGATTCTCCACTCGGGAATGACACAAGGAAATTCTCTGTTTATACAGACAGACTTGCAGAAACACAAAAAGCCCCAGAAAGCTTTATTAGAACTGAGCTATCCATCACATATTGGAATACTTCCATCTGCAAATCTCCAAATGAAGGAGAAGCCCAAAGCCCCTTTAATGTGCAGAGTGCATCTGCCATCAATTAGAAGGGTTCTAGCACAGCTCCCCATAATTAATGAGAAGCTCTCCAACTGACTCCATAGAATAGCTGTATGGGCCTGACAGTGTAAAGTGCAATTACATCCAGACTATTTAAGAGAGTGCAATATTAGGAATAATAACAGAAAATCATAAAAAGTGGTATTAAAATATAAAAAAACCAAATTCTGAAGGGGAAATAAAAGCATTTTGTCTTAAACTCTGCAGCGACAGCTGGTTCTGGACTTCTTGCTGGCTCTTTCCCTTGCTGATCCTTCCCATCCACTCAAAGGAGATTATGATTCAGACTGATACCACAGGAAAATTCTTTTCTCTTTCAAATGGTGCAAAAGGCTCCACACCACAATCCAAGATTTAAACTTAAACCTCATGATAATTGGGACTCCTGACCCCAGAGTTATTTCTCTGGAAAATTGTAGCACTGAAAATTAGAAGGAACCCAGTCAAGAAAAACAAAATGAAATAGTAGCTAAAAATGGTGTACGATTATGTGTAATTTCAGAGAACCACATCTGCTTTCCTCATCAACAGTGGGAAGAAAACCTTTAGGTGTCTTCCATTGACATATCTTCACAGAACTGCAGACCAACCAACCAGCACTGCTCTGAGTGCACTGTGCTTTACGTCCGCCCCCTCACATGGAAATAAACAACGGAAACGATGACTTCTCAGTCACCCCAGTTCTCCCTGGAAACGGGACAGTTATTTTACCTGTATCATCTGATACAATGATTTTGCAAAATTCTTTCTGAATTCTTTTCTAATGTCCAACAGATCAATTTCACTTCTTGAAACCATGACTCTGATCAAGGTTGCATCATCAGTGCCAGCCCCCTAAAGAGAAAAATTTAAGTAATATTAGAATATGAGTTTATTCTGAACAGATGCTGTAACAAGCTAACAAAATACAAACAACAAGAGTGCAAAACTAAAGCACCAAGTGATGTCTCTTTATACTCTGGTGCTACATTTCTGCTCCAAAGCAAACAATATTTGGGACAGGAACACATGACATTCACATTGTAGTGCAGGAAACAGAGGACCGACCACAAAAGGTGCTCTAATCACTGGTTTTCTATGAAGTGTCACATGGTCAGACCTCTTATTTCCTTTCATCCTGCAAGCTTCAACCATGAACGACCATTTAAACTTACAATAATACAGTTCCAAGATTGCACTGTAGTATAACTGATCACCTCAATCAGGAAGACATGCAAATCACCTTTTCAGTGTAGTTTGAGACCAAAGAATTGCAGTCAGTTCCACAACTGGCCACATAAATCCTAACAATCATAGAATCATGGAATGGTTTGGGTTGGAAGAGACCTTAAAGATCACCTAGTTCCAATTCCCCTGTCATAGGCAGGGACATTTCCCACTAGATCAGGTTGCTCAGTGCCTTGTCCAGCCTGGCCTTAAACACCTCCAGGGATAGAAAGCACATAAAATCATACAGCAAGACACGGGCACAGCAACTCATCCCACAAATTATCAAGCTGTTTATTATGAGAGCAAACTTTATAAACATTTTCTAACCACACAAACACATTCCACTCATACTCATCCTGACTGCTTTAAATATTCTAAGTTCCTGTGCTGGTGGGCACTGCCACACCAAAGCCCTGGCCCCTCCTGTACAGGCAAGTCAGACTCCACACAAGCTGAAGCGACACAGATCTCACATGCTGACCTGCTCACGCACCTTACAGAAGGACCTGGCAGAGCCCCCACGATCATCTTCAGCCTAACGTCCCAGGCCACTCAGTCTTTCCACTGGGTGTAATGTTCTTGGATTACATCTAAAAACACCCTAAAGCTGCTCAAAAGTTATGCCGCAAGTAAGTCCAATGTTTTCTGAGCAGTATTTGACATTAAGATCTGGTAAAAGTCAGGCTCTGTCCCATCTAACCATGAAAGCAAACTCATTGTGTTGCAGAAATTTGTCAGAATCATCAAGTTGGAAAGGACCTTCAAAGGTCCAACCCCACTGCAATAAGCAGGGATTTCCTGCACTAGATCAGGCTGCTCAGAGCCTCATCAAGCCTGGCCTTGAATGTCTCCAGGGATAAGGACTCCACCACTTCTCTGGGCAACCTGTTCAAGAGTCTCACCACTTTCATGGGTGTACATGGGAGCACAAACTCTGCCGAAGTAATAAAATATCACCTACAGTGCCTAATGAGTTTTATTTGTATTAAAATAATTTGGGACATCACCAGTAGACATTCATAAGGCTTCTCATAACAGAAATGTGGAAATTTCTAAAACTTACAGGAAAAGCCTTTTTTAAAAAAAAATTAAATAGATAAGAAAAACAATCTTCCTCATATAGCTCTTACCATACTTATACAGTATTTTGCATTTTCCACTTGAACCTTATTTTACACTGATGTTTATAAAAGCTGCAAAGCAGCTTTTAAAAATTATTGTTTCATCTCTCTTTACCAATTCTCATGCTGATACCTTATCGATGCAAGCATCTGATGACAAACACCTCCATGCTTTTCAGCAAGAGGAAGGGAGGAATTCTTCAGGGAAGCTGATAACTTGCCTGAAAACAATAGACTACCTACTTCAGTTTTAACTAATAGCCACTGGGAGTTGAAAAATAGCTTTTCCTGATTATCCCTTCCATCTAAGAGAAAACAAAGGCAACAGGAACACAGCTGTGCACTGATGAGATTCCCCTGCAGAACCTTTTAAAGCCTTTCTTTCTCTGTTGAGTTCCTTTTCTTTTCCTTCTCAAAATGGGATGGACAGTTATCACTATGCATTTCAAAGCTAACTGCATCTTCAGGTAAGTCTGGAAATTCTCCAGAGGAAAAAAAAAAAAGCATTAAATCTGCACAGTCTACAATTGAAGTTTAAGTCATCTTTACTTCCTCAACATATCCATCACCTAACAACATTTGGCTGAAGGTGGCTAGTGGGTGTAGCAAGATCAAGTCCAGAACCCACTGACATGACAACAATACTGATACTTCCTGTAAAAGACTTATAGTCTGAGAAATCTACAGTGAACTCGAAGTAAAGCTTATGAATCCTCTCCCAGATTTGTATTTCCCAAACATTTTATAGATGCTTAGTTATACAGTATCCTGCTGCCATTTACAGTGAAAGCAACATATGGAAAACATGTACTTACCTTCATGGAATAATACAGAGTCTCAGCTAAGTAGCCAGGCACGCTTCGGATGCTTTTCACTGAAAAAATGCAAAGGATTCAATTATTGATTGTTATTCAATACTGGACTATCTTCCACTGTCAAGACATGGTATATGTTACTGCATCATCTTCTCTAGTCTGGACTATTAAGCAAACAGTTGCTACTCTGTTCTTCTGTTCTTCTGTTTTCTGTTGCAACACTTCGGGTTCTATGACTTAGGATGCAACATGTATTTCTAACAGAACAGAGATTTTGCTAATGAAATTCTACTTCCAGTGACAAATCTACTGTGTTGTCTTAAATGAGATGCCAGGAATATAAACAAAGGCAGTGTTTTGCCCTGCTTTCTGACTGAGGTGTAGATCACCAAGCAGAATGCAGTTCAGTATCCTACTCTGCCCCACTTACTCCCTAAATCTAAAAATAGATCTAAATCTAAATCTAAATCTAAAAATATCTCTAAATCTAAAAATCTAAAAATAGATCTCTAAATCTAAAAATAGATCCCAGGTGATTTCCTTTACAAAAGAATCATGTCATCTTTTCATGCCACTTCATATAACAGCTGCCATTTATGATGGTCTTGGATTAAACTTTCAGATTATTAAGATTCAATTACCAACTGCCAAAAGCAGCTTCTCCAAATCACCAGAGGTTTCACGGTCAATAGTCTCTTCAATTTGAAAGCCCGAAATAGTCATGTACTTGTCAAACACTGCAAAACAGAAAGTGTGTTTAGTCACATGTCTAGCTAGCATGTCACCCAGTGTCCTCCCCAGTATAGGTTAGTGCCATCTCATATACTTTCATCTGCTCATTCTTCCCCCTGTCCTATTTTAAATGCTTATTTCCTACCAGATTGCTACCATACAACACATCTTTGTACCTGAGGAGAAACAGCCTCCTGTACCAGCATGTGCTGGGGGTCAACCAGATGGAAAGCAGCTTTGCAAAAGTGGAGTGGAAGTGCCCTCACTGAACATGAGGCAGCAATGCACACTTCTGGGAAAGGCAGCAAATAGTATACTGGGTTTCATTAAGAGGCACATCATCAGCAGAAGGAAGACATGATCCTTTCCCATCTGTTCAGCAATGGTCAGGCCACACTCAAGAGTACAGAGTCCAGTCCTGGGCCATTCAGTAAATACACCCAGTGCAGGGAGAAAAGGGAAGGGAAAAAAAGAGAAGTTTTGGGAAATTATAGCCATCATCCTTGAAAACCCAAATGAATCCAAATATTCAAAACAGAAAAAAAATATTGGTGAACCAAAGCAAAACTCACTGGTCATTATTTCAAATGGCTTAAACAGCTTGGTAAAACAGATTTATGAATGGCTATGGAGCTGACAGAAAATAGCATATTAACAATTAATAGAGTATGAACATGTAAAAAGGTTGATCTTTCCAGGGCTGGATCACCTTCAGATTATGATGCCTCCTAACAGACGCTCAGCATCCCTTCTAGAGCCACAACCTCTCTCAAAAGGGCCAAAAAGTACAAAAAAGCAAGCATTCAGAAAGAAACACCACAGCTGACCTTCAGATGTATTGCACCATTCCTCCAATTGGAAAATTATCACTAAGGGGAAACTGGGTTCAAGGAAACAAATTCAAGTACATTGAGTAGAGGAAAGAGGAGATTAAAAATTTCTGGGCTTGACAAAGGCAGTACCAGATACAAATTTTCTACCATTTCTACCTCCAGCTGACTAACACAGGTAGAAGTTTTCAAGGACACATATCACCTACCTCTCCGTAAATGGGAAATGCTTCGGGTTCCCAAAATGGTGATGAACTTTTCTTCATCTGTTCCCCATTTCAGCTCCCCAGCTCTAAACAAAACCTGTTGTAAATCCAAGAAATCAAAACAGCAGCATTTTTTATGTGTCTACATACCCTGTTGAGAAGTTCTGTTTGTCTCACTCTAAGGAGCATTAAACTTACTAACAAACTATAGCTGGAGGGGAAAATATGAAACAAAATTGCTAAGTACCAAACTGACTTCAGAAAAAAAAACCATGACAAGCAGTATTACTCATGTCAGTGCTTTCACAGTTGATTTCAGAATTTAAGGCCCTAAAACTGTGTGCACAGTCCCTTTTATAAGCTTGAAGTTTTATGAAACTTTTGTAATACAGGAGATAAAATCCATTCCAAATACTGCTTTATCTGGGTTTCTTTTTCCACCTTCCTCTTTTTCAAATCAGACCAGCAAAATGTTATTACATGATTACTCTTATCAAAGGGATATCCATGCCAACTTGGCCCAGAAGGAAGTTTTCCAAAAAGGAGAGGAAGATGGATTTAGAAGCTCTAGAAAATGGTATCTGAGGGCTGCTAAAGTTTTTATCACTTAATCATTTGAGTGCATTCATTGCTTTTCAGGCAAGTCTTTCTGAAACAGATAACCACTGGGCCATTAGCAGCATTTAGAAAACCAAAGCGCTCCTGAAAGTTCACGTGGGAAACAAATGGGAGAAAATGAGAAAGAAAAAAAGCAAATAATTAGTGAATTAAATTAGTTCTTTTCCTGACACTCAGAAGCTTTTTTTTCTGAATCATGTGCTTAACACCATGTAAAGGAGAAAGGTTTGTATGTGCTGTAGTATAGAGTATTATTTCTCCCTCCTCCATGAGCAGAAGACAGGTAAACAAAATACCACCTATATTCAGGCCCCTAAGCACTACTTAGAAAAATCTCCACAACTAAATCTGCTTCAGAGCAATGCTGTGGCCACCTGTCTGTTCATGCCAACAGGAACACCAACAGGATATTACAGTTTTCCTAGTGATATTTGTACCACAAACCTATTAAAAACATATGTATGACTACTTTGTAACATTAATAATTCAGACAGCAAAAGAGTGGGGGTTTAAAAAAAGCTACTAGATATTGCTAGGATATTTAGTTAATATAATACATGCTAATTACTTCAAAATGAATACTCTCCAGCCAGTAGCAAACATGAAGTCTCAGCACAGCATTGAATACGGCAGGAATGAGTTTCTTTAGAGATACTAGAAGCTGTGAATGACATTTTATGTGAGCTCTATGTTCTTACCTGCCTTCCCACTGTGCAATACCCAAAACATACATCAATACCATGACTAGTAAAAAACAATATTCACAAAATCTCCTCCAAAAAGTTTAACTTTCTCTTTTAGGCATTCTCAGAAAAGCTTTGCAAGTTCCTTGCATATCCATGCTATCCTGAATGAATGCCCATCCCCCAAATGCTATAAGTACAAGTTTAGTAATCACAGACTCCAAAAAAAAATTTAAAACACCACTGAGCAAAAAGCTTGCCCTCTCTTGTACCAAATCCTTCCAGAATAACATATCAATTGAGAGAAAAATTGGGAAGCCAAAATTAGTCTTAAATTCACAGTCATGTACCTTAATTCACCATCTGTACCTGACAATAACAATTAGAAAATTCTCTGATTCTGCACTAACTATTGTTAAATGTTGAATGTAGATATCAGTAAAGAGCAATGTGACTGAGAACATTTTGCTGTTTGGGTCCAAGCTCAAGCCAATGTATCTAACAAACCACAGAGACCATCTGGAAAGCCAGGGCTATTTCACCCTTTATGTATGGTGCCTCCTAAATATAGACACTATACACTGATGCTTATTTCAACTAAATTAAAGAGGCCAAAAGGAATTTACCTAGCAAGGCTTGTGATTTGTGGTTTCCTCAATTTAGCCCAGCTAAAGGCAAGATTGAGACAATTTCATCAAACAATTGCATCAGTATTTTTCAAACTCCAATTTCCACAGGATTAATTTTATAACAGATGAGCAATGCTTTCTGAATTCACATAACAAAGGATAGGCCTATGCCAGTAAAATACATTTTGCCAGACTGTCTCTTCATCTCAATTGACTTATCTCCCTCTTTATTGATCAGGTATTCTGCTTTTCCTCCTGCTCACCTTGGTCAATCCCTGTATTTTCATTCATCTCAACAGACAATTCATGAGAGGAAAAGTTCTACCCTAAAGTTATCTGAATGAGTCCTGTAACCAAGTTGCTGAACTACCAACCACCACTATAACTGACAACAAAGCCAACAGCATCCAGCAAGAGACAGCATCAAGGATACCAATTAACTGCTGGTATTCCTTCTGCTGTCTAGAGCACAGGTTTAGTGACTGGTGACAATACCATGGACAATACTCCTAAATGGCAAATACATGAATTCCTAGAAACTCTACTTAGAGGCTATTCTTGGACTGGTTACAGTAAAGCAGAACATCTGTTATATTTTCTCCTTTAGTGCCTCACTATCTCTGGAGGCAACTGTCAAAGAACATTAACTTTTCACTGTGACATTTATATAACACACAATAGGTAAGAATTAACTCAGAGAGAAAAATCAAGTCAGATATTAAGGAATGCATCATTCACATGTCTCAATTCTCCAGCAGTGGGTTTCTCAGCAATCATAACTGTCTCTTTCAGTCATCTAATCGCTGCTCTAGTCAGGCACCTCATTGAATAATGAGCAAACAAGACATGCTTTAAACTGAAACATACAAATATTTTGACATTTCTTTTGTTCAGAATGTATAAAAGCATGGGAAATGTATTAAGAAACACACATGAGGAACCTTAACAATTTTTCTCTCAGGTGTGAATTTCAGCTCTTTTTGCAAGGTAACTTGTAGAAATCCCCCAAAACTCAAGTTATCCACCCACCTGAGCATCCTGCTCAACAAGACCCTCATCAACTCCGCCATCAGGATCTCTATTCGCCTAAAGAGAATTTTAAAAAGTTGTTAAACTGAAGAATTATAAAAGTTGGATCAAAAAACAACTCATCTGTTACACTGAGCCTGTAGGAAGTACTGCAAGAAGTCAACCCTTAATGCATCTTATCCAAAACCCCCTTGTTTTTCCCTTTTGCTCACACTTATCTTCCACATAGCAAGAGGATAAAGTGTTATCCTCTTGCTTTCAAAACCCCATGTACCAGGTATTCTGCAATATACATGAGCATCACAGAAGTTTCTTCAATTCAGTCATCTGGAAATGACCCATAACAGAGCTCACGACTGACCCAGCAAGTCAGGAGAAGCAATTCAGTTTCATAAATCAAACCTGCCAATCACTAGGTCTATCTAGAATCCCAGCTGAGTAAGCATAAGGTGACAAGGGTACATCAGACAGGAACATGGAAATTAAAATCTTACACAAGGAGACACTGACCTGCAGCAAGACCACAAGCATGCGCTGAAAATGGCCTGATGTCTCTCCTGTGATCTTATCCTCCAAGTTGGCCTCATATTCTGCAAAAGAGAAATACTAATTCGCCAGCTTACAGGGTTCCTTACTATTTTGAGGAGAAAGCAAGGAAAAGCAAAAGCTTAAGTTTTACTCACTATTTGCAGAATTGTTTATCAGAAACAGCTTTAACAACTAGGACAAATTCTATTTTCACTTATAAGCTAACATTACCATAAAAGACGTGAAAAGACTGCATGTCATACCTCATACTGGGAGCAAGTACTCAAAATACTCTGAAATATAAGGTGACATGCACAGATTCAGCTCTTTAAGGAAGTAAAGAGCATACAGATCTGGTGTTATGTTGAAATATGTCAGTCTCAAACCTTTGCAATACCTGTGAGCCCAGAAAAGCCTAGCACTAATAAATTTTGCCCTTGGAAACTCTAAATTTTACCTCAAACTCTATTAAGACATTAAAAACTTCTTGTGTGGCAAGAATCTGCACAGGGATAAAAAAGAAATGAATGGAATTAAATACTGTCTTAAAAAAAAAAAATAGAACAGTCCCACAAGTACAGGGTAAAAGCATATACTCCCATGGACAGCCAAAACAAAACATACACCTGCTTCAATACAAATGAATTTGAACAGAACACTGAGCAAAAGGCAAAAAATAACTTCTATTTTTTACTGTAATAACAGTTTTTAATTTTCCAATTACTAAAAAAATTCCTCTCATTTGAAGGGATGAAAATAATGGGTGAAAGAGAAATGCATTTGAATGAATTCTAACAACAGAGCATAAAACACTACAGCCCGCAGTGTTATCAGTGAAAGAAAAACTATTTTAGCTTACAATCCAAACTCCATCTTCTTTGAATATGAATTTTTGCAACACAGCAGAAAAAAATCCCACTTATTGAACATATTCGTCAGTTCAAAGATGGACATTATTTGAAGATGAGCTAAAAAATGCATAAGAAAAGTGAATGCAGATCCCAAAACTTTGTTTTATATGTAACTTTACCTTGCAGATAAACCTGTTTGATCTTCCGTATTTCCTCAGGTGTTCTGGAAGCAAGAATTTCAGTCAACACTTTCTCATTGGTTCCTGCTCCCTGCAGGGGTGCAAGCATAAAATCACTTGATGGAATAACAAAAGGAAAACAGGAATTCCCTTTGACAACCAAAACCAAGTGCCAACTTATACATTTGGACCAAATCGAAAAAAAAAATTAATATCTTCATATGAGCCCTTCCATGTTCAAGCACACGCAGGTATGTGTCAGTTCTTCACTATTACACTCAAGGGCATCAAGGTAAGGGAATTAATATTGTAACAGGTTTCATCTCAGTTCTAGTTCATATACCATCTTTCATCAACCAGTACACAGGTAAACACAGAGCCACCCTTCTATGAGTGTGTGATGTTAAACCTACCCTCTCTTCCCCTGCAAACATGCAGAATTACTAACGCAGATAATTTGAGCTGCTGTACACTAATTACAGCAGTTACAACATGCAGTGTTTACTTTTACAAGGATAAAGTTTAGAGAAGTCAAGTCAATACACTGTTTCCACAAGTGTGACTCTTCTTTGACTGTCAGAATAAGCCACTGCTCTTTGTGCTTTCAGAGGAGTCCTTTCACAAAAGCAACACTGAAATACAACACGCTGTACTTTTTCCTTAAGTATGCTATTCACAGCCTTTCCTCAAAGGAAAATTTGAATACTAACTGAATTAAAAAATACCCAAAATGCAAATTTGACAGATTATATTGAATAATTTTCAAAATACAGACAGTTTCACGAGTGTGCCTACTCAACAAGTGTGACAGGCACACTTAAATTACTTCTAATTTAAGTAGCAGCAGCGAAAACTGATAGGACAATTTGCAGCAGAAACACAATGCCATGAACAGAGCTGCTGCAGTGCACTGAAGTCTCTGCTCTCACATTTTCTTTACTGTCATTATCCATCTTAGCTGAGCTACAGCTACTATCAGCACTTTCTCCCATGCAAGCACATTCACTGAAATCTGATCTGATCTTGCACTCAATATCATTTTTTGTTAATAACAAGAACAAAAACAGTCTTGTTTCAGTATCTTGATTTTCCCTCCTACACCCATCTGTTCTGTCATTACCCTGGCGGTCTTTGACTCCTGAATCAACAAAAGCAGCTTGGGCATACATTCTTTCTTTTTAGTCACCACAGTCTTTATCAGTTTGTTTGTCAGCTGCCATCTCCCCTGCCCCCCTGCATATAAAGACAACACTGAAAATGTCCAGGATTAAAGTTTCTGTTGTCTGAGATACTACTTGCTGGGTCATGGGTTCATGAGCACCACCTTGCACAGTTGACTGAAGCCTAAACATTAACCAGTTTGTCATTGAGGATCTTGGAGGTTTACGTTTAAGTGTCACCCAAGTACTATGTGACACTGGACAAGTTCAATGTTCTCTACTTTAATCAATAGGTTGTGTGAGTAATCCAGGGACATCCAATTCCCAGACTCCCAGACTGATGATATCACACAGGTGCAACAGGGGGAATAAAAAGGGGAAAACATACTTAAATACCTAAACATAAAGACTATAAATTGTTTGTTTACCTTTCTTTCCCTGCAAGACATTAAAGGCATTCAGCTAAAGAGAAGTGTTGCAAAGGTAACAGTGACAGGGCTGTTAGATCTTCCCTCTATTGTACTGGAAGCAGCATTTAGAACACATGCACTAATACAGATAATAACTGTATTACAATTTTGGTGGACAACAGTTTACACAAGGACACCAGACCATCAATGTTAGACTTGCACTGTAATCTGTTAGGGGCAAAGCACTATCCAGCTTAAATAATAGCCAAGAAGAGACATACAAATTAAAATCACACTTTAATGAAAAGCTTTGAACGGATTGATGTGCAGCCTAAGCATACATCTGCATAGCTTTAAAACCTAGGCTGCTCACAGCAGAAAAATCTAGTGTCCATCAGATTTCAGCACTGTACTCTACCAGCAAAAAGAATTTAAAAGCAACCTGCACATCTATTCACATTTAAATCAGAAGCAACAAGTTTTATGCTATATAGATTTTGATCTGCATCTATAGCAACGTTATTCTCTTAAATCACGTAGTTTCTCCTGAAAATAATTTCACATAAAAACATTATTTAGAACAAATTTCTAAGCTATCTCTAATGAGTTATTAGGATGAATATTAAACCAGGCAAAACTGTGCCATTAGCAATAAGAGAAGGCACTAGCAACCCTAACAGAACAAATAAAAAGGGAACAAAGGCTATTTCTAGCAGTATTCCCTTTACCAACTAAAAGTTCATTCCTAAAAACAAAAGACCACCAAACATGTCATATAACGTACCCATTCCTTTCCCCACCCTCCTCTTACCTTGATGGCATGCTTCAGTGCATGAGCATCAAAAATATATGCTGGTCTCATCAAAGATACCATCAGTGTTTCAAATTTTCCAGTCAGTTCTGATTTCAGGTCATCTACAAGATCCTAATACAAAACAAACAGTTCTATAATGAACAAGGATTAAGCATTTCAAGTGGCTGCATTGGCATCTGCAAGCTACAACACCCTGGAGACCCATTAAAAAACCCTTAGGGAGGGGACCTTGTTTTAATTGGTATTTGAACTGAAATGAATGTAGCCAAATAATGCAGAAGAAAAGGATACAAAGGCATCAAGGGGATTCTGAAATCCTGAAACATACTGTGATGGATTGGGGTTTTTTTCCATATAAAAATTCTTTTAATCCTAGCTGTTCGCTGCACTTGCTATTTGAAACAAAGGTTGCCCATGCCAGAATACTAAAGGATCCATCAATGCTGTAAGAAAGAAACAAGCTGTCTTTGCTTTAAACGTGCTGCTTTATCTACGAATGTATTCAGCTTTGTTGTCTCCACAGCACTGGGCTGCTTTGTATCTAACATGTTTTCTAGCTCCAGAAAATTCTTTTCCCTCAATGAATCATAGAATCAAAGAATCATAGAATAGTTTGGGTTGGAAGGGACCTTGAAGATTATCGAGTTCCAACCCTCCTGTCATCGGCAGGGACACCTCCCACTAGATCAGGCTGCTCAGTGCCTTGTCCAGCCTGGTCTTGAACACCTCCAGAGAGGGGGCGTCCACAACTTCTCTGGGCAACCTGTTCCAGTGCTTCACCACCCTCACTGTAAAGAACTTCCTTCTTATGTTGAGTCTAAATCATGGAATGGTTTAGGTTCGAAGGGACCTTAAAGACCATCTAGTTGTAGTCTCCTGCCAGAGGGCAGGGAGTCCTCCACTAGACGAGGCTGCTCAAAGCGCTGTCCAGCCTGGCCTTCACCTTCCAGCTATCACCATACATTCCAGACCTTGTGGTATTTGTTAACCAAGATGAGATCAGTACCTGAAACATACTAACAGGGAACTACAGGAAATCCTGCACAAAAAAACATCAGAGACACACTGGACCAAGATACAGGAAAAGTTAAATAACTTCTTTGTGCTAACCTTAAAGCTAGATTCTAACTCAGCCAGCAATTAAGGATATGACAAGGGAGGTGAAGAGGGAGAGATGGAAGAAAAACTAGATTTTCTTCAAAGTAACCATTTATAGGAAGCATGATGAATGTGCCCAATAGTCTTCAGCAACTACTGTAGACCACGTTCACCTCATTTCTAGAGGTATTTTTCTTCTTCTTACCCTGCCAAATAAGGTTTTGAAGGCAGATGCTATTTCTTGACGCTGAGCATTGTTTCTGCTGATAAGGATCTTCAGAATAGTTTCTTCATCAGTCCCTGAAGTTAAAAAGAAAAAAGAGTTAAAAACACACTAAAAACCAAATGGCAGTGGTATAAACTCAAAGGGCAATGAGAGATTCTTTGAAAAAACAGTCTACTGACAAACAGAAGCATACAAGTAATAAATGTCACCCTAGCCCAAGCTGAGCTGCCAGGTCTGGCATTCTGCTGTTGCAAAAATACGAGTGTAGGACCCATGTGTTGTTTGTTCTCCATCAGTGCTCTGTTCCAGACACCACTCAGAGCCCCCAGGTGTCAGCTGTAACATTGAGTCACAGACTCTATTCTCCATAGGGGCTTTGCCTTTAGGTTCACCAAGGTATTTACTTCAGAGTAAACAATCTGTCCACTCCTGGCAAAATTCAGTCCAGCAAAACTCAGTCCCAAACACCCCAGAATACAAAAAGGCTGAGCTTTTATTCATTTTATGCATGATAATTTACAAGGTACTCCTTGGAGCACAGCCCTACTGAATTTGCCAGTAAGCCGAGGTTTACCACGTTTTGCCTTCATCCCCTCCTTTTGCTTTCTCCTGTAGATGACTTCAAAAAAAGCTGAAAATTAGGATTTGTTCTCACAGGGTAATTTTGGGACAGATCACTGCAGCTTTACAGACCACTTGGTCAGACTACATTCATGCTGAGTGCTTGTACTCTTTGTTCACAGTAACTGCAATGTGCTTACGCACTTCCAGACCAAGGGGGCTGTCACGTGTTCTCCAAGCATGAAGCTTCTACTACAGTGTCATCAGCTGTCACTCTCCACAGGTCTTCACAGCTGTAACTTACAAATCCACAGTCTAACTTAATTTGTGGTAAAACTGTGTAGAGAAGCCTGTGGACTACCAGTTTTTAATGTGGAATGTGCAAACCACCTTTTTGCCCTTGTGCTAGCATAAAAATAAACATCCCTGAGCAGTGCAATCAAAAACTAGGACACACCCAGACTCCTGCAGTTCTGGGGCTGTCATTCCATGACAAGTAAATGCATGCCCTGACCTAATCTGCTAATACAAAAAGAGTCCAGAAAGGATGCTTTCAAAGAGTATTTCCCTTTTTGTAAAATCAACGATTCTTACCCATGCCCTTCATGGCTTTGCGAAGGGCCTCTGCATCAGCTCTGGCATCAAAAGGAGAGAAGGCTGTCACCGTGCCTCTTGTGTACTAGAGGGGGAAAACAATAGGGTTAGGAGAAAGGGGAAACACCATGAAATAGGAGATAGCTTATTTTCATCCTCCATACACAAGATCAGGTGGAATGTGAATCCACAATCCAGAAAATTATAGCCTTTTTTTTTGCAAGTGTCTGACTAAATAGCAGTCTGTAGGTATTTAAACACAGTTCTAATTCACAAGGTACTACTATGGCTTTACTTGGCAGGATAGCAGATGAGCTCTAGCATATTTACACAATGGTAGTTGGTAGCACTGGTATTTACAACACTGGAGCCTGAATGCAGGAAAATTACTACGGAATTAAAATTTTTAGACTAATTTGGGAAATTATTTGCACAAATACACTAGATAAGTTGCACAAAGATCCAAGACACATTTCAAAATCAGAATATCCTCTTCTCAAGGAAAACTTACTAGAGCTCTCAATTGGTACCACAGTTATATTTTTTTTCACCAATCATACTGCAAATGAACTCTGCAACTACTACTGAACTCTGCAAGACCTTCCAGTTTTTCAATTTCTTTTGCCATAAGCAACTTTTTAAGTGATTCAGCTATGTTTCTCATAGTAGTTCACTGATAAAAAGAAAGAGCAGCTCAAACATAAGAATAAAAGATAAGCCTGTGCAAATACAAAAATAGATTTCCAGTAGGTTTCCATGGAACATGGCTCTTCAGGAACTTTTGAGTCAAACACAAAAAGATATTCCTCACTCTTACAGAAAAATCCTGTCTTTATTTAAACATCACAATTCAAAATTTACATCTGTTTAGTGAAGTAGTTAATTTATAAAATATAAAAGTCAAGCAATGGCCAAAAGGGAAATCAGCTAGGTATGGGGAATAGGGAGTTTTTTCCAATGGGGAAAATTACAATCATAGAATCAGAGCTGGAAGAGACCTTCAAAGGTCATCCAGTCCAACTCCCCGGCAGTGGAAGCATTTGTCATAAGCATTGGTGTGTAAAAGCAGTAATCAATACAGGTGGGGCATTTTACCACTCTCAAGAAAGAGGATGAAAGGAAGTGCCAAGACACGTGCTGAGACTGGCACCAAATTATTTCATAAGCAGCACAGCCATCTGGCCTCACAGCCATCTGGCCTCTGTGACACAGCCTTTCCCTCAAGTTAGCAATTTCAGCCACACAGCACCACAGTTCCAAGTCTATGTGCTCATCCAAGATTGGTCTGCCAGAAGAGCACAGAGAGAAAAGTGCAGGCGAGCACTAACCAGCTGCCCCTAAGCACTGCTGCCTCTCAAGATACTTGTGTCATTGCCATCTCCCTACAGCACACTGCAGGAGTGGTAACGAGTTAGGCTTTACCTCCACTGTATTTTGGCATTTAATAGCTTCTGGTGAATGCTTTCCAATCTCCATCATACCTCAGAGGCATGACAACTCCCCTGCAGCATTCTGCTTTTCCCATTACAAGCAAGTTTCTCAGCAGAAATTCACATCTAGGCACAACAATGTGTACTGATTGACATTTTCATAGCTAATTACAAAGGCTATCATAACAAATATCATGGAATTGTTACTCAAATTTCATAAATTAATTTTAATTTGGTAGAATAGATCAAGAATGAAAAGCCTCTGCTCTCCTCCTCCTCCTCCTTTATTACGCTGCCAGCCAGTGTGGAGTTACTTGAAATTGTACTTCCTGCTCTTTTGTTTCATATCGTCTTATCATAGCTAATATTGTAGACCTACCACAGTTCTCCTTTGGACATGACTAATGACAAACAGGTCTCAGGAAATAATTATTGATCTTTAAGTTAAAGTTTTCTTTGCTTATCTTGTTACAAGCAAGTGAAATTCCTTATCACAATCCCCAAGTCTCATGCCAAAGTCACAGCATTCCTCTGTGACTGTTAAAGACAACAAACTCATAAACATTAAGTATAAGATTAAATCTATCTCTGAACCATCCTTTTAATTCTTATTAACTTAGAAGAATCCTTCCCTAACTCTCTCTTTCAAAGCACGGTGTGAAAAGCCTCAGCATACATTAAGTATGATGAACAGCTCCTGAATTCTTCTGGAGTAGCTGTACCCCAAAAGAGCTTTCTTCGCTTCCATATTCATACCAGGCATTCCCTTCTGACACACAGCATTTACTGGATTTTGGCTGCCTACCTGGTACAATAGCCCCTAATGAGTACTTGAGCTGCACCTACTTGCAAACCAGAAATATTGCTGCAGCTCTGTCATCCAGTGTAGTAAAAACACAAGTTACCTCAGTACCATGAAGACAGCAGTTATAATGGCAGAACCTCCAGCTGCATCTGCTGCTCTTGTCTCTGGATGCTGGCACTAATAGGGCACAAGCACAGCAGAGGCTGTCGGTATCAAGACAGGCTTGAGTACAGCTTTGCAGGCCCAGCTCCAGCCTGACACCTAAGTTTTCTAAACCACTTTCATCACCTGAACCACTGAAGTCAATGTTCAGTCGCAGAGCACGTGAAAAAGGAGCTACAAACTAGACATTTCTAACGAAGTGATAGAACCATACAAAAGAGCTTTTAACAGTAGCCAGAGACTAATTTATCAGACAACTCAGCTACAATGTCAACATTGACTTTAAACTTTATTGAAACAAACTGGTTCTTGCAGATAGATTGCAGCACAACTGGTGTGCCATCCTGACCTAGTATGAAAAATACTGTGTAATAAAAGACAACTATTTAAAATCTATTCATAAATTACATGACTTCTTATAAAGGTAAATTAATTCTTATTGTTAGTATCTCATAACAGTCTTCCCTGCCACTTATGCAAACAGATACACAATAACACAACAGGCTCATAGGGGGTTTTTATTTTGGTCAGTTAGCGTCTCATCCAGTAAAACCTCATCAATGAAAAGAGGAACAAATAGTCTTTGATATAAATCCTTCTTTAATCCGGAGTGATCCCTTACTAAATAGCAACATGCTACGCTGGTCAGGTAAAATATAAAGAGAAGCAAGACATGGAGGACATGGACAGAAGCTTCTAACACCTAAAATCTACCCATATTCTTTTATTTCTGCATTCTCCAATACACTGTTGTTAAGCAATCCTGTGTAGTGCAAGTGCAATATGTGATTATACACCAGAAATAAACAGTAGCTTCTATCTTCCCTCCATACCTACCAATGAGACAAAAAAAACCTCTGGATACATAAAATTAGCGTGAAGAAGAAAGGCAGAAGAAAACAAAAAGGAAAGAGAGAGACTTGCCACTACACGAGGGAATTCACGTTCTTTATTGTTTTTATTCTGATCTACCTAAAAGTTTGCAGAAGATGACATGATCTCTTTAGGTGAGATGTTTCTAACCAGCTACTCAAAGCTACATTAACCTATCCCTAGAGACAACTGTGGCTTCACAATTTGACTACACATTGTCACATCTCCTGGCAACAGCACTATCTGTAAGATCAACAATAGCCACTTAACAAGGTTTTTTTTAATTTTTCCCACCAAGCACACAAAAAATTTTCCACCCACAAGATCCCACATTTGATCCCTGTTACACACAAAGCATTTGTTTTCCGCAAACAACAGACCACACTTGACCTGATCTAGGCTTCTTCCCAGCTGCCCTTGCTCTGTATCCACTCATAGCAAGCTGTTACCCATCAGATTTCCCATTGATGAAGAGCCACCCCCTTCCACAATCCTGCTTGGCAGCAATAAAAATAGGGTCTCATGAATTTGCCATTGTAAAACCTAGTGTCTAGCACAGAAAGTGGTATGTGACTTCTTTTAAAGCAGTCATTTGTTCACAAAAAGCCACAGGAAAACCATGGAGTGTTAAGAATGGAAATGGAGAATGCTTTCCAGCATGCAGGCTGACAAATAGAGAAGGTAGGCTATTTTCAGAAGAGAGAAGAGAGCCTAGAAGGTCATGTACTGGAATAAATTAAAGATTGACTTAAGACTTCTTAGGCAAGAACAGATATCTTGTATGTAAAGCAAAAGACAGTGCACTCCAATAAATCAAAAGACTCTATGCCCATATGAACACAGATCCCAGTTCAAATTGTGCTTTAAATTAAATATCATGTAAGAAATATATAATTATTTCCTTACATTCTTACCCAAATTTCAAGATCAGTACAATGTAAATAACATTGTGAGTGAATATACAGAAAAGCCAATGAACATTCACCACTATAAAGACAGCTCTACAAAACACCCAAGTTTAGTAATGCTTCTGATTGTCCACTTCAATGGAAGGAGTAAGCTCTGGTCAGCTGACAAAATTCACATCTGTCCCACTAAATTTAACCTTCTGACAAAAAAACCAGAATTACACAACATCTCTGCTGACCTCTGAGTCAGTTCCAAAGACAGGGAGAAGGAAGAGGTTGGGAGAAAGGGAGGAAAGAAGAGCAAGCAACACAGGAACCGGCACTGAGACTTTTGCTACAACACTGTCCTCAACGAGCTACCTCAGCAAAGTCAAAGGGTTGGTCTGAAAAGGCATTTTTCTATGGAATGCAAGATATAACCCTCTGAAGCTCTACTGGAGTTGGTCATTCTGTTCTTGAGCTCCAAATTCACGTGTGCAGATGAGCAGGAGAGGAACTCCACAACTAGCGCAGAGCAGCTACACTTTCACCAGCAGCAACAATTCTTCCCTGGCAGTTTACAAACAGATACACAAAATGCTTCCAACTTCACACTCTATGAATAATCTGGGAGTAGCAGACCTAAACAGAGCAGTCTGCAGCATGCAAGAATGTATTCTTGTTGCTTGCTTTCCAGATTTCTCAATTAGCAGACATGGAGTGGCATTTCCAAGGCTGCTAGTTCATCAAGCAGAGACAGATTGTACCATGTGCACTTACATGTTAACAAAGACCACTACACATATGTCACAACAGCAGCATTGCTCCAAAGCTAGTGGATAAATACAGGCATGGAGAGACTAGCCCGCAAGAGCATACTGTGGCATGCTGTAGCTTTCCCACACAGTGAATGAACCTTTTTGTCCTGGACATGGAACAACAACAAACAGCCTTTACAAACAACCAAAAAACATCTCGTAACTGAGCAAATACTTCAGTGGCCAATCTCCAAAGATAACTTACATTAGTGAAGAATAAAACCTTTGAAAAAGGTATCAAGACTTAATTGGACTTCAATACACTGTGCTGCCTTTTTAAACTCTGAACCTTTAGGTGTATATAAAAAATAACCACTGTTAATTGACACCTGACATTCCGTGATTGACAGGCATCTTCATTTCTTACCCTGACCTTGTGATATAACAAAATTTTGAACAGCCACCTGCAAGCAGGAGCACACCTCAGTCTTCTTTTTTATTTTTATAAAATGCATCATGAGCTGCAAAGCTTAACACTTCCAGACTTCCAAGGCTGCATCATTACACAAAGAATACTACCAAATTGTAAAGCAGCCTTCTGAAAAAAGAACTGCAAAAGAGTTAGTAACCCAATCCCAAATGGTACCTCAGGCAGTAAAAAATTCTACTACGTGAAAACAAGATTAACTGGTTTGCATTAGTGATGAACTAAATACTCCTTTTATAAAGATCAAGGATTAAAGTTTGCATCTCTATGGAATAGACAAGAAAATTGCCTATTTCCACACTTTTAGTAAAAAAGTAACCCTTAAGCCTACATGCAATGCTACAAGTGCTGTAAAAAAAAGGTTGTCTAGGCTGATGTCTGGTCTGAGGCCCTGCACTGGCATGGGGAAAGGTCCCTGTTTCCTAAGATGCATCTTACAAACCAGACGTGATGCTTAAAGAAAGAAAAATCCCCTTTTTGTCCCTCAAAAAAAATCCCAAAACTTCAAGGATGTAGTGGTATACTATTATAAATAGACTTTTTCAAAAGAACCCTTCCATCTAGTGAAACTGCACTGACAACAAACATTCACAGAAGTGTTATAATACCAATAACCATTTCACTGATCAAGATAGAATGCTGAGCCTACTCCTACATCACAGTACAATTACCCTGACCTTTGCAAAGGAATTACACAACTTGATAGCTTTCACTTTCTACAGCAGGACATAACCAATGAACTCTACTTTCTGGAGCATATACTAAATAATATATACCAAAGTACTGTGCAACAATTGCAAGGCTTCCAAAAAAATTAAGTTGGTAAAGGGAAAGCTGGTGACAGTACTACAGAGCTTGAGCTTCCACAGTGCACATCCACGTCGCTATTTTTTTTCCCTTCCTCCGCCAGTGGAAGGAGCCTCCGCCCAGACACAGAATAAACACACGGTACCCAAAACTTGGCCAAACTTCTGGAAACTGGAGGGGAGTAAAAAAAGCTGTCCCTCACATGATCAAACGCTTTCCTTGTCCCCCTCTGTATCAACCTAGCCCTGGGTTGATCTAAGGCAGACATAAAATAAATCAGCGACGAGTAAAAGTAAGATGTTCCAGAACCGGCGAGCCCACCGAGGAGCGGCAGTGGCCGCTGGCCTCTCACAGTGCCGGCTGAGTCCTCTCACCTGCGCCATCTCTGGGATCCGCTGGCCCGAGCCCAAGACCAAGTCTGCAAGGAGAAATGCGACAGTCAGCGCCCGTCCCGTCCTGCAGCCCACCTCCCACCTCCTCTCCCGGGCCGCTCACCGCCAGTCGCTCCGCTGTCTCGCCGAGCCGCCGCCCAGAGCCACCGACAGCGCAGAGAGAGAGGCGGGAGGAAAGGAGGAGGGAGGGGGCCCCGCCGCCGCTTGCCTCAGCCGGGGGCCGGGCCAGGCCCCACCCCGGGCCGGCCGCCAGCCCCGGCGGTCTCCCCCGGGACGGCCCGCGGAGACACAGAGCTCGGAGGCAGCTTGGTAATGACCGGGCCGAGCTCCTGTTCGCGGGGCTACTTTGGCTCAAGCCCCCTCCCTGATAAAATCAGTTTAAAAAGTCGATCTCCATTAAGATGAAGATCCCATAGCTAAAGGGCAAGTCTGGGTTGACTTTTAAAGCAGGCATTCTAGAATTGGAAGGAATCTGGTTCCAACCCCCTTGCCCTTTGCAGGGACACCTCCCACTAGACCAAGCTGCTCAAAGCCTCATCCAGCCTGGCCTTGACCACCTCTAGGGATGGGGTATCCACAGCTTCTCTGGGCAACCTGCTCCAGTGTCCCACCACCCTCATAGTCAAAAATTTCTTCCTCCCTCTTCTGATTTAAAACCATTATTCCTTCTCCTATCCCTGTGCTCCCTGATGCAGAACCCCTCCAAATCTTTCCTGTAGGCCATTTAGGGACCAGAATGGGCTATGAGGTCTCCTTGGAGCCTTCTCTTCCCCAAGCTGAACAACCTCAACTTCTCTAGCCTGACATCATAGCAGAGGTGCTGATTTCAGTGACCCTCCTGTAGACCTGCTCCAACAAGTCCAGGTCCTTCTTAGACTGGAGCCCCAGAGTTGGACACAGCACCTCATGTGGGATCTCTCCAAAGTGAAGCTGAGGGGCAGAATACCCTCCTTCATCCTATTGGTAATGCTGCTTTTGATGCATAGTTCTGGTTCACATCAAGCTGCTCATCAGCCAACACCCCAGGTCTTTCTCCTCAGAGCTGCCCTCAATACATCCTTCTGGCTGACCCAGGTTAGCTTCAAAGTGAATTTAGCAACACAAGCATAGTGCTGGAACTGAACATCAGGGCTGTAGTTCTAGGCTATTGGTACGGCAAGCATTCAGAGTGATGATACTTCTTACTTCTTGACATCTTACAGCAGGACAATTTCACTGGTATAAAAAAGGATATATATATATAGTTCAGGATACCAAAGAGGATGCAGAATCTGCATGGTGATTCAACGAGCATTTTCATGCTCATTTCATCTTTCATTTTCATCTTTCATCTAAAGCCAGAGACTTGCACCCTCCCCCATTCAAATGCAATCCAGATGTGAGTCAGATGATAGAAGGAAAAGAGACTGCAACACAAATGGAATTTAGTGTCCTTGCCAAAGACAGACATGAACATAATCTCCCTACATGAGCATCTGAACATGTAACAGTCACTTCTATCTTAAAGGGAGTCGTGTTTACCTCAGAAAACACCAAAAGAAATTCAGATCATGATGTATATTTAAATGTTTCATCCATGATTTCTTATTGCCTCAGAAGTGCACATATAGTTCAGCAAAGCATGTAATCCACCCAGATGGCTTCCTCTGCAGGGCTGAGGATTAAATAACTTACTAAAATGGCATTATTTATACATTAAATTCTAATTCAAATGTCATCCATTAAAGCAGCATTCCACACACACTCAAAGATGCACAAAGGTAATAGTGAGCTGCTTGTAATACACATGTGCATACCCCCAAATGGATTAGATATAATGATTGTTAATAAAGCTTTATGGATTATGAAATTATTTAAAAAACAGTGATTGATATTCAAACAAATTGCTTTAAACACAACCTTCCTTACACACGCCCACCTCTTGCTGCAAAAGTAAGTCTTTTTCTCCTTGCAGGTGATATTCAGAGTAGATACAGCCCATTCTGAAATTATGTTTCATATTTTAACATCTAGAAAGTGCACACATGAACTCACAGAGAAATGAAGCAAATTCTAAATCTGTCCCCTTTTAATACACTCCAAAATTCTGCCCATCAGGTTGAGGCACATAAATACAGCAGTAACTGTGCAGCAAGTGCCAAATGACACAGGTATGAGCACAGCCAAATGGAATTCAAATCTCATTAGTGACTCAGGTATGCAATAAGGAAAATTTACTGGGTAACATGAAAATTAAAAGAAAAAGGCTCTGACCTTTCATGGGAACAATCAATAAGATGCTTAAAAATTAATAAATCTGTCATCTTCATCAATGAAATATGTTATTAGAATGTCTCTACTATAGTAAATGGCATATACGGACTGGCACATTATTGATATAAATGTACCCATTAAACTTCACAAATTAAACAAACCCTTGAATAATTTGTAAACAGGCACACATTTGTCTAACAAATGATTTATCAGTGAGCATCTTGCCACCTGGAACACAACTGCACAGCCTCAGGAAGACAGCAGTCTCCTCTCCATTGCCACGAGCCCTGCTTGGCTCCCAGCACTGCATGACAAGTTTTGAATTCCTGGCTTCCTGCAATGGCAAGGATAGTCTAAACCAGGCAACAGGAGATACAGTTTCTGCTGGCTTAGTGAAAAAGTTGCCAGTGAGTCATAACAGCACATTAAGAGGCAAGGGGGGAAGCTTGCTTCCTTCCCTTCTCTCCTCCTGCCTTTTGACTTATGAGGATGTATTTTCTAGATTATAGGATTTTTATTTTCTATGCAACTCTCATATTTAGGGAAATTATCAAGCAGCTGTCTTTAATTACATTTTCCCCTTTAATGTGTATGGAGAGAATCAAATCAACACACCCCCTTTGTTCTGTAGTCTCTCCACATAGGCTTGGCTTCTCATTTCTTGTGGAGGATGTCTACTTTCTTTCATTTCAAGGTATTTGAAATAGTTTTCTGCTCTTTTGCCTTTGAGCAGCTTACACACAATAGCTTGACATTCTAATCTCTGTGTACAGTCTTACCCTCAGCCAAATATGAGGTAATGTTCAGTCAACTGAAGGTAACCTCTGGGTTTCTAATCACTGAAGGACAAGGAAAAGAATCCTGGATGCAAAAACACAGAATATTTTCCTGCTATGGAGAAGATATGAAGCACATAGAATGATCCATTGAGTACTGACTGAAGTCCAAATTCACCATCATAACACAGTTACACAAGAGAGTTGTTACAATAGTAGAAGAGAGGCAAAGATTGCAATACAAGACTTGTCAGGTATGTAAAATGTATTACATATTTCTAATAAGGGCCTGGAAAAAAGTTTCCAAAGTCTGGTTGTTGCATCAAAATGCATCTGCATATTTTTCCCGAAACAATGTCTAAGCCTTAGAAGATGAAAAATTAAAAAGTACACCCTCCTGCATTTGCTGTCAAGAGCTGGCTGCTAGATCACAGAAAGATCAAGAAGGTCAACTTTTAAAAACCAAACAAATAGAATGATGGATGTTTTGCTCTATCACCTTCTGCCCAGAAGTATCATACATAATATTTCTGATCAATTACATGTCAGTACGTAGATTGCTACCTTTAAGAGCATCACTGAAGAGAAAAAAAGAGCAAAGCCCATATTAAAGGAAAGTTGGCTTCTGCTCTGTACCTGATAGCTACTAGAAAGGGAAATGTCCTTCAGTTAAACAGAGTTGGAGCACAGTAATCACATTAGAGCCCTTTTAACGTGATGTAGAAAGGCCAAGGGCAGTTAGTGTCCTGGTCAAAATATTTCCCTTCTAAAAAAAAAAAAAACCATTGCAAAATACGTTAAAAGCGTGTTGTAGAGGCCCTGAAGTGCAATAGGCTTGACAAGGGAGATTTTCAGGATTGGAAAATTTCTTGGAGCAGACAATTTTCTTACGAAATTGTAACAGAAGACCAGTATTAAATATTTTTCAACTATTTAATGTCTCTTTGGAGAGATGGAATGTCTGCTTGATGAAACATAACTGCTTGATGAAGAAAAAGTGAGAAACAATAAATAAATAAAAAGAGGAAAAGAGCCATTTCGAGTTCATGCTTAGATTAATACTGACAGAGAAGAAATTAGCTGTTCCTGACTGAATGTCAGTGGATAGAGATTTGTCGATGCTTCATTTAATTGTGTAAAACCAGCAGCAAATGGTTCAGCTGTTAGCATGAAAGAAGAGAGCCTTGTGCTGCGCCTTGGGTGAAAGGTACAGTAATACTATTAAAATAAGGGAGAGGAGAGTGTTACTGGTTTACAGGCAGGGTAAAAAGTTCAGATTTTAATACTGATGGAAGTTTTATAAAATTCTTTCCATGCTGCATGTGCCAGTATCAGAGTGCTTCTGAAGAACAGGCTCAGAGTGCAAAACAGAACACGATTGGCTTAGGGTCTTTTTAAAGTGCTTTGAGACTTGTTTTGGAGACTAAATATTGCTTACATTCCAGCAAAGACAACTTCCTCTAAGTGATTCATTAGTTCTAATCAACAACCCATTACAGAAAAGTACTCCATCAGATTCTTGATTTCTCTTGAGACATCAGTACAATGTGAGAAGGTTAATAGCAGCTAAGAGCATTCATGCCACTAACAGCTTCAGCCAGGTGAATTCATCTTACTGGAAAAAATATTTTCTTTTAGTCAGAGGAGGTGCATCTTTCTTTGAAATGGTGTTTAGAGAAAGATAGATCAAAAGGATTTCATCAATGCAATATTCTCAATTGAAGCAAAGATAAATCATTTGAGCCCGATTCCAGTACTCAGCTGAGGCCCTGGATGTTAATCTTGATTACTAGGACTGGCATAATGTCATTAAACAAGTTTGCCCTTTGCATTTATTATTCCAAAATACTTCTAACAGAGATCTTGTAACAAGACCTATTTCTCATCAAGGAGCCTACCATTAGCATCCCCATGAGAGTCTTGAAATACAGAAACACTATTATCTTCACTTTCAATTGGAGAATAAAGGTAAGATGAGGCTCATTGGTTTTCCTGAGGTCACAGTCAATAACTGCAATTGATAACAGGTTTCAACTCACAAACTAATGACTTTGCACCCCTCTGTTCTTTCTCTCTTTACTTAGCTGAAGGGCCTCACTGTCACTGAAAACTGCCTCTTTGGTTTACGCATTCACAGATGAAGAAGAAAAGAATCCATAAATTATTCTAAAGTGCCTCTGCTCTTGCAGGCTGTTATCACCTGGAACAACACAAACCCTGGCTTCCATATCTATGAACAGGATCAGGCCCATTAAATTTTATTTGATTATGAGGAAACAAGGCCAGAGGCAAAACCAAACAAAACCTACATTAACCTGTTTTCTCTTCAGCCTTTCATTAAATTTCTTAAACATGGTGATCCCAATTTTCCAAGCCACTATTCATCAAAACCCTGAACAGAGTGCTTTGATTACAAACTGTGTACAGCCCACACCACCATCTAGGTAACCCAGGAAGCATTTATCAGGAGGTATTAATGTCTTATAGAACTCAAATAATTTCCCTGGAACTCAACTTCCATTCCTTCGTTCCATAACCTTTCTTATATCCCCCTGACACCGGATCTTTAGTGCTCCTGTAAAAACAAGAAATATGTTTAGCTTGTAGCTTATAGCCCAAGACCTCTAAAATCCCTTTCCTAGTTTCTCTGATAAATTTTGACATCTGAACTAGGAAAAAAGTCTACCTAGACAGCAAAACATCAGCCAATTGCTCCTGATAAGTCAATGCCACTCCAAATCCACCCTAGATTTTAAATGCTCCATGTCTTTACTTAATTTTGAAACTTTCAAAGATGAGAAAATCACTCAAGGGTTTATGCATGGACAAAGCTATTCAAACACAATAATTCATATAGGACAAAACTCCATAAACCTTCTCGTGCTTGCTCACACACAAGGTTGAAGGGGCTGGCACAGACTAAACCCCAATCCTCACCTTAAGAAAAATTTAAAAGACAATTTTAAATAGCACTTTCTTAGCAGTCACCTGTACCCACCTTGACCACTGTCAGGCACAAGGGACTTTGCCTCCATAGATAGCTGGTGCTACTGTTCAAAAACAGTTTTGAGTTGGAGAAATGTATTTCATTCATAATTCTCTGATAGTACTGGAAATTCCTTTCTCTACAGCAACAAATGCAGGGTACTGGGGATTTTAGATGTTTGCTTTGCTTTAATGAAAAGTGAGACTTCCAGGAGACAACAGGACTCAGGGAGTCCAAGTTTTAGCAAAGCACAGCAGCAAATATAATGGACTTCTGATAATTTTTTATGTGTAGTTCATAGTTTATGTGGCTTGAACTTCTCACCATCGTGTTTTTATGAGCTGGCTGTATGACACAACATTTCCATTCTTCCGAAAGCAGATCTTTGTCTGAAAATGAACTATTAGTTTAGAAAAAATACCTGTGACAGCATTGCTCAGCACTTCTGCATCTCAGAGGCTTTTGGTGGAGTTTTTGTTACCTTAAATTGTATTTTCAGTCATAGAACAATTAATACTGCACACCAACAACTTCAGCTAGCAGTATCCACAGCAAAGCACTAGGCAGATTAGGGACTAGGAACAAAGTAACAATCTACACCCTGATTCAAGCTGCAGTTCTGTTTACTTCAAGGAGTTCCCTGGCCCCAGCAAGATCATCTGTATAGATATAATTCAGGTAAAGGGGGAAGCTGGTTTTCTTGATCATGCCAACAGTTTTTTGTAACACTAAGTTTTGTAGAGTACAGACTGGCTTATGTCAAATGCCATTCCCTGCCTCCTCCCTGTATATCTTGAGCTCTCAATTTTGTTGCATCTATTTCTAGATGTTGGTTTGAATGATTTCTTGGAGGTTGCCTGCAATGCTGCTGGTTTGCCCATCTCCCAGGCAATCAAAACCTACAAATAAAACGGCTATTTGATTTTAGGCTCAGAGATCATGGCTCAAAAAGCAAACAGAGATACATGTGGGGAACTAAGAAAGAATGAGATGCCTTGACTGAGAGAGTCAAATCATCGTCCCAGAATGAGAAAAGAGAAATATCTAGACCTCACAATCCCCTAGCACATTTATCTGTTATTGTAGCAGATGATCAGCAAAACAGAGATCAGAGAGCATGAAAGGCTTGACTCATACTTTTTCTAAACACCATGAATCTTGCTCCTCTATGTAACTGTGCATCTCCCAGCTCTGGACTGGTGAGACCAAGGAATAGAGCAGAAGTTCCTGCCCCAACACTCTTTCAGAAATCCTCAGGCCTGGTGGACCCGTAGGCAAAGGGGATCAGCAGCAGGCTGTGAGCTGTGGAAAGAAGAGGTACATTCACATCTGTGCAATGGCATTAGGAGAATCAGCACATTTAAACTTTGCATCCAAGCTACCAAACATGAGCAGAGGCATTTTATTCTTTTAATACTTAGCCTGTTTACTTCCAGCTGTTGCATTACATGCTGAAAACAGCTGTGACCACAAATTGCCCTCCTTTTCCCCTGCAGCCAAAATAAATAAATATTTATGGCTAATCAGAACAGAACTTCATCTCTTGTGAGTGCTCACCTGGCTGAATAGCTGCAATAAGAGGCAGCACAGTGAAGCTTAGCTGAGCACAGCAAACAGCCAGAAATGGGTAGGAGCTGCTATGCCTCTTACCACAGAAGGAAACTAGTAAACACACAAGCATCCTAGCAACATCAGCCTCCGTCTGGACAGCCATTAAGGGCAAGTGACACCCCTCCTACCCTACATCATGGCTGTGTGGATCAAAGCCACAGAGACAACTTCAGTATGTGCTACAAAGGGTCTTGGGACAAATTTCCACTGATTTATAGCAGGAGGATAGTAAGTTATTTTGGATCTAGAGGCCAGAAGTCTGTATTGGTTGTGCCTGTCTGGTTTTGGAGACCCATCTGCATGAAGGCAGTGATGAATGTTAGCATCTGAACATGCACTGGTGATATTTCACAGTATAGTTCATATACTGCTGCACAGGGGCACAAACCTTCTGGTAAGTCCTGTACATAGATGTGAAACACAGCACAATTCATGCATAGCTTTTCCTCAAAATAATCAAACAAACCCACAAAGGAAATACTTTATGCTAAACATCTCCCACTGTTAGTAGCTATAGAGCCAAGGTCTTAGGGTTTTCTATAAAGACTTCATTAAGGTGTAGCAGATCTGCTATACATAAATTCAAAACCAAGTTATCCAAAGTTATTTTGCTGCATACAGTGACAAGGATGCATTAATTTTGTCAGGCCCCTATTCTCAGCCTCAGCCACTACAGGAATTTTAGTTGAACCACACTAAACCACCCTTCGTGGCGAAAATAGCTATGGTAGTAGCCAAAGGGGAAGTGAGAACAAGAATAAAGTAAATGGTGACTTGTTGAAATCACTTCCCGTATTTCAAACTTAAATACCAGTGGTTTTGAAAGCAGCATAAACCTTATAGGAAACGGGACATCTAGTGGCACTGCACGGGAGTTGCAGCACGGAGGAGAGCGTATCTCTTCAAACTCTATACCATAAAGAGTGTGAGAAAGCAGAGAAATAACAGTGATGGTGAGTAAGGATCCTCCAAAATTCTCACATGTGGACAAATTTTATTCCAGGAGTTTGTGCAACAATTTCTCTCTCTAAATAAATCAAAAAATACCACCAAGAGATCAGGCAGGTATTTCATCTAAGAGGTTTTTGTTTTGGTTTGGTTTTTTTTATTACTCTTTCCATCCTTTTTTCCCCTCAAAACAGAAAAGCTTTACACAGTACCATCCTGCTGCACCTATACTATCACTTCACACTTCATAATAGCATGGTTTGGATGATATTTGAAATAAGTAAAATCGGAGACCTCTAGCATTTGGGGAAAATGAAGGCTTTATTTACCTACATTGTCCCCTACAAATCCTAGGATTTGATACAAGAATGTCTTTGTTTATTCAGCATTCCCAGCTGCAATAAACAAATCCTCTTCTAGCTTTCCTCTTTTCAGCACAAAACCACGAGCAGGTTTCTGTATACTGATAGATAGTGCCATAGCAAGAGTTTGTCTCATACACAGGAAAGCTAATTTCCAAGCTGAAAATGGCCCTATACAGATGCAGTAAGGTCAAAAGAGAAAAAGTGGGGCTGCACTTGCAGGGGAGCAGTCACTCCTCCCCATGACAGGATGAAGCCCATGCCTAGTACATTTGAGGAAGGACCTTGCCAGTTTGCCTTAGGCAGTATCATGGAAGATTGGACCAGACAATCTCCTGAGGTACCTTCCAGTTCCTGACATTATGTGATTCTGCGATCCGTGGGGCTGGGGACATAACCCAAACACATACCATTTCTCCTGGTAGGCAGAGGCACAGCAACCACATGGCCTCCTCAGAAACTGCCCTCCTCATAGCAACACAGGTAGGTTCCCTGTCTCTGGGGTCCTCCCCTGTTCCAGCCTCCACCAGTGTGTCTACCCCAGTTTCTACCCCCTGCTCAGTGCCTGCTGTTGCTGCAGCTCCCACGGCTTTAATTTCTTTTGTCATCAAGCCTTAATAAGACTTTGCATTTGATTTTGGATTATATCATACATACTGAGAATATTTTAATAAGATATGTGATGGGCGGACTAGAAATAATGGATGTAAATTGGAAGGGGGTAGATTCAGGCTTGATAAAAAAAAGAAATTATTTACAGTAAGGGTGGTGAAACACTGGAACAGGTTGCCCAGAGAGGTTGTGGACACCCCCTCTCTGGAGGTGTTCAAGGCCAGGCTGAACAAGGCACTGAGCAGCCTGATTTAGTGGGGGGTGTCCCTGCCTATGGCAGGAGGGTTGGAACTCGATGATCTTTAAGGTCCCTTCCAACTCGAACTATTCTATGATTCTGTGATCTATGTCACACCTGAGAAACTGCACGCTGGCAAGTTCCATAGTATTGCCAAACTAATACAGAGAAAACAGTAAAGCCTACAGATCAGTCAGGTTACTTCAAACCATTACAATTCATAGAAGTGTTTCATTTTTCCCTCTGAACAGGCTTTAAGTACCTTTTAGCATTTAAGTAACTTCCTTCAAAGAAAAACTGAAGGGGAAAGGATTTTCACAACAGTGAGCTAGCTGTCTGTATAATTGAGTCAGATTTCATTCAGGCAAAGTTTTTTTTAATTTCATGTTCATAAAGGTATCAAGGAAAACAGCTTTCAAATGGTGAATGAGAAACCCAGCCACATTTTGTTCATGTTCAATGGGCTGCACCAAGCTGGAAATAACAGATTTTTAAAATATATATATACATATATTGAAGAAAGTCTTTAAATTTGTCTTAAATCTCTCTTTATAATAACATTACGTAGTTAGAGGATTTGCATTTATTTACTGGATAAGTTGAAGTATTTCTACAGAAGCTCACGGGCAACATTTTGTTTCTCAAGGCTGCAAGCTGAGACAAGCAAACAGATCAGTTTGTTATGCGCCTTCTCACACCAAACAGCTCTGCTCTGTCACAACCATTTGTTGATGCTTGAAGACTTCTATGGAGCCTGCTATTACTGGCAGCAGAAAGGGAAAATTGGAAAGGGAACTTGTTTGGGGGTTCAGTGCTATCAGTAAAGCCACCAACCTGATATCAAAGAGTGGGGAGGGGGTGCAGATTTTGTGGGCTCATTAAGCAAGTTTTCTCAATGCCTCTCCTAGTAACCAGCCACATGGCAAAACAATCCCACACCACAGCAAACACCCCTTAATCCTCTAAGCAGCTTCACCTGCCTCTCAGACAGCAACAGGACAAGGGTAAGAAATGTTGCATTTCCCCTGAACTGAAGGACAAATAGCCAGCTCTGTTTACCTGGTATTATAACTTAATTTTTGTGTTTCTGACCAGCAATTAAACAACAGACAACACTGCAAGCATACACTGAGTCCATTCTGATCTGGTTCCAGGGACCTAAAATTTTGGCTACAGCCACAAATGGACTGGAGGCAGGTGGGCCACTTCAGTCCATGCTTAGGCTTCTGGAGGAACATGAGCTCCCAACTTTGTGATTCCCACAAAAGGCTCAAGTGGTATCCTTGCTGGTAACTCTGACTTTCTGCATGCTCAGAGGCAATTTATGCCTCAGTTTCCCCACCTGAGGGATTATTTTAGCAGTGTTTTACCTAACATAGCAGCCAGAAGAGGATAAACAACACACACAAAAACCAGGTGTAGCACATGTTCCTCCTGGCTTTTTTAGCCCTGTACAAGGTGATGGAATTCACCTGAGTGTGAATGAGTTATTTGAATACAGGGCTGGAGTAGAGCAGTCATAAATCATCTTTGGCTTCATGCTTATTCTTTGCACAATGTATTGCTGTTCTAAGAAACCATAATCTTCTGACAGCTGAAGATCCTCCAGGGATTCCATATTTGAATCAGGGCAACAGACACAGACAAGTCAGTTAAAGCAGACTTCTTCAGTAAATGTTAAAAAAATTTAAAACTTCTATTTTCATCAAAACATGTACTTTAACATAGAAGTTGTTTAAATGACTTCAGCTACTGACAAATCTCCATAATTTTCTCATGTGACTATGAAAAGACCATAGACTCTCTTTGCCCAGGTTTTCAAGTAAAAGAGGGCACCTCAACCTAAGGCAAGATGCACCTCCCTCTGTCAGAATGGTGGTAAACCATGCTTGCAGAGAGAAAACCCTCTGTGCAGGCACGGGAGCCCATAAAGCAGGAGCCTGTTAACAGACCCCCTTCATATCTCTTCATGTGCTAGTTTTGGGTCCCCCTTGCTAGTTACAATGGTCTTGAGGGCCTCCTTTCCCTTTGCTGGCATGAGAAGCTTTTGTCAATTTCATCATGGGAATATCGAGTTTTCATCACAGGTCTGCTGTTACATTGCCAGTCTGAGTTCATCAATCACTCCAACAAAAGAGAAAACAAAAGAGGAAAAGTATACTGCAGCCATCATTTCCTGCCAAGCAGAACAGCTAAACTTGTCTTTGGCAATCAGTCAAGGCTCCAGCAAAACCTGTTCTACCAAAGATTGACAGGTGATCTTTTGTGAAAGAACTGATACCTCAGAGAACTTCATTACCATTCATCAAAACATAGAGTTGCCTCCTGACAGTCTCCTCAATGCAGCATAAATTTTAATTAAGGTGTGCAGAAACGACCAGCTACAGTGCAGCTCAAAGACTCTGCTGAGCTTTAGGAAAACAATTCTCTATGGCTCCTTTTCACCTCCCGTCCTGATACCGCTGTAAAACGCTTCTCTAATCACAGGCAGGAGAAGCAGCAGCATGCATGTGCAGGCTCTGGAGCTGGCTTTCAGTTTACATCCATCATGCTCTCTCTAATAAACTCTTGTCTCACATCAGGTGCCACAAAATCACTTAGACAATCCAAAAAGCTTTTTAGAAGCATTAACTGACTACTGAAAACACTATTAAAAGGGAACAGCATTAAGGTCTGAAGCAGTGGATAATTTTTTTCTACAGGTACAGGATAAGGAGATAAAAAAGTTATTCTGTGCTTCTTAGGTCAATACATGCATATTGTAGCCAAGCAATAGAATTAATTTTTAGCATTTTTTTAAGTCTTGTTATATTGTGTGTTATGGATCACTTGGTGCAAAAGTTTTGATATAGTTAACATTATTTTAAGTTTTCTAATACATATTAGCACTACACCAAGTGTAGAATTAGGACTTCTAATATATTATAAGGAACATTAATTATTAAGTTCTGGTACCTTGATAGCACTAACAGAGAAACAGCTCACAGTAATGTTAATCTGTATGATAGCTACCCAGCTAGTTCACTCCAGTTGGAAGGAACCCACAATAAAACCTAAATTCCAAATGAAAAATATATACGCAAAAGTGTGCGTAACAGAAATACGCACTTAGTGCGTAAGAAATACATCTTAGTGCTAAAGTTTTCCTTGGATTTAGCCTCCACTACTGGCCTACACTAGAAATTCCTGATTAACAAATCAAAATGAAGGTCATTGTTTTTAGTTACTGTGGCTTGAAGGACTGCCTGCACCCAGAGAAGATCATAAAGCAGCCTATGTGTGACCACCAAGTTTTCAGGAGAAAGTGGTCTTCCAGCACAGTAGTATGGTTGCCATGGCATGCATCTCTCACCCCAATTCAGCAGTTCACACCTTTTCAACATCTTCAGGACTCCAGTATGATCACAGGAGCTTTGTGTCTCAGGTCAGACATAGTCTGGGGTTACGAAAATCTAAAGACAAAAACCCTTGAATGAGACCAGTCCAAAACACCAAGCAGGTGGTTGGAGACAAGCAATAGAAGATGTCCTCATGTTTGCTGTTGTCATTTTTTAAAATGACAGTTAATATTTTGTCTCCTGACTGCACTATGGAAAATTAAAGGTAGTTAACTGAGTACTTTTCACTCTATATCCATTTATCTGAAACAGAGTGTCCTCTGTTGGCATGGGAATACACAATCCTTGTGACCTTCCTCTGGACCCTCTCAAATAGTTCCACGTCTTTGTTGTGATGAGGGCCAGCACAAAGTCTTCTGAGTATGACACAAGCCCTAGGAGTTGGGGGCTCAGCTCAGATATGTTTTAGAGTATTTGCAAATCAGAAATGACCGTACTCCACTGAGTGGGAAAAGAAGTGACTATGTAGTTATTGCCTCTTTGTAAAACACAGCTTTATTTCTTCTTCCGCACTGACTAGTTTTCAATATACAAACATTGAGCTTTGTGTGATTTCCTTGGGAGATTATTTCTCAACATAACTTATTGTCAAGTACTTTTGTCTGCTGTGAGATTTATTAGTCCCTATCTGTATTCTGTGTTGTCGTGCCTGGCTACAGGTTATGCTAAATAAGTTGTTTTCTTCTTCAGTGTTTCTGTCTTTCAAGTATTTGTAGATGGTGGTATTCCCCTATAGCTTTCAGCTGATAAAAGCATAAATATGTAACTACTTCATTCTTTCTTCTAAAACCAAAGAGTTCTCATTGCTCTTATCCAAATTACCTCCAGTTGTCAACAACAGTCTAATAATGAGATGTCATGACAGCAACCAGCTGAACAAAGAGAAGACCTTCCCCTCTCCTCAAACAGGATGCCTATGCAGCTCAGCAATATGCAGGACCCATTTGTTGCTTTCCAAAGACAGGATTAATTTACCAGTAATGGTCATATCTTCTATTTCTCATTGCCTGCAGTTTGTTTTCATCTTCACAAGACGTCTTCACTTACCTAATCTTTTAGAGCCTTCTGCAAACTTCTGACTCTCCTCAGTGATTATACAGAATGTTGCACGTCTTTCATTGCAAACTTGGACACTGGGAATCTAGAAACTTCCCAGAAGAGCTCTGGATGGATATAGAACTCTTTGCTGACGGGTAGCTCATCCTCCTCTCTGAGAAAATGGCTAGCAGCAGCAGTCTTCATTTTGCAAAATAATCAGATACAGCATCAGTGCCGAACAGCTTCACTTCCATTCACCTTTCTGCCCTGTGACCATATATCGGAGTGGAAGGTGTTGCCTTCACAGTTGTGCCCTAAAATTCATATGAAGAAATAGAAAATCATTTGAATGGTGCAGATATTTGTTGTCCTTGGTATATGTGATCTCAAACAACTCTTCTGGTTGTCTTCCAATTACACTGCAGGTGACAGCACTGAAATTTGAAGATTACATTCAAGCAGCACTCATCTTACTTGCATTAGAAGTTTGGGTTATTTATTCCTCTGCAGCAGGTATTTGTGAAATTAGGATATTAGAGATGCAGTACTGGTACCAAAATCAGACCTAACAAAAAAATGATAATCCTCCAACTCTTAAAATTTTAACTGAGTAATGCCCCCAAATTTTTCAATTGCACTGTGTTGGTCTAAAAAGCATATTTGTCAGAGGAAAATTCTCTGTTCATCTCCATTTTCCAAATAAAGATAACAGCCAATGCCTTGTCAGTCACACTTGTGAAATGTCACTACAAAAATGAGATTATCTCTATATCATGCAATACAGTAAGTATGAAGTGCTTCTGCAAATCTAGTTATTAAAAGCAGCCCAACCATTTGTATTAATTGAAATATTTAAGGGCTACTTATCTGCAAAGTCAGCTGGCTAGAAAAGTAATCACTTTGTGCTCATGGAGAACATGCTTTACAATTTTATGGCTACTTTTATTAACTGAGCAAAACTATTAACCAGTCTTCTAAGTCATTCCCACCATTTTCACAGAGAAAACTGTAGATACCAACTTGACTGGTCACAAGCAGAAAAACCTACAGATGACTGGTTTCTTAGCATTTTCCATGACTTTGAAGATGCCTACACAGGCACATCAGGACAACTGAGGCATCAGTCACTAGGAGGAGGCATGGCAGGACTAGAGAGTATTGAGACTCTGGCCCTCACCATGCTGGCTACAGATAGCAAATTCTCATGGTCTGAGATGTGCAAAGCAGGATGGCATCAGCTCAAAGCATCTTATACTAGTAAGCCCAAATAAAATGTCCTATGACTTGCAAAGCCTCTGGCAAGGACTGGTGGGACAGCGTGTATAGATCCAAAATGATAATGTGAGCCAGTGCAGGCTGGATGCAGGAACCACAAAACCATTGATGAAAGATGAAGAGTAAATTTAATCTTGATACTTTGTGGACTGGGGAATCTTTGCAGCAACACCCAGGTAGAAGCACACAAGCAGGGGATGCAGGCACAGCAGAGCAGGAGGGAATCGTTAGCAAGAGTCCATATTAGCGAGGGAGTCCTTGTTAGCAACACAGTGAGAGAGTGGGAGCACAGAAACTCCCTGTTTGTGACAGTATTTCAAGGGTTCAAGCCAACCTCATTGTCTCACTGTGCTTCACTCTTCTTCAACAACAGGGTAGGATTCTTGGGCAGCTAGATAAGGTATCCCTGAATCCACTACAGACTCGCATTCTCTCAGTGCAGGCCTTCTACTTTTGACCACATAAGACTGAACAACAATTAATTTGACATATGTGTTTCCCAGCACCACATGTGCAAGTCACATGAGTGTATTTACAGTCCTCTTTGCTGATCTTCTATTGCTTTCCCACAATGATACAAATATGAGACTGACATAAAGCACAGTGTGTGTGATATTTTCAAAGGCTTGCAATGAGAAGCCAGGGGCAGCCAGATGGATGAAGAGCCAGAGCAATGCCAACACCCTCTCCCACTTGCTTTTAACATTACCACTGGAGTCTCAACAGGTTCTTCTCCCCAGTCTCAACAGAACTTCTCTCCAAGTTGTAGGCAGTGAGCAGGAGGCCAGCTCAGATCCAGTGCAGCAAGGGCTGGAGAGCGGGAATATTGTATGCACACTGTGCCCTCCTACAGTGGCCTCATCTTTGCAGCACACTTTCTCACAACAGAGAAATGCTCAGCAGGTGTAAATAAGGCAGACTGTGTACTAAGAGGCTCTTGTTTGAATTAGCAAAATTCTGCCCTGTAAAATACACCCCACAGTACCACTAGAGCCCTTGCCACCTGCTCTTTCACAGTAAGATCATGCCCAACAGCTGCCATCTAGTGTGACCTAAAAAAGAACCTCCAAATCCCACACATTTAAGTAAGCACACCAGCTCTATCATACTTCCAAAACAATTTATTTTTGTCAGACTTAGTGCATAGCTGCTACCATCTCTCCTTAACTACTCCACATGTCCTCCCTGCAAGGATAAATCAGTGTTGACCCTTTGCCATAGCACAGAAACTCACTGGAGAAATTTATCTCCATCTAAAGACATTTCCAAATCCTCCACTCACAGACTTTCAGACTGATAAACATGGGAAAGGTGATTGACTCTCGTAAATAAATGACTGGACCAAAACTTGTATCAGGGCACTGGTCATACACGACCACAGAACTCATACTTGCTTGAACTCCTATTTGAAAGCCACTACAACAACTACCAAACCCAAATTTATTGAGAGGACAACTGCCTGAAGCATGAGTTTCCTAAAGGACCAGCAGCCAAGTTGCTCCCTCCACGCCCTGCGATGCCCAGCCAGTAGGAGGATGCACAGTGTCCCAGGGCTCCCCAGCTGCACCGTGTGGACAACATCACCAAGCAGCTCCTGGGGAACATCAGCTGCTGTGCTAGGGCAAAAATGGACCCTGGGGACATCAGGGATTGGGAAAGATTTGTCCTCATCTATAAGGAGTGAAGCCTATGAGGGAATACAAGGGGGGAAAGTAGGTTAGATGTGGTTAAAGTGCTGTAATTGGGTCAATTGCACTTTTCTGTGTGCCTAAGTAAAGAGACAACGTAATCTCTTCCCCAAAGAGAGTTTTATAAATAATACTTTTTTCAGAGTAAAAGCAACGGGGCAAGCTCACCTTCAAATTTCCCCTGAAATTCGCGCTGCAAACGCAGCCACCCCACGGAGAGCAGAGGGCGGTCGTCGCGGGGAGCGCTTCAGAGCTGGTACCCTCCCGGCCGGCGCTTTCGCAGGGAACGCAACGAACCGACACAGGTCCCCTAGGGGGGGCAGCTTCTCGTCCCCGTCCCTCCCAACCGGAGAAGCGGCGGGCTCACCTGCGAGCGGCCCGAGGAGGTGGCGACGGGCGGCTCACAACTCTCGGCAGGCAGCCCAGGGCTGTCGCGGCGGGGGGCGGCGGCGCGGGGGGACGGCGGGAGCGCTGCCCGCCGAGACCTGCAGCTGCCGGAGGAGCAGGCAGAGCAGCAACAGCAACAGAAGCAGCAGGAGGAGGAAAAGCGCCAGGTAGAGCAGCAGGTTGAGTTCCCACTCCATGCCGTCCACGGCAGGGCACAGCTGCCCGCGGAACACCCGGTGCTGGTGCTGCTCTTCTTGCTGCCTGGAGCCTACTCCCCTGCGGCAGGGGCACCGGGAGCAGAAGGGGCTTGGAGCCTGCCGAGCCCGTCCTGCCTTCATCTCTCCCTCTGCCACACCTCGGTACAGTACTGGCCTGTGGTCCAAGCTGGGACACGTTGGCCATATCCCGGGGCACATGCCCCGTCTTACAGTATGGATGCTCCAAGAACACCCATGGCCACCAAGAGAGGCTTGCTGGGGTGGATAGCTTCGAAACAGAGCATCCCATGCAAAGTGAAAAGTACACATGGTGGTACCCACCAGCAGCATCCATCCTCTCTATCCCTTGTTTCACACATCTCTACCAGCACAGGCAAGCAGCTGGGAGCTTCATC
>VZTY01013230.1:257941-519087 GCA_013400935.1 Turnix velox
ACTAGGAAAACTCTAATTTATCACCACAGGCAAACAAAGGAGAGCCTCATCCATATCAGAAAACTACTCTCTCCGTGGCCATTTCAGAAACCTGTGCTGGAGTGAAAACACCTCATAGCTACCATCAGAGGAATAGAAAGTTTCCTCATATTTTTGGCCACTTGACCCAGATTCCATTAAATGGAATAACCTGCCATGATTTCTTCTTTGAAGGTGATGAAAAATCATACATCAAAAGTACCAGATGTCCTTTGGTCATACCATATTGCTATCATCTTTTAGTACCTCGGGTAACAGAACCATCATGCTCAGAGCCAAAAGCAGACTTTGAAATTCTGCTGATTTAACAGACAGGTTACTGAGGAAAGCAAAAATTGGATATACTTTACACATAACCTCCCTCTAATTTAGGCTAGATATAAGAAAGAAATTCTTTATGGTGAGGGTGTTGAAACACTGGAACGGGTTGCCCAAAGAGGTTGTGGACACCCCTTCTCTAGAGGTGTTTAAGGCCCAGCTGGACAAGGCACTGAGCAACCTGATCTTGTGGGAGGTGTCCCTGCCTATGGCAGGGGGGTTGGAACTCGATGATCTTTAAGGTCCCTTCGAACCCAAACTGTTCTTTGATTCTCTCTGCACCCCTCTGAACCCTACTACACCGAGGCTTTAGGAGAGAGTAAGAGGTGAAGGGGGTGGAGGGATGTCAGCTTGCTGCTACTCTCACGGAAAAGCCTGTGTGCACTTTTTGGGTACCAGCAGACTGCTTGCCCACATAGTTCATCTTGGCTTAAATCATGTGATTCTGTGATTCTATATCCCAAATGCCTGCACAGCTTTATAAGCATCAGATGTTTCACAGAGCGAGTGTAAGCACTGCTGCATATATTACAAATTTTGTCAGGACCAGTGTGTTACTTCCTGGAGAAATACATCCTAAAAATGCATAAATTCTACTTCACAAACCCTTCACAAATTCTCATTGTAAGTATAGCATCATGGCAAGTTTGAGCAAAGGAGGTAACTATGTATTGAGTTATTGTTTTACAATGAACCCTCTATCCTTATTGGACATCTACAATAATACTGCATAGTAACAATCTGTAAACAGTTTGAAGCATCTGGGGAAAAGATCATTCACCTTTTCTTTCAGTAGCAAAACTTCAATCTGACACCTTCAGCAAGCCTATAAAAAACATTGGTGGGAGAAGGCCAGCATGCATCATTCTCGTGTATCCCAGCTCTGTGTTCTCTCAGGCACAGCCATTAGCACTTCCCATTCCACTTGTGTTGTTAGTGAGGAATTTAACTACTTAAAACAATGCCCTCTTATCAGCATCTCTTCGAAAGGAACTGAGAGCTAGAATCTTTGGGAAATGTGACAAGATTAACACTTACATTTGATATTTGTATTTCCTGATATAAAAGAAACACTGTTGGTATCAAGAGACACACATGTAGATGACAAAAAGAGTTGTCTTGAAAAGATTACGACTTTCAGAATTTCAGGTAACCACATGGTGAAGATTAATTCCTGGTTTGTAACAGATACTTGGAAGCTGAATTAGCAGAAGGAAGAATTGAAAAGATCTGTTCTGATTCCATGGTTTAACTCCATCTTTTACTATTTATTCTGCTTATCCCGGGGCTAATACCACCTTCCCTGTAACTGCATCAAAGCACAATCAGATGCCTTCATTATCGAGGATGGTTACAGCTGGCAGTGCCATGCACAAAGCATCAGATTTTCCTGTAACTAAACATGCATATTCATTCAGTTATCACTTTAAGCCACAATGGGGCTTTGGAGAATCTGAGAATGGAGGTGACTCTGGTTTGTCAGAGCTGCAAAGCTGGGCATATGCAATTCATAGGCAGCAGATCATGACCAAGCAGTTCATACATATTTCTACCAGTAAACCAGTACGTCTGGCATTCAAGACCAACGAAACTGTGGACTGTGAGAAATGTGGTAAAACACTGAACTGAATTATTCAAAATTATCCTCCAATTTTATTAAATGTCCTATGATCTCTTACAGAATCAGATGCAACCTAAAAGCTTTTCAATACTTTGGATTTTCCTTGTGCTGCAGGAGCCCAAAAAAGTGGGATGAGATCCTACGTACATGATACCAGGAACATTTTCTCTTTTTTCTAACAGAAAATAAATAAGTTCCCCAAATGATATTTGCTTCAGTTTCACACTCCTGAGTTCCTGTGTCAATCCAGTATTTAACTTGTCTGCCAAGTAATATTCAAGACCAGGACATAAGAAAGTGGTTGGGTTTTTTTAAAAACAAATTTGATCTAGTTTTGCCAACTCTAAATGAAAGCAAACTAGTTTCTACTTTAAGATGAACTTTTGTTACATTTTGAAAGAATTTGAAGATGCTTCTAAATTTTTAAAACCTTAAAGCAACTCTAAAATCTTAATCCAGACATTGTTTTTTAATGTTCAAAACCTTCAACTTGAGCTGTAACAATTTTGTCCGAATGTGACATTTAACTCAGCAACTATTATCACGCGAATCAATAAATACCATAAATTCAGTTTTATGAAGACTGCAAAACTGCAAGATGTAGAAACAGCAGACCTCTTAGTATTTAGCTGTTGTGCTGAGACTCAAAAATGTAGATTAATCAATTGCATTTACCTGATGGCAGGGCAACTGGCCATTATAGTAGCTCTTCAGAAGGCTACTTGGCAAAACAGGCAGCATCAAAAAAAAAAAAACCCAAAAAAGAAGGGGTGTAGTTTCATTTTTCTGAACTTTGTTGCTTGTCTAGAATCCAGCCTTGCAAATACTTTCTGCTTTCCCAAAAGAATTGCTGAGAGCTGGGAAGTGCAGCACTGTCCACAGAATGAGAACTTTTGTCAGGACTCTTGGGTGGAAAATACTTCTTTCACAACAATAATAATACTAGATTATGTGAAGACTAAGCATGGCTGGAAAAACAAGAACATTTTTGAGTTTAGTCAGAAATCTAGCCCATGAAAGACGACCAAATGAACACCCAGCAAGTAGCTGCAGAGGAGTTATTACCAACTTGCTTTAAGTTGGTATTTGGATGATTTGCTGGCAATTTTAGGTCCATTCTTAAAAGTAAAATTACTTTAACATATATATTAGGCAACTGCTTTCCTAAATTTTATCTATGCAAGCTGTGACAACTTCCTTCTAATAAAGTGAGTGCCAAATGTGTTTACAGCTGTTATAAATTATATTATTCCATCTTTATGGAGCCTTTCTTCCCCAAATAATCTTACAAGCTGAAATACTGTATGCATCATGTGCATGCATGTGTAAATGTGTATAATTGAGGTACCAAAGAACAAGACTTGCACTAACTAGCAAAGGTGCACTACAGTTAAAGCTACCATGAAAAAAGAAAAGGTAATTTTTTTATTTTTGTCAGCCCATAAAGCATGGTTGCTGGAAGCTTGCTGTCAACAAGCTGAGATTCTGATGCAGTTTGTTTTTTTCTTCAATCCCCAAAATGTGATTTCCCCTCACGGCTCAGTTCAGTAAGATAATCCAATTGAAGTGTTTCAGCCTACAGAGCATTCATCTAAATGAAGAAACATTTCTGTGTGGGCACGATAGATCACTACACTCTTCTGTCTGACAGTTCCCACTTTAGCCTAAGTGCATGAGATTTATTCGCTCATTTCTTCACTCTGCAGTGCAAAAAACTTTTTTTTTTCTGGTTCTGAACACCACGAGTGTTCATTCCTGTTACTTGATTGCAACTGCAACTCTGCCTTTCATTATTTATTATATTGACCTTATTTTCCATGAAGCCTGCTTTAGATTTCCAGTTTCAGTTCATAATTTCCAGTCTCAGTTACATAATTTTACTTATTGTTGCTTCGCAAGGATCATCTGAGAAAACTATTTGCTTAATTTTATCCCTACCAGAGGAGGGACTTTTTGTAATCACATCAACATCATTTCACACTATTTGTGATGATGTTCATTTATGCTAAGATTAAAATACAAAAAACCAGAATCAAGATAGCACTTGTCCACACTTTCACAGACCTGGAAGTTTCTGAATTCCAACTTGCTTTTTAGTTTGCACCAGAGCCTTGGTGCATTAACAAAAGTTTAAAAACGCAACATGACTGAGGACATTGAGTTGTTGGAGCAGGTTCAGAGGAGGGCCAAAAGATGATCAGAGGGGTAGAGCACCTCCTTTATGAGGATAGGCTGAAGGAATTGGGGTTGTTCAGCCTGGTGAAGAGAAGAATCAAGGGGGAACTCCATGTACCTTATCAATACTTGAAGAGGGCCTACAGAAACGCTGGGGTAGGACTTTTTAATAGGGTATGTGATGGAAGGACTAGGTGTAATGGATATAAATTGGAAGATGGCAGATTCAGGATGGATATAAGAAATTCCTTTTGGTGAGGGTGGTGAGACACTGGTACAGTTTGCCCAAAGAGGTTGTGGATGTTCCCTCCCTGGAGGTGGGCAAGGCACCAAGCAACCTGGTGTAGTGGGAGGTGTCCTTGCCCATGGCAGGGGGGTTGCAGCTAGCACATCCTTAAGGTACCTTTCCAATCCAAACCATTCTATGGTTTCAAAAACTTTGCACAGGAAAATCCAACGTTTACTGCTCAACATGGGTGGGAAGCCACAATAATCCTTTCACTTTTTCCACTCACACAGCCGCATGCTTTTATCTGCAGCCTTGAGTTACTACTTACGGGCGACACCTGAGAACAAAAGGAAAGCACATTCCGCTGAAAAAAATTAAGTTTTCTCCCCCTTTTTGCCCGCAGCGACACCGCAGACAACTGCGGGCAAAGACTTCTGTGAGGGAAGGCGGCGAGAGCTGAGGGTAGCCGGGGGGAGCTGTGCGCCTGCGCACTGCCACCCACCTCCCGGCCGCCGCGCGATGATGACGTAGTTGCATCGCGCCGCCGCCTGGCTGTCGCGGGCTGGAGGCCGATTTGGAGGTCTCGCTGCACTCCAGGAACCGCCATGAAGGCGACACCGCTCTCCAACTGCGAGCGGCGCTTCATCCTGCGGGCCATCGAGGAGAGGAAGGTGAAGCGCTGGCTTCCCCGTTCCCTATTCCCTTTACCTTGCCGGGGAGGGTGAGGGCTAGCGCGGGTCGCTACCCGCCGCCCCCTGGGAGTAGGCCGGACATCCCCCCCTCCCCGGGTCCCCGGTAATGGCGCACTGACTCGGTGGTGTATCTGTCTTTGGGTCCGCAGCGCCTGGACGGGAGGCAGTGCTATGACTATCGGAACATCCGCATCTCCTTCGGAGCCGACTATGGCTGCTGCGTGGTGGAGCTGGGGAAGACCAGGTGGGTGCTGGGGAGGAAAGGCGGGCCATCGGCGATCACGGCGCACAGATTTTAAGGACCGAAATTTAAAAGACTTGCCAATTCAAGGATGGGATTGTTGAGGAGAGGTGTGAAGGGCTTTGCGTTTTGGTGAAAAGTAAATTATAAACCACGAAACTATTATAATTTTTATTCGCTGATCTCACCTTTACATTTTGCACTTGCTGCATACATCAAGCAGCCTTTTTTTGTGCGTGGAAAAGCGAAATATATGCAGTTGTTTCGGCATTTAGTTACAGGTTCTCACATAACTGAGTCCGTTTTTAATCCTGAAGGATAAGTTCTAATTTCCACATATGGTTCTCTCAATTCCTGATGAGACTTGACATATGTATGACAGCACCAAGTGAAGAGCTGTCAAGAGGAAGAAATACAAACTGAAAGCCTAAGCAGGTGCTTTTTTCCAGGTGTGTGTTTAGTTTCTAGGGGATTTTTTTCCCCACAAAATTCCTTGACTTAGTGGCTTATTTACCTTTGCAGGGTTCTTGCGCAAGTCTCATGTGAACTTGTTCCCCCCAAGCCAAGTCGGCCCACTGAAGGTATACTTTTCTTCAATATTGAGCTCTCACCAATGGCTGCACCTGGTTTTGAGCCTGGCAGGTATGTAGCTTTCTTAAACAGAGTAAGCATGGATGACCCAAGCACCACTGTTTTGACACATGTGGGTATGTAGTGTTAATCCTATTCAGTTGGGGTTGATTCTGTTTTAACAGGCAATCTGACTTACTGGTGAGACTGAACAGGCTAGTAGAACAATGCCTGAGAAATTCAAGATGTATAGATACTGAATCTCTCTGCGTTGTTGCTGGTGAAAAGGTATGAAAACCTACTAATTTTGAGTGGTTTTATAGAAAGAGAGGTATATAGTCTGTATCTTGTTTTGGAAACTAAAATTCCAATTCTAGGTTCATCTAATACAAAGATCTATCCCTAAAGGGATTTTTAACTTACATATCTGCATAGGCTTTCTGAAGTGGTTGGGACCCTGAACATTTGAATATATCTTTGTAAAATATAGTTCAAATTGTTCTTCAGTGTTAGGCATTTGGCACAGCTAAATGTAGCATGCTGAGCATCTTGCAATATTCTGAGAACTTCCTAAGCAAAAGCTTCTTTCTCCTTGTAGTTCAAAAATGAAGTTGTTTTGGAAAACATTAATTTACATGGAATCATGCCCCAAATTAACAAGCATTTTTTTGTGGTTTTCCTCAGGTTTGGCAAATTCGCCTGGATCTGCACGTGTTAAATCATGATGGGAGCATTATTGATGCTGCCAGCATTGCGGGAATTGTAGCTCTGTGTCACTTTCGCCGACCAGATGTGTCAGTGCAAGGAGAGGAAGTAACTGTGGTAAGTACCAGGCAAATGTGGCATCATCACAGGGACCTTTTTCTTTCTTCTAAAGGGAGGATTTGGTGTTTATGTGAGCAGATAAGCTCCAAGATTCTTACGCTTGGGGTAGATGTGGTACTATTTAAAATGTGAAATGATAGTAAGGAAGTAGCTGAATACAGAATTCTATTGACATTGATCATGGGAATACTAATTGTAGAAGACATTATAGTATTTTGACCAAGTCAAGTGTAAGTCTGATGAATATGTTGTATTTATGGTGTAGGTGGTAAACACTAAGAATGGCACAAGAAGAGTTAAAAACGATATTTAAATATTTAGGTGTCTAAACATTTGTTAGCCTTTCTTTCTTTGTTTTTTTTATTTACATATTTAAATATCTTTGCACAGTGTATAATTTTTAAGTTAAATGTGCTTTATAACTATCTTGCGGGCTAATTCTTTTCACAGTACACTCCTGAGGAATGTGATCCCGTTCCCTTGAGTATCCACCACATGCCCATTTGTGTCAGTTTTGCCTTCTTCCTGCAAGGGTAAGATTTTTGAGCCTTTTTGTGAGGAGCTGTTTGTTGTTGGTTCTGTGGAGTTGATTTTAAACATAGAAGACTCCTAAAAATACTACATTTCCAAGCCAGTTTCCTAAGACATTTTATCTAAAGTGAAATGCCACGAGAAGATATTTGTGTGTTCTGCACAGTGTAAGAGGATGTAACTGTAGTTACTCACATGTAAACCAGTTTGTTTAATTGCTTTAGGAGTAGTAACACATCTCAGATTTCTACTGTTGCCTTTAAACTTAATTCTAGGAACTATTTATTGGTCGATCCAAGTGAACGTGAGGAGCTGGTCATGGATGGTGTCCTTGTAATTGCCATGAATAAACATCAGGAAATTTGTACCATGCAATCCTGTGGAGGGATTATGCTGGTAATGGATCAGGTAAATCTGCCTTGGCCAGTCTCTCTTGTATATGAATTAGTTCCTCAAGGATATTTCACAACAAAGATTATAGCACAGGTTTAGAAGCTGAGACGTTGTCTATTGGATACAATTGGGAAAGATGTGTTTTTAGTCCTGGTGAAGAGCATAGTAGTGCTATGTAACACGCTGAAGAACAGTTTTAGGACAGGAACATTGTGTGGTCAGAACCAGATGTCTTTTTCCCCCTCTGATTTGTCATTAGTAGAGGCTGTTATTTGAACCCATTGGTTCAATTTGTAGTGTATTCAGTTCTTGATACTAAGGAGCTGTATTTCAGTTCATGAGTTCTGCGATGTTTTACATTTAAAATCATCTTGCTTTCATGATTGTAAACTGTTGTTGTCTGTGTAACAAACAGGTTCTGAGATGCAGTAATATAGCAGCTGTTAAGGTTGCAGAAATAACAGAACTAATCCAAAAAGCCTTGGAAAATGACCAGAAAGTTAGGTGAGTGTTTTGGGAAGGAAGAGAAATGGGTATATTTAAGAAACATACTAAAAAGTAAGGTCAGCCTGCTTGAACAGTAAATTATTTTCACTTGTGTATGTTTTCAGTCGCAACTGCTTGTATATTTGATCTTGAAAAGAGAAAGCATTTTTAAGCGTGAAACATCCTGAAATAATGCCTTTCACTGATTGCCTAGGAAGGAGGGCGGGAAGTTTGGCTTTGCAGAATCTATACCAAATCAGAGGATCACTGCCTTCAAAATGGAAAGTGCTTCTGTTGATACTAACAATGTGGAGGAACAAGCAGAAGAAATCATCAAAAAAGCTGAACCTCCTTCAGAAACGTATCTTTTCTGGTATTTTTCATGTAGGAAAACCAGGCTCTTTACCTCCTGCATTAGCACTGCTAGAAGACAAATGCAAGGCTACTTGCAGCTGAGATGGCCTTCAGAGGAATTACCAGCATCATACTGGTTTTTATGTAACTTAATTCCTGAAAGTGCACTCATAGCTCTTACTAGAGAAAGGGAGAAAAGCTACAGCTTAGAAACCAACTGGTTTTCTCTCAGAATACAAAGAGTTCACCAGCAAACACTGAGATTTTTTTCTTAACTACATCAGTTTTGCCACACCAATATTGCACACTCCTGGGACAGCTCAAATTGGGGAAGGAATAGTGAACTCCTGGGGAGACCTTGAAGAATCTGACAGGGAAGAGGAAGAGGAAGATGAAAGAGAAGCCACTGCTTTAGAATGTCACCAAATGGAGACTGAGGATACCAGTACAATGAGGGAAACTAAGAAGGGTAAGTATTAATCAGAGATGCTTATTATATCACTTTATTGACAGGACTGGAATATGCCAGCAAGAAAGGTGGAGTATCGTAGCCACTTTCCACTTGAGAATTATACCCATGTACTACTTTCTATTCACATGGTCACTCTTCAAGAGAAAACTTCCCTAGTAAATGGAGGGCTCCAAGTTAACACTAACCACCTGAGCATTTCCTTTAAAATGTTGTGATTAGTCACTGAAGTAATTTATACAAACCTGATAACTATTTATTTGACATGTTTGGTTTTTTTAGATGAACCTATTGTACTGTCTGACAGTGAGGAAGATGAAGTTGTCATTCTGGAACCACAGGAACTACCAAAACCAAGGTAATGATTGTGTGAAATTAGGATGGGAAAGGAGTTTGTGAGGAGTATTTTCAGGAAGCATGGGGTTTTAGCAAGGCTAGAAGGCTCAGTTGATCCCCGGGAGACTGTATATATAGGTAGCTGAGAGCTAGAAAGTTTTAAAATCTAGGCCAGTTTGCTCTTGTCTGAGTGGGTCTGTCATCCTGGTGGCCTGTGGATGTCTAGCTATTGGACTAGTTTTAGTGGCTCCAAAAGAGCGAGAGCATTGAATGATTTGCACTTCATTACAGTTGATCATTCATTCTCTGTTCAAGAAATGAGATTAATTGCTATGTCCCTGCACTAGCATGGACTCCCTTGTTGTTGTGCAGAGTATGTTTTCTAGAAAGTGTGGACTTCGCAATGGTTGCCCTGCTATGGGTGATCAGATTGTGCTCTTTGGAATCAAACTTTAGTACATTTCTGTGATACAAATGTTTGTTTGCTCACAGAGTACAGACCAACTCGCAACAAGAAAATACAAGTAAGAAAGCATTTAACAAAAGGAGAAAAAAGAAGAGAGTTGCTCATTAAAGCCATCATCATCCTTCCTTTAGAAATGCTGTATAATTCATAATTTGCTCTATTGTTACTCAGCTTATTTTTGTAGATATCTTGATGTCCTCTGGTCCTGCTTTTATGTATATTTTATAAAACTCTTGTACACAGCTTTAAATAAAAAATTGCACGCAAGTTAAATTCCATGATTTGCATCCAGCTGCAGCATAAAACTCCCTCATTCAGCTTGGACTAGGTCAGGTTCTACTGCTTGAATGGCAGAGGCAAGATGCAAGTTGCTGAAGTGAGCTGTGTATAGTCAGAGTTCAGCTGGTAAAAGAAGTTACAGTTCAAGCTTAATGCCAGGAAACATGTCTTAGCATGAAGATAGCTATTGGCACACTTTGGGATGTTATCCTCGGTGGTAGATGGGGTGCTGTGGCTTGAAACACAATGTTGCCTGTATCATTCCCTGTCTTAACTTTCACTGAAAACACTTTGTATAAAAATCCAACAGAAATGCACATACTTAACGTATTTCAACAATCAAGTTTCTTCAAAAGTTTAATATAACATGTGACAGACAAGAATGCTTCTTGAAATACATGCAAAGAGCACTCTTCTGGCTTTAGAATGTGTCAAAGCAAAGAGCTGAGGAGATAGCCAAATTATTTGATCTAGCTGCTTTGTTTAAAAACCAAGTCAAACTTGAAACACACACATATTTACAAGAGTAAATAGTAAATTAGGACTATTTTACATGTGCCATTAATATTTAACGAAGCAGGGACAGGATACAAGTTACTATTGCAGACTTTACATTCCCCAAATTGGTTTTAGAATTTTAAGGAAAAAGTAAATAGTAAACTGCTCCCAGGCAAGCAAAGCTTTCACCAAGTTGTATCCATTCAGAAAGGGGCAAACACAAAGCCCTTTTCCTCCAGGAGCTGAACTAGTGCGTTTTCTTAGTGTCAGTTCTTCCAGCCCAAAGTTGCTGTCAAGAGTACAAGTGTGATGAAGAGACAGTTTCTTCTTTCTTAAAGCTCTTCAGGAAAAAAAGAGCAATAGTCTTTGCATGACTCTTTTTCTCTTCACATGTAGTATCTTGTACCCTACGTTCCTTAGAGGCTATATTTTGAAAGGAGCAGAAGTGAACCTGCATAGACAAAACCAGTAGTACAGCACAACCTGGGATGGTCAAGCTTAGTAGCCAAAGCTGGGATTGTCCCATATTGACTTTAAAAAACAGTTGGTACTTCTTGCAGCAGCAAGAGCTGTGGCTGAGGAGGGCAGAAGAGTCCTACTGGGTAGAGCTACCAGCCCGTGGTGGAAGCATTTTCTTTTTTTTCAGGTGGCAGGGGAAGGCCTATCAGTGTGCTGAAAGTAAAGTCCAGGGAGCAAGGGAGAGGGTTTGTTTTTTTTTTTCTGTGCTGTGTGAACAGTAATGGAACAATTTCCACTGAAAACAGGGGCCATCTTATCAAGCAGTAAATTATTACTATAAACCACTGTAGTTCTTTCACTTTAAGTACTGCTGCTTGCTCTTCTCTGGGGAAAAACAGTTCATAAGTTTCCTGAAAGTTATTCCTCTTGCAAAGCTTGTGTTTCACAGTAGTCTTGGGAGGCTTCTAGCATACATCACATGAGGAAGGCAGAACTCAGGAAGCGTGCTGTGCTCCACTATCTTCAAAGAATAATTACCAGCCAGTGTTTCAAGTTGCCCCTCTCCAAAGTCCAAACCCATATTGCATCTGCACCAACTCCCTCTCCTAATGGGTTAGAGTATTCAGAGTACTCTGCACCAAACATGATAAACTGCATGGGATTTTTCCCCAAACAATTTTTAGCTTTTCAGTGGCATCCTACTGAAATTATGCTAAACGAAGGCTATGTGAGAGCAGGTAAGCTAGATCTATAGTTCTTCGTTAAACATTAAAACATGCATTAAAAACTCATCTCAAAAAATCTCAGATTGGCCGAAAAAAGGCATCCTGTGCTGCATACTGTAGTCTGGAGAGATTTTATAATTGAATTGGCTCATGGAGGACTTAGACTGCAGAGAGGGGTGGAAGCAGAACAGCAAGTTATTAATTACTGAGTAGAGACACAGAAGTTTGAGAGCTTGACAGAGAGCTGATTGGTTTTCTTTAAAAAAATTTATTTCAAGTACTCCACACCATAACAGCTGTTAGCAACTGTGAAGAATTGATATTGGTGCTTGCTGGCTGTCCAGATAACCAGCTTCAAGTTGAGGTGGTGCAGGTTTCGCTGTTGCTGAAAAGCTTTAGAGAGATGAACACCAGTTGAAGAGGGCAGTACTATCCCTCCATGGTTTTAAGGTACCAGCAAGACCACCGTTATCAGATGTAAAAACTATTATCCAACCTGTAAATGGCTTGCTTAAACCCACTTCCATGCACTGCCTGATTTACATGCCAAGAACAGCAGTCACCACTCCCATTTATGCAGGTTAAAGGTAAACACCATTAGACCAAGGGGATGTGTATGTGCAAATTTCCTTGGGTCACAGTTCTGTAACTAAGGAAAAAAAAAGAGCCCTTGGTCTACATTTTTGTTGCAGAGGAACCTTCCCAAGCCAGGGAGACACACAGAACTCTGCTTGTAGTTTATCTGTGACAGAAGACATTCTCTCTCAAGGGCAGAGCAGTTCACCCTCCTGCAGTTTAATCCCTCCACTGCCCTAAAGTTGTACAAGCTGAGCAGACTGATGGCTATAATTTTTTTTAGTAGGTAGTGATGGACTTTCAAAATAGCTAAAATATCCACAGGTTTAAATTAGTATCAGATTTACTCATTGACTAGAAAATACCTATAGCAAGACCATTTTCTATGTACTGGAAGAAAGAACTGGTACACTGGTTTTTGCCATGCAGTTCAGCAGATTCAGCAATGTGGCAGTACGTTAGATAGCAATCAAAGCTTCCAGTGACTGGTACCTCTCATGAGCCAATTCCAGCAGGGAAGGCATTCTCATTGTTCCAGTTTTTCTTCCAGTACTTCAGCCATCAAGCCACGTTTTGGATCTAAGCTACATCTTGGTTTAAACTAGACAATATAAAAATGCTACAGATACTGCTGTGGAGGCCAAGTCATTCTTACTTGGAAGGTGAAAAAGCCCTACTTCAATAATACACTGCTAATTTTAATGTTTGGTCTATAATTAGCTAAGCAGTCTCAGAATTCACTCAGTCTGCATGGTGAATTCCATGCTTGAAATTTTTTATAAAAACCCAGCCAATCTGAACAGGATTGCATGTACAAAAGATTTACAGTAAAACCACATTAAACTAGCTTCATAATTATGTTCATCACAGCCTGTATTAATATTTTGAGTGATCGAGTCTAGAATTTTGAACCACATTTAAAAACTGTACATCATTCTCCTGTAATATACATCTTGTTAAAAAGATCAGTCTCTCCATTATTACAATGTGTTTAGTGTCTCTGGTGGGTCAATAAGCGATACTCCATGGTACCTAGAAAGGAGGGGAAAAAAAGATGCAGAGTGACACCTTGCTGCCAAAAAGAAGAGCGACATACTGCAGCAAAGCACGTTTCACACAAGGCAGGAAACATCTTGGGAACTTATCTAACTGCCATTAGGAACCATCTCCCCGCCTACCAACTGTAGGAATATCAAGGAAATCTTTCACCTGGTGGTGAACACAAAGGAATGCTCAAAACAGCATTAGGAAAAAAACACCAGGGAGTCACTTACGTGGTGGGTTTGGTTAGCTGAGTCTGACTAGAGAGTCAATGTGCATCATCCCCCCTTTCCCCACCCTATTCAGCTGGTACATGCAGGATAACCAGCTTATCCTACATCTGCAGATACTCACTTTGTACTCTTGTACTTTTCCCTTACGGATTGTTGTGTGTGCTGGGATGCTTGGAGGTAGGTCTTGTGTAGGTCCATGAGGCAGGGCTTGATGTCTTCAAGGGTATAGCCTGTTACTTGGCACAGGGATTCAGGCTGAAGAAAAAAAGGACATCTGAATGTTTCTCTTATGTTGAAGAACATAAGAGAAGAACACCAGTGAAGAACACTGGTGAAGTTCTTAGCTTCATGTTGAAACTCGAAGCTGCTCTGATTTTAGCAGCTGGAGTAGATTTACAGTAATCCTCTTAACTATGATAAGCAACTATTCCTTGTCTTCAGTCCTTAGCCTTTCTTAATACCACTTCCTCATCACAAGGAAACTGCTCACAGCTTTGGGGAGGATCCCCAGAACAGGCCATCAGCAGATGCCTCTTTCTTCCAAGAAAATGTGTCTCATCCCATCAATTTTTCAAGTACCACAGGGCACAATTTCTAATTAACAACACAATGGCACCAAGGGGCTGTAATCACTAGAGCCCCCAGCTTTCCAAACTGTGTGTTAACACTAAAGATGCATAAATGTGTGTGTAGGCTCAAGTTGTATTGGTACCTACCCAAGTTTCTCCAGTGATTGTATAGTCTGCTAGATGAAATGCTGCAGCAGCTATGACTGATGGCAAGTATTTGAGGTAAGGATCAGCATCAATTAGACTCAGCTCTCCAAGGTACTGCAAGTGAAACAAGAGAAAGGGAATAATTTCCTTCCCAAAGAAAGCAGAAGAGCATTGTAATAGAACCCCAATTTAAGCTTCCAGTGACATCAATTGGAGAAAGGGCTTTTTGCTAGTTTCCCCTTTCTCATTTAGCATTTACTGTTAGCTGCTGTCAAACAGTGTTCCCAAGTGCATGCTTTCTCAGCACCACTTTTATAGTTTAAGGTATGAGACCTAAAGGGAAGAGAGTTGTCAGGTCTGACCATTCCACAGTGAGACAAAGGTATCCATGAGGAACCACAGAACCTGCCATGCAGTTACAATCCAGTACAACTTAAGCTGAAATCTCATCTGGTTGTAGAGCGCACTGCTTGTTGAGGGGAAAACCAAAACAAAAGTTCTTTTTACACAAAGTGTGGCAGCTCTAGATAAGAGAGAAACATCTAGCATTTATTCATCATAGCTCAGCAACCTCTGCCTGGCTCAGATTAAGCCCACATGCTTGAGCCAGGCTGAGTACCTGCCTGCAATAGGAACCGAGCACCTCAAACTCATGGAGGAGCACATGGCATAATATATGCACTTTCCAGAAGCCTCTCAGAAAGACCACACATTTAAAAATAGGAGTAAGTAGAAAGCCTGGACTGAAGAATCCTCTAGCACTTCTTTTCTACTGGGACTCCAAAATGGTGCTTGCCGAGCGCATTAACTGAAATAGAAATCTATAGTAATACAAATCAGGCCAGTAATTCTTACCATTGCCAGGCTCTCCACTTTAGCATTTGTCTGCTGGTGTAGGAAATACTGAGTGAGGAACTGGTTAATTGTTGGAGCTGCCAAGTCAAACGACAAAACCTTCAAAATTAAGTGCTCCATCCTCAGAACCTGCTTCTTGGTATAGGTGTCATCTGTAATGTAGACAAACTCTGCTACTTCAGGAGGGTAGATTTCTTCAAACTTTCTGCCAGGAGAAACCAGTAAGAGCATATGATTGAGTACTGGAAAACCAGATAACCAACAACACTTAACGAAAGCCAGCATGCTAATTCAAATTCTGATTTGCAGAGTAGCTGGGTGCTGTTACCAAACAAGTTTGCTGCACTTGGTTCAATAGCTCTTGAATCAGCAGAATTTGAAATTGGAGCTGTAATAATGCCAATCTTTTAACACTAATCAATTTAGGACTTGGAGTTGCTTAAATTCTGGAAGAACCCACTAAACTAACAACTGGCACAAGCAAAACTTCTGCACTTTTCACACACCTTGTGCATATTCCCTCAAAAGCTGTTTAGAAGCATTCTGCTGCAGATAAAAGCAATGAATCCTCACATTAGGGAAATCTGAAAAGTGAGATTTAGGCTGTCTGTGTAGACTTCCATACAGACTTACAGGCTTCTTTTGGATGAATAGCACCCTGACTTTTCTTCTTTTGTGCAGCCCTGCTTAGCCTGCTCGGCTACAGACAACAAAAGGGTGATAGCCACAAGATTTCCATACGTATGAGACCAGCAGGTGAAATTTTAAATGAAGCAATTTCACTTACGATGCAAGCAGCATAGCTGCAGTACCGACAAGCTGCAGTTTTCCTCTCAGAACAGACATTGAAGAAAGAAACCTATCAATATAATTCACAGCTAAGTGCAGAGTTTCATTCTGTAACTTGTATTCTTCCCCAACTTCCACCAGCCAGTCCACAAGAATAGCCCGCATGTTGTTTGTGATATCAGGTTGCTTCTTCATGTAACCCACTTTAGGTTTGCATTTCACCTGTAGATTTAGATGACAAACAAGATTGAATTTGGACTAAGTGCTGACAGGGAAGAAACATTTCAAGCTCCATTTATCACAGTTAAACCAAACTGGAAATAAACAGCAGTAAACCTAGAATCAGTAGGTTATATTTCCATCAGCTTGCTTTCAGCTTATGTTTAGTGCACTGCACAACCAACTTTATCATTCATCTTGTGTTCACAGCAGTGGACACAGCACCTTATTTCTACCAAGATTTAGTTTAGTCACTATAGTAGTAACTGATGTTTAGGTGCATTTCTCAACCCCCAATTTCTCTCCCATAATCCACATGCAAAGAACAAGAGACAACAGCTCACCTCCATTTCCCTAAGGTACGTATGGATATCGCCAATATAGTCTGGAACATTATTAACATTCGTTTTTTTCTCTTCTGGTTCTGAGGTTATTGAAATATCCATAATACTTGGAGAATCTGAGCAGAAGATAACAGCTATGTTAAAACAGGCACAGTCAGACCAATCACTTCCCTGTAGCACCAGGAACTGTCCTATTCTCTAAGTATGATGGTGGCTCTCTGTGGCTGGTGGGTCTCCTGCCTTCTGGGCAAGCAGAAAGGGCAGATTATCACTCGACTACACTAGGATTGAGAAGGCTCTATGGAAGTCAAAATATTCCTGGAAAGGGGACAGCTATCCTTTTTCTCTTCTTTCCCTTTACTAGTAGGAGATAAAAAGACTCTTTACATAGCACCCCACTTTGCTACGCATACGTGAATTCCTCAGCTTCAACAGGGCTGGAGTGCCAGGGCATTTTAGAGAATGCAGAAGTGGACCATGGCGAAATCGGGCCTCAGATATTCAAGCATACGTTACAGAAGGTGGATCAAACAGCTCCCTTTTCTTATGTACTTGGAAGAGCTCAAAACAGTCATACCAGAACAGAGTGTTTATCTGTGAGAAATGTCTATCAAGTCTCAGGATGTGCCGCAGAGAAGTCCCTTTCTAATTCTATAGTGGTGAGTAAGGCAAAGCTTTAAGAGCTGCTCTTTTTGCAGCCCTTCTGGTTTCAATCATGAGGTACTGATAGTTAATCATAGAATAGTATGTGTCAGAAGGGTACATAGTCCAACTCCCCTTCAATAAGCAGGTGCATCTTGCAACTAGATCAGGCTCCTCAGAGCCCTCTCCAACCCGATCTTGATCATTTCCAGGGATGGGCCATACACCACCTCTATGAATAACTTCAAAGTAAAAAACTTCTCTTTACATGTAGTCTAAATCTACCGATTTTTAAAACCATGACCCTTGGTAAGGTTAAAAGCACAGAACTGCCTACAACAAGCTGGGGGTCAAAGCATAGAGGCTCAACAAAACCAAACTGGTCACATCAAGTGTAAAGGCACTTTCCGAGACGACTCAGACCAGCCCGCGTCCCAGACAGCTTAAGGATCTCTTATTCCCCGCCACTTCGCTCTGGAAACTGTTCCGTCCTCACCACAGCCCCGCGATTGCGCTTGCCCGGGGAAGGGCCCCACAGCGGGATGGGCCCCACGGAGTGCACCCGTAGTCCGGAGCAACGCAGCCCTCGGGGATTGGAAATCCTAGGGGGCTCGACGGAGCCACGGCGGGATCTCACCTACCGAAGCTCACGTCCATGGCGTTGGCCAGCGGGGCAAGGGGCCGCCGCTCCCCCACAGCGCAAACGGCCGTCCGCAGCCCCAACGCCACCGCCTCATCCTCGTCCTTCTCCTTCTTCTGGGCGGCCGGGCCATTTCGCCGCCGCCGCTGCGACTCCCCGTCCGGCTCGTCCACATGGATGGTAAAGGCCTGGTGCCCGCCAACCAGCCGCCCCGCCGCCGCCGCGCCCTGGCCCTCACCGCAGCCCCGCGCCGCCGCCTATGGTGAAGGGGAAAGAGTAACTGGTCAGCCCCTCTCTGCTCCGGCACTGACAGCCGTCGCTGACAGCCACCACCAACATAAGATGGCGGAGCCTTTCCCCCTCACCCCTCACCTCACCTGCGGAGGGAGCCCGGCCCGATGTTGGCCGCCCCGCAGCAGCCCCAACGCCACGCGGGTGGCGGCGGGCGGCGCCGCTTTGCCGCTCGGGGGGATGTTCTCCTGGTTCTCCTGCTCCGCCAACATGATGACGGTTAGCGGTGGCGGCGGCGGAGAAAGAGGAGATGTGAGGAGACGGGCGGGAGTCGCGCCGGCAGCGGCCGCCGAGTCTCGCGCCGCTCTCGCTGTTCAAGCAGCCCGCGACTATTGAATCGGCCAATAGGAGGTCGCGTCACATGACGCGGCCTACGGGCAGCGGAAGGGGCCAAAAATGGCGGGTCGGGCGGGAAGCATTCCGGAGGTGGGCGCTACCCGAGCGGAGCGAGGACAGGACGCAAACGCTGACACGGAAGGCGGGCTCCAATGGGTTTAACACCACCACGCCCCACTTCCCCCCCCCTCCCACTCCGCCAATTAAAGGGAAGTTTGAAAAGCAGCTTTTCGTCTTTTAAAGACGCAGAGATTCAGCTGACAAATTTGTTCTACGAAACCGGTTTCGTCGGAGCAGTTGCTCGGTTTATTCTTATACAGGGTGTAAAAAAGCTGGGTGTAAAAAAGTGGGTCTGCCGTTACGTTTGCCTCCACGGAAGTTTCCCTTAGTGTGTGTACACGAACCCAGCGCACAATGAATAGACAGTATGGTTTATGTGGAATAACGCTCACTCGGGTATCCCGATGACAATAAATACAAGTAAAAGCAAAGAGATGACAGTAAAACGGGAAAAAGTTAAAGGTTTTTTTCCTTACAAAGTGTTTTGGAGTTGATAACGATATGCCCTGCTTAACAAGCTAAGAAATGACAGTACAATGGAAAAAGTTACAAAAGTTTTTCTTCATAAAGTGTTTCATATGCCCTGATTAAAAAGTTACTCTGCTTTTCCCTTTGTCAGGCTGCAGCCTCAAAAAAAGCAATGAGTCCATCTTGATCACAGCCATCCAGAGTCTCCAGAAGAAGGGGGACTTTTGTTTTCACGTTGGTGCCTTTGAATTTAAATTTATCTATGAAGAGATCTGTGATCATACCTGCAAAAGTAAAACCCCACCAGTTATAATTTGCTTCTCATTACAAGGTGTCTCTGCTTTTAACTCATTATCTACCAACTGTTCTGGCTGATTCAAGACTGAGGGAAAACACTTCAATATTTTAAACACTGATTTCTTTTTAAACAAAGACAAAACACTGTTGCAGTACTGTTTCAGCTACATTCCAAAGTGTTTTCACCTTATAATCACCCACTCTCGAGATAGTTACCCACTGATGAGAGAGAACCACCACAAGACAGGCAAAGGAAGGTTCTGCTCATAAAGCCTGACAAAAACTCCCTGAGCTGGAGTCATGCCAGCAACACAGGAAGATGCTACAGAACTTCCTTAGCTAAATTCAGTCTTCTCCGAGCCTCCCTTCTCATACAATGGACATTTTTCTGTTTTTCTGATGTTTTGCAAAACCTAAGTGCTCAGAACTCAGTCCCTCATTTAATTTAAAAACCAGCCTGGACTTTAGTAGGATCCTTAATTGTGTCATCGGAGACAAGGACCATCCAAATTTAAAAGGCTGTCTGTTTAACAAGTAGAAAAGTCATGTTATTTTTGTTCTCAGTGACAGGCTTGTGATGCCAAACCAGTTTTAGAAGGTCTCAAGGTGGACAATTCTCGAGAAACTAACAAGTTATGCTAAGTTTGTAGTAGCATAAAAAGCATTTTCAGGACATGCTAGGTTTTAGTGCCTCACCTTTAATTTCAGGTATGTATCATCAAAAAAGCTGCATAAACATGCAGCCTTGACTGCATGACCAAATGAGACACACATATTTACTGTCACCCTGAAGCCACCCAAGCATACCCACTTACTTAAATTTTGCTAATACCAAATCATAACTATTCTGTGGTCATCTCCAGTGTCCTCTCTGCACATTAAGCTGTATTTCAATAGAAAGCTTAATGGATCGACAAACCATATAGTCTCTCGAGATGTGCAGGTTGTCTCTTGTACTCCTCAAGCAGCTGATCTGCTTCTTCCAAAATGCTGCGGTATTTGGGTAGGAGGAAGTCCACATTTCCTTCATGAACTTGCAGTTCCTCAAAGACATTTTAATAAGAATTAATAGCAGTTAAGCAGCACAAGACCACAAAAAATTAAGAAGAAACAAAGCTTGAGTCTGACAGGAGGAAGTACTTCTGAAACAAGATAATCCTCTGAAAATTAGAACCATACAGTTGGAAGGGGCCTTCAAGGGTCATCTAGAGTAGCTCCCCTGCAGTGAGCAGGAGCATCCTGCACTAGATCAGGTTGCTGAAAGTCTCATATAATGTCTCCAGAGATGGGGCCTCCACCATCTCCCTGGGTAACCTGTTCCAGTCTTCTAATGAAATTTCAGATTTTACTTGCCACTTCAGGGATGAGATTATCAAAATCCTTTGTATTCCAGTTCCAAGCACTGCCAGAAGAGGATCACACCACAGCCCAGCTCCTACAGAATCAAGCCTAAGAAAGACTTAAAGCCATCATCATGCTCTCATTTTTAATTTGTTCCTAAAAAGTGTACCATGTGCTAAAGTGTGAAGGTAAAAGCAAAACCCAAAAGCATCACTGTGCATCAAGATTCTGCCTTCATCAGTCACCACATTATTTTGACTCGGTGACAAAAAAATTGTCAAAAAAAGATTTGTCAAAAAAATTTGCTGTGCAAAAAAGGCCTAAGACAAACAATGTGACTATTGCACAAAAATAACATGCACCAAGAATAAGTCCTCTATTATTCTTTGCCTCTCTGGTTTGCCAAATCAAGCCCAAGTAAAATACATTTATTGATAATGAAGATACACACTATGCTCATTGGTACTCAAGTTTTTCTGCTAACTACAGAGTTCTGACAAATAGTATTTGATTCCCCGGAAGGACAAGAGAGAATGGATTGTCCAATTTAATCTCCCCCCTTTCCTCAAAGAAACTCTACAAATGGTAGGTTTTTGACAGCAAAATCCCAGTTGTTGGTAAAAGTCCAAGAACTGAGCCAAGCTGCTTAAGTGGTACCTTCAAAGGACTGAAGAGGTAATTAAGCAAAATATTAAAAAGCAGATACTTCAGAAATTATGACACATTGGGATAAAGCTCCAAAACAATAAAGTCGCATCTGGCCTGGACTGCCCTCAGATCTAAAAAAAAGAAAACCCAAACTTTGAAAGGTTAGTGGGAAGAAATGGGAATTGGGAAATTGGGAACTGAGCACAAGGAGAAGGTTAGATGGTAAAAATCTGGCTGCCTTCTACTGCCCAATTTAAGCATCCTGACCATCAGTGAAATATCTGATAAGATAATCCCCTTTAAAAATCCTTCCATAGGAGTTGTGATACTTACTCTCAAAGCATCTATTAAGTGAACCTTCTTGGCCAGCAGTTGCTGATACTCCAATTTAGGGTGGATAAGCTTTAATGTATGGCTCACAGATTCTTCATTTACATCTAGTAGGGAGTAACAAAAACCCCAACAAGCAAATGAATATTATATATTCTATTCATAAGAATAGTAAGTTTTGTCTAGGACAAAGAAATTGAGGAGAAAGTTTTACCATATGATATGCTGAGATTAATCTTCCTTTTAGTAGCCTCTTTGGATAGCACATCTTTTAAGATGGATATTGTAGAAATGTTATCAGACTTAAAACATCCCTCACCTTTCCTAGGAAGGAATAAAAACTTCAAATGAACAAATTTAAACACACAGGCATACACTGAAGTAGAAGGCCTGTAAATTAATGCCCAAATCAAAGAAAGCCACCTCTATCAATGTCCTAACGATTCTCCATGTGACAGAGGGCTGTATAGACACTTAAGCTGTCCCCTCCTTCCCTATTCCCAGCATATTCTTGCCAGAGAACAGCTTGTTCCCGTAAACCAGACAAAGCAGGACACACAAAGCACTTCTCCTTGTGGCACGGCACAATGGTTATAGAAGCAAGATCTCTGAATCTAGTCATTCCTCCTGTGTTTTAACATTGCAATACCTTGAAGCCAGCCAAACAGCAAGCTTCAATGCCATGAGAAAAAACACCATCCTTTTGCCCCCCAAAATAAACTAGTAACTAGGTTCTTTAAATTCTATAAGCAAGCCAACATCCTAAAAATACATCAAGGCTTTTGTCCTTGTCAATTTTGGGTTTTGGACTAACTTCAAGAAAACCCTTACTCAAGTTACAGATTATGTCATAACTGGGTAGTACCCTGGTAACATATCACAACTCTTTTTAAAAAAGGTTTCCGCTCTCTTAGAGTTTTGATGGGGTGAGGGTAGAGAGGCAAACAGCTGTATGTATGTGAAACCTGACTTGCAGATTGGACAAGAATGAAAAAGACAAAGCCCCAGCACAGTCACAGTGCTCTTTAGTAGCTGAATTTTACCTGTAAGTACTTTCAAGCTGTGTACCCAGGAAGGTGTTCTGAAAATAAAAGGTGATACTCTCGCCAGCAGGAGTCTTTTCAGGCACTTCAGGCAAGCAAAACACAACCCAGGCGTGAATTTCGGCAAAACTGAACTGGCCTTTGAGTGTCAGTGTATTCATTGGTCTATGAGATTATAACATTTCAAAAAAGAAAAAAGGTTTAGAGTTATGAAAGAAGGACACTGTCAGCGCACTAGCTATCTGTATGAAAAAAGCTTAGTTTCATGTGGTGGTTTCCTTTTAATCAAGACTCTGTAAGAAGTTAGTTTTCTTATTAAGTAGTTATGTATTCCAGGTTAAAGCTACTTTTCTGTATTTGAAGACAAAAATCAAAGCATACAGTGACGTTTTCTCTCATAGTAGGCATGTCAGAACAAGGTAAGAAGCTAGTTGTGAGTTTTTGACGTACTTTGTTACAAATTGTTAAACCTGAAATTTATGACCAAGGTAAATAAGTGACAACATAGCAAATGTGGCTAAAAGCCTCAGCAGTAAACCACAGGCAGTGGACAATGGCAGTGCTTTTGCACATTCAGAAAAGCATTTGGTATCCCTCCTTCAGTCCTTCCCATTTGTTTTGAAACATGCAATCCAAGATGTTAATTGAGGGTTGGGAAAAATCAAGCAGAAATTGCATAGAATAGCAAGTTCCTAACAGAGAGATAAGGAAGTCTTGATTCTGTTTTGGAGCCAAATTAGTTATCAGAAAGAATTACACTAAAAGGGTGGAGGGGAGAATGAGGCTGAAACTGAGAGGACTGCGGTTACCAACACAGGGGAGTTTCTCTTTTACCACACCCTCAGCTCTACCAACACATGGAACTGCACTATAACACAGATTATTATGAAAAATGGTCTGAAAACAAGGATAAAGAATGTCAAGCAGGAACCAATTAAATCCACATTTTCTGCCAGAAAACCAATAAAAAGGAACTACAGGCTCAAAATTGTAGGTGAGTGGGTAGAAATTACATCCTTAAGTTTATAAACATTATTTCAGCTGGTGTCACTTTTTCAAGAGAAAAAGGCATAGATTTTTCTTTATAAATACCTGTCTTGATCAATAGAATGAGTTCTCTGATGAAGCGAAAGGGGTTTAATTTGATATTGATAAACTTGGCAGGTTTTTGGTTGAATTCTTGGAGTTACATATGCTTGAAGTATTCCATATTGTCCTTCAATTGATCTGATCTGCAAAAATAAAAGTAAAACCCACAGAGAAGAAAAAAATGGAAAAGATTATGTTAACATGGCTTGGAAAATTGGCAAATATTTGAAATATATTAAAAAAAAGACAGTAACACTTCAAGTACTGCATGTAATTGACAAGTGCCACTATAAATAGAACAGGCCACAAATGTTTTAAAAGAAGATCTCATGAAGTACTACTATATTAGAAGAATAATTTTACCCAAATAAAACCTCCTAAATTACATTCTGATCACTTAAATTAAAAAAAGTCTTTAACATGCAACTAATTCTTCAATGGCCCTATATTTTTTGTTCTCAGTTAAGGAAAAAATATGCTCTCTAGCAGTTGGAAGCAAAGAATTGATCAAAAGTAAACTTAATTTCAAATCATGCATACATTTTTTCAAAACAATCAGACTTCTTTCTGAATTATTTCAGGAAGAGGCCAGATTCAATTTCAAGACTCAGAATACCCAAGAAGCAGAATGTACAAACACATTCAAGATACAGTGAGGAGTCCCCATGCCTCTTAGGGGTCAGCAACACATCAATCACTTCTCTGCTGGGACCAGTTTTACAGACTGCACTTAGAAGTCTGTCACTCACACAGAACTGCCAAAAAACCAGGGGTGTCCCACCTACAGCACTGGCACAGCCAGGAAAGTAGGCAGAAGATCTACGAAAACAGCTTTATAAAAACAGAAGAGCAGACTGGAATTCAAGTTAAGGTTTGCTTTACAACCTTGACTACATCCCCTATTTTTCAGGGTCTCAAAAAATGTTCTACAAGAAGACATCCACTTCAACATTTTTAATAAAAGTAAGTCCGTAAAGCTTTCTCTTTATGAGTAAAATTACCAGGACTCAAAAGTTGATTGATCTGCTTGTACACAGACAAAATACAAAAAGAGAGCGAACTCCCCATGGCAGGTGTAAATCACAAGAGAACTTCAGTGTATTGCAGCAAGGTGGCAGTAGAACCTGCAAGATCGAATCCACCACACCAGGCTCCAAATGCAAGAGTGACAGTATTGTGTTTTTGAAGAGACAATACACTATGACAACACACAACAACAACTTCATAAATGTTTCTAGAGAGAGAGAAAAAAGCCCCTATCCTCTTTCTATGTATCACGAATACATCTCATTAATTTGTCTTTAGTTATTTACTCTTTACCCAGTATTTTAGTCCACTAATAATGTTTTTTGAGAAGGGGATCTGGAAAATAAGTCTTAATTCTGCACATTAGATCCATAACAGATATCTCACCCTAACATCATCATATCTGATGCAGGCTTAAATTTCTAGTTTTAATCTACTGACTGAGAGTTTTACATAAATGAGCACATATCATGTTAGGAAGCTGCAGTATTAGATGTCTACATATAGAGAAAACCTATAACCTGTTGTCTCTTCAGCATTTTCCTAATAATGATTTTTCTTCATTATTTCCCCTGGTTGCAGACACAAAACGTATGAATTTGGTGGATTGTTAAAATAAATTCCAAAATATCCCCATGCTTTTAGTATAGTAATAAACATAGGATGACTGTATTTGCTTTCTCTCCAAAATACAAATCCAGTCTATATTCCCTGGTTACTTTCAACATAACTTCCTTCAAAAACTTCCAAAGATAAAAGACTGCCAGAGGATGCCCCTCTCTGTACCACACACCGTAATCAAGTATTTTCACAATCTATGGTTTCCCCACTACTTTCACCTTAGGAAGACTCATAAAGGGCCCCAGGCTCCCCTCTGAAGTAACACTACTTTTGTATAAGCTTTTAGAAATCCTACAGGCAAAATGCAAAGGAATACAAGCCTCAGGTTAGAAACTTCTCAGGAAACAGCCATCAGCAGGAACCAGGCTGATCATTTGCCCAGGCTAAGCAGTCAGTGCAAGTAGAGTTCTTTCCAATCCTAAGCAGATATAAACATCAATAATTATGGAAAATATATTAGAGCATTTTACCTTAAGTTCAAGTCTTGTGGTATTTGCTTGGCATCTGTAAGTTGCAAGAAGAAAGTTGCTATTTGGCTGTAAACAACAAACAACACTGAAAAGTAAGACAAAAGTGCTCTGTGGATTCACAAAAGTTCTAGTGGTCTGTTAGCTTAGCTGTAGACATGTACAGTAAAGCTTTTGCTATTTATGTACAGCTCTTTTACAAAAGTTGAATAATAAAACTAATATTTCATTCCTTTGAGTATTACAAATAATTTTAATTATGGTGTAATTTTTAAAACTTCTCTGTGTATAAGAAGAAATAATACCACCATAAAAATTACAGAGGTATCTATTTTTCATCTAGCAGCCTAATGGACTCATCTGCAATGTTAGTCCAACATGCAAAAACTAAAATAAGATCAGCAAGAAAACACAACAACAAAATACTAAGTTAATCATAATGAATGACAAGAAGAGTTTCATTTCTGAAAGCTCCAGGACAGATCATGCAAATTCATGTTCCTAAAACTAAAATACTTAAGAGGACTGTTGAAAGGAAAATGATTTCACAAAAGATTTTCATACTGTTATAATTGTTTCTGGGTTTGCCCCTCAGTCCTAAGCATTTTTAATAAACCTTTAAGTCCATAACTATTACATAAAATATCCACTTAAACATATGCCTTCTCACACAGCAAAAGTTTCACAATCTAAAGCAATTTTTAAAACACTCAATTAAGCAATGAACACCTAAATTAGTTTGAAGTAAATATATGTTATGCTGGGAAATCCAGAGAAAAAGACCCTTATGGATCCTTTAGCACATATTTAGCTTTGCCTTATGTCAGGACTTGCAACTAACTCCTAATTCTGCAGTCTCTCTAAGAAATCTGAACTCTCCAGAATTACCAATTGAGTAGTTTAACTCAGTGTATTTCAAACTACAAATATATATCTCCAAACTCAATACAATATTAAGAGCTTTCACCACATGATTTCTATAAATACTGTGTCATTTACCTCAGCATCACAGCTGCTGAAACTAACAACAGCAGAATTTTTATCCACATCCAGTAAGTCTATTGGGACATCACTCTGCAGAACATGTAAGAGAGGAAAAACAAAGAGATTAAGTTCCCGGTAGCTTCTAATACATTTATCCTCTAGTTGTCATCAATTATTTTAATAAAGGAGAGGCAATGGTTGCTTCATCCAAGAAGGAAAAACTTAACAGACAGATGAACAGTTTATAACTTAATTCCAGAGTAACATGACCATCTTTTTGTTATGGAGTCCTGAACTCTTGTGTGACTTCTGTTTAAGATGAGTAACTATTTTTCTGACATGAAATTATATTAGCATCGTTCAGATAAGAAAGTAAACTTCACTCACATACATGACACTCATTACTGAAGTGCTCCCCTATTTTAGTAGGGGGATTACAGTATTCAAGAAACCAAGGATCATATTATGTAATTAATGATCCTCTTACAGTAGTGCTTCTGACACAGACCACTTCTTATCAACATGAGTTTTCATTGAAATGAAATCTAACATTGTTTTAAAAAATGAGATTAAAGGTCACGAGAACAATTAATTGCTTGATTTAATACTGCTTTGTAACTTCTTAGAAGTCAGAAAGCATTGATAAATATGCAATAAACCTCCTAAAATTTTTTTAGAAGTTTTACTGCCATCTCACAGCAGAGGAATAGAGTTCTTTAAAGAACTAAACTTTACATTAAGTTCAGGGCTAAGTGTTCATCATTCCTCACTAAGCTATGGAAACAGGAGATACTATAATACTTAAAATAAGCTGTACATTAGCATCGCTTTAACAAAATCCTTAATAGAAATAAGATACATATCAAGAAGTGAAAAATAAAATTCTGCAGTGGTTGTCTCCCATTTGTTACAGCAAATTTACCTCACAAAGTCCTCATCAGATTCTTCTCCCATGTACATCCCAAAAGAAGGTAATTCAGTACCCCTACTTTTTCTGATTACCAAAGATAACATTAATTTTGGTTGATGCAGTGGAAGGAATAACTAATTAAGGCTGCTCTACTTGGCAGGATTACTTACCACCAGCTGCATACAAATCGGACACTGTTGCACACTTGAAGTGCTCAAGTGGCCTGCATCATCCTAAAATTAGTTTTTCACCACAGAGCATACTTAATTGGCAAGTGAACGTCTGGACCTTATTTAAGATTTGGTGAGTTAACTGCTGTTTAAATAAGGAGAGATGTGCAAAAATGAGCACAAAAGTTAAACAGAAATCTACTAGTATAGTGGGCATTTTTCATCTGTTTTGGCAGCTGGTCTACTATTGCTCAGTTCAATAAAGGTTTAAGTAGTACTTGTTCCCAGCATTTACAACTGTTACTTCAACATTGCAAGGCTGTACACTTCAATTCCCTCTTGTATTCAGACATTTAAACCCCCATGCACTAAGTCTTTTAAACTATAAAGTTTCTGGATGTGTTACTTACACATCAAGAAGGCATACAAGATTAAAATGACACTCACCTGTACTAGGACATTATCTATAGCTGTCTGCACCTCCAAGATGAGGCTGTAGCTGGCATCATCCTTATTTAATGTAAACTTATCATTCACGCTAAATGCAGGTACTGATGAAACAGCTGTACTGGACTGAGAAGACTGCTGGTACTTTTCACGTTCCTGAAGTACTTTCATCTGTAAGTGTTCCAATTCATTCCTAGAAAAAGGAGACCACATATAATGTCTTAAGAAAAACCCTAGAACAACTATAAAAGCTACCCTAGAAATTAAGGAAATTAAGTTTGCAAGACAACCAAGTTTATCTTCTGTCCACTACTGGACAAAAGTGACTGGTGACTTCCCTTTCTTCCTGCATGCAAAATAATGATAAAACGAACTGTATCTCATGAAGATGTAAATTCTACTGGACCTTGTCAAAAGAGAATTTTATGAGTCACAGGAAAGGATAACTTCTCTCCTTCAAGAGGAAAACGCATTTTGAATTATATGCTAGTGACTGGTCCCCTCACTTCATTTGGATCCTATAAGCAGTAGGGAAGAAGGGAATCTTATCTTGCTGGTACTGAGGAAGAAAGCATTAAGACATCATCATGTGAAGGCAAATTCTACTTTGAAAAGGCTTGAATCACCTCTACATACATTAATTATACAGACAATCCAGTAAGACAAGAAGGAAAGCTTTTAAAATTTCAATTCTTTCCTTTAAATTTACTTCTGTAGCAATTACCTTAAGGATGAAATCTTGCTCTGCATTTCTTGACTTAATTTTAGTTCTTCACCTGATCCACCTTCTCTATGAACAGGCTCTGTAGTCAGTCCTGTCAGCCAGCCTAAACCAATGCAAGAAGTTTATATTACTTATAAGCTATAAAGAAAATTCTACGCTCAGCTTTTGTATGCATAGTGTGTGTATCAGATGTTGATTAGAGAGAATAGACACTTTGATTTAATCCTTTCTATGCAGTATTATTCTAGATACGGAACACAATTTTTAATGGATTTCATTCTTAGTTTACAGATTGGAAAATATCATCCTTTTCATTAAGTTATTCAAGCAATAAATCCCTCTGTGGCAGTTTTCAACCAAGCCCTTACGTTTTTTTTTCACACCTAATTTTCTCTGGCAAAACCTTGAATACTTGGCAGTACTATAGTTGAAAAAAAAACCCACAAAACAAACCTGTGCAATGTGTTTATAGTAAGCTGTATATTGCACAGTCTGCTTTCAGACTGAACACTGCCAGTCGAAATGAAAAAAAAAACCCAAACCCCACCTTTTTGTTTACTTAATTACATTTACTTAGAAAAGCAAATATTACTTGCTTATATCTTGACACCTCAGGTATGATATGGAGACCTGAATGAGCGTTTATATCTCTAGTTATTTAATCTAACACATGCAAACAGCAGGACAGTACTATTATAAAATGGAGCATAAAAGCTGACACATCCACAGTCTTTCACATTCCTTAGCTGTTTATTTCAAGTACCAAGAAAGCCCAAAAGCAGAGCAGTCTTAAAAAAAAAAATGCACAGAAGTACTATGCTGCCAGGCTTCAAATGTAACTTTTATTGCTCTAAATACGATGTCTCTCGATCTGCCAAAATCTGCCAGCCTCAGTCTACTGCACATCCTATCAGAGTTAACCTTTGAAAACCCACTGTGAATGTGGGGATTCACTTTTTCCTTCCTTCAATGACTCATAGACCTTTATAACATTCCCACAGGTACTAGAAGAAGCCACAAAGGACTTTAGTATGACAAGCTACAATAACACTGTGACCAAAACAATTCATATGAGGTGAGATTACAAGAGCCTTTTAATAACCCACAGGCAAACTATAAAATGGCACTTGAACACCATTACTTCTGAATAACTAAGAACTGTCTTTTTTTGAAATGTTTAATTTTTAATATGATAGGATTTGGTAGGCTAGTTTTTTAGCCCTGAATATACCCCAAGCAAGAGAATTAGTATTATTTTAGCTCCCAAAATTTAAAACATGCAGGTTTATCATATCTTCTGTGACAATCAGGTCAATAGCTCAAATCCTACAGATGTCCTGTTGAGAAGCCTCACATGAGGAAGCTTAATTTACTACTAAAATAAAAATCAACCTCATTTAAAGCCCTATGAAGCTGAAAAGAAAGGAAGTTATTTAAGAGACAGAAAAACAAAAATAATACATTTGCATCTCTGTCACTCATGAATAATTCCACTGAATATCACACATTCAGCAGCACTCTACACCAGAGAGAAACCAGTCACACAGCAGAACATGTTATGAATAATATCACAAAATACAAAAACATAGCTGAAGCTTAGGAAACATTTTTTGAAGTGTAAATATTAGATCAGAAGAGACCTTTATACTGGTTCCAATCATAACAAAAACTTGTTTGTATCACATCACCATATACAATGTTTATTGAGTAAATCACACAAAGCTTACCTGAGTACGTGGATGCTAAAATTTCATCATACCCATCTTTTCCTACACAGCCACCCTGGATCGATGCAATGCTCTCAGATAAAGCCTTCAAATAAATAGATTTAAGCAGAGGGAAATGTCATGGCACTCATTTTAGAAGTTTCGGGTTTTTCTGTGGGGGTTTTAAGGGTTGTGCTGCTCCTGTTATCTGCATCACAAGATACTTACATGGATGCATAATATTTAGGCCTACAAAAGAGTAAGCCAGCTGATGACTATCTCAGCTAAATCAGGGTGTTTTAACAAATGCATTCAAATTCTACTCTGCATAATAAGGCCATTAAAAAGTAGTTTAAAGCAAAACACTAATGGACCATACTTCTCCAGAAGGAATTTGCAATCTGATTGAAGGCTGAAACAGTCACTATTGTTCCAATCTGCTATTTTAAACAATTCATAACCAAGTAATCATTTTAAGTAAAGTCACAAAGACTTTACATTTATTGTTTACAGGTAAAACAAACTATACACAACATGGGGATGTTTTGTTTTTTTTTTTTAGAGAGAACAGTTTCACCCAGGAGAGATTCCAGTAGTCAGAGCCAGAGCTTTCACATACCCTCTAATTTTCATTTTTGCTCAAATTAGGACTATTTCACCTTCTCATACTTAAATATTAGGATATTACTTTGAAGTTAATACTGTCAGCATTAGAGCTCAAATTAGAAAGAAACCCCACCTTTTAGTAGCAATGACCTTTATACTTTAAGTTTGAAATACAGCCTTTTTAAAAAAAAATTCATTTTTTCCACCAAAGAAGAGCACGATGAATATGGGCTTACATGATCATACTGAAGGCCAGGATCATCTGCACTCTCAAATTTATAAATTTCTAACATTCCATCATCTCGTCCAACAAGTAATTCTTTAACTCCATCTCCCAGAATATCAAAACTATCAATACATAAGATACCTAATGAAAAAGAAAACAAAACCAAAACCATTTACATCATCATTATCCAATTGCATAGAAAGAGATTTCAGATCGGCTCTTAAGGTTTTATTAATGCTATCGCTGTGTGAGTTCACTAGAGGGTTGGAAGCCTTTCACTAGTTCTGAATTTCAAGATAATACCTTGGGGTTTACACCAACAAACCCTCAATAAAGACCACAACAGCATTCCTTGTTTCCTATAGTTGACTTAAACTACACTTAGTTTACTTTCTATAGTGGTGTGAATTCTAGCTAAGATGACAGGCAGAGGGTTTAACAGTGACAGACATGAACTAGGTTCTGCCACTTGACAGCCAATTGGCAAACACACTACAAGTGCATGTGGAGCCAGCCTATTACAACTAATCATGTTTGGACAGGAAAGAGAGTCAAAGTCTGGAAGAAGGAAGAGGTAGTGACAGACACTGTACAAGAATCAATATGAAAAAGGAAATGGAATTTAACTTTTATGACTTCATCATATTTCATAGGAAAAGTACACTAGGAGTAATTTTAAGAAAATAGTAATTGTGAGAGAATAATTAACTTCACATATATACTGGTGCCTCCTATTTACTAGGATTTTTTCTAGTATTCTATACTAAGGAGTATGGGCTAATCACAGCATATTTGAATGCAGAATAATACCTAAAACAGGGAAAGTGTCATACTATGCTCTGATCGCATTGTGGAGCTTTAATGAAAGCCTTATTCTATCTTCGGACAAAAGTCCTTATAACAGCTTTTTTAAAAAAAGAAGTCTTGCAGGGAAGATGCTAACTTTTCCTCTGAAGAAATCTTAAGACCACTGAACATGTGAAAAATCAGGGAGGCATATTTGCACTTAGAAATAGTCATCAAAAGGATTAAAGCCTTAAGTAATCATATATGAATCAATAATGTTTTACAAGTGCCACTTTTAAAATATTTTAATGACTATCTTTTTTTTTTAGTAAACTAAAGCACAGGGAATAATATAAATGGTAAACTCAAAGCAAGAAAATTCATAAAAATTATTTGTAAGAAAATCAGGAGAGTGAAAGACAGCTTTATCACATTAATATTGTATAGTGACATAAAGCCTCCTCAGTATCTATGAATAAGATTTTGTGATCATCGGATTCATAATGAAGCCTCAGATTTGTTGGAAAGCTGAAGAGTGAGAGACTGAGACACATACCTCCTCTCTTTTTTTCATTTCCAATTTCCCATTTGGGTATAGGCTTAGAACCAGTAATCTGGATAAGACCCAGTTTACCATCAGAAGTTCCATACACAATTTCTTCACCAGAATCACCTAAACACAAACTGGATTTAGAATCAATAAAATCAGGTGCTCCAAACCTCAGAAAAAACCTGTAAATATTGTGTACACTCTAAACCACAATGGAAAAAGACAATACTGACTTTAATGTTGCAACAGAACCGTCATTCTTTAAATACAAAACCAGCACCTTTTCTGATAATTCCTTCATTGTAAACAGTTTTCCATGTATGAATTTCCCCCTGTACTGAAGTTCTGCCTCCAAATCATTCATCACCTAACACTCGAAATTTCACAAAGACAGGCTATGAAATTGCCTTAATGGAAGAGAAACAAAGATAATAATTCAGAATATACATTCACTAGTGAGTACTGTGGTGAGAATTAACCAGCTCTGGATGTTGCCGTCACACAATCTAACTGAAACCAAATTAAGCATCTGATTAACATACTAAGGAGATTTTTCTTAGGTTAGAACAGATTAGCAGCAAGGATGGCCAAACTATTTTAAGCTTGACCCTTCCACAGTGTTATTTTACTTGCTCTCTACTCAGTATTCTCATCCACCCATGGATGGATGCAACTAGCTATTCCAGTTATGGAAATCCATGAGTAAGAGAAAACCAAATTGAGAACTCTGAAAAGGACCCCAGAAGCCCAGTTCTAATTTACATGACACCATCTTATATCTTACTGCTCTTGTAAGAGGCTTTGAATTAAATATAATTTAGAACTGCCTAAAACAGTCATATATGTATTTGTATATAAAAATGACATCACATGCTCAGTTTTCTGGTCCAGTTTTAAATCAGCTTAAAAATCAACGCAAAACATCATTAACAAATACGAGCAATAAAATTTTAAAGTATAACAACATGATTTATTTGAGTGTATATTCAAAATCTTGTTACCTCCATTTCCATTGTTAAGAGCAAGAACAGTGGGTGGTCCAGGAACTTCTGCTTCATACAGTAAATCAGATCCCTAAAGACAAGAGAGTTTTATAAGAAAACAAAAAATAAAAACTCTCACCACTCCCACCAAACAAAACTACACCAACCAAACAAAAAAATTCCACAAAACACGAACCATAAAACACATCAAAAGAAAACCTCACAAGCACAAGGATAAAATTATTACTATAGTGATTGATATGCTTCACTTATACAAGCTTCCAGTACCTATGGGAGAACTCTTTTTAAGCCAAAACAGAATGAATTTATGTAAACAAAACATACAACTCTCAAAATGTGTTATTACTAACAATAATTTGCAAATTTCTCTGTTAAACTTTTAATATCAGATTTGTTGCAACAGAAATTTGTGAGAGGACAAATTTCCAAACTTAAGAAGACTTACACATTTAATTCCCTTAAGTGAGCACTTTTAGCTAGAAGCCTATTAATAACAGATTTATTGTCATTCAGAAAGTTTACAATCATGATTCTCCTTGTAAAAATAAAATTGAAATGTACCAGCATTATAGACAATAACAATGCCAATTGAGATACAATATGCTTATCCTTTTGGTGTTTAAACCATGTTGATGTGCCAATTCCCTTAAGAATTAGTCTAATTCCATGGTGTTAATACATAAAATATAAAAAAGCAAGTACTTTAACCTGTAAAACTCTGAGGACTCTATCCTGACATGCAAGTACTGGTGTAATGCAATTCACTTTATCTACAGGAAGGCAGAGAACATCGTTGATTTTGTCTCCTGATAGGTAATAGTGCTGGTCTTTGCAGTCACAGTAATGGTTATAGATATAGCCCGCACAAAGGAAGAGATCAGCTCCTGAAATATGCCTGAGAGAAAGAAAAAAAAACATTTCCCAGTACAGTTGCACTGACAGTCTTTGAGCTGTACTAGATGGGTGGATGCACTGCCACTTACAGAGTCAAGGCACTGCTTGGCCTCAGAATTGCTGGTGCAGCAATTTAAAAACATTCCTTACAAATGCTAAAACCAGGTTATTCCTATGACCCTCAAATTTCCCATTTTGTCTTTATGAGAATCCTAAGATTGTCTTCATTGACATTCCATTAACATTATTTCATTATATTAATTCTTCTCAAGCCAGTTTATAAATGGCCACACATGACATCACAATTCAAGTAATGAAAAATAAGAAAATTGTTCCTGTTTTGCTAGAGAAAGGGCACATGGACAGAAACCCAGCTTTGCTCACCTGCACTTGCACTGATGTGAGTGTCTCCACATCCCTCCAAGTTCCCTTACACCTTCCAAAATTCACCATGACTTTCTAAGCTCCTTCCTACATGTTGTGGCACTATCTAAAGCTGAACCCGCACTTCATGCTCATGCATAAGCACACAACAAAGTAAAAATTTATTTCATAAAATTCTAAACCAACAAGCTGCTACAGCTACGAAAAAATGCAAAATGTACATACATTGCTTTGATGCTTTCTGTGAGGTTAGTTTCAAATGAAAGGAACTGCTTCCCTCTTTTTGTGAAACCTCTAACTTCTGATCCTGTGGCCACAAAAATTTTCTCCTGTGGTGTGTTAAGAGCTCCTCCCAGCTCCAATCTTGAAATTTTTTGGCCTGGCAGTGTCTTGAACACTGGCTGTAAATGGAAAAGCAATTTTCATCACCACAATACCACGTTTATGGTGTTTCTAAAATCAAAACAATAATAAATTTGTTTTATAATTTCTAGTAAAATTAAGGACACTATAGATTCTATGCAAACAAATGTAATCTATGCTTTTCCCTTCAGAATCATAAAGCAATCAAGCATTTAATAAGTAACTAAATATAAAAAGCTATAAAATATGATAAGTTATTTTGTGGTTATTAATTCATAGTAAAACTTCAGCACTGCTGGTTTTACTATGACAAGTTCTTTATTTGCATTCATGGTATTTTTTTAAAACAACATACACACACACTCTCTTACATGTTGCACTCTTATTCCAAAAGACTACATAGATTTCTTTGGAATGTTAGAGTCCTTGTAAGGTGGCTACAAATTTCCTCAAGAGAAAAAATAACAAACCAAAACAAAAAATAATGAAATGGTAATTTTAAGATGGACACAAGTCTAAGCTGATAAAAGCAATCAGTTTGTCAGAATTTTCTGAATTGACTTAGTGAATCACCATGGCAAGTTTTTGCACAGTTACAGTAACTGAGTACATTTACAGGCTTAAGCCCAACCAGACTAGAGAGCCAAAAGTGTTAAACTGACTTTTTTGGTAAGAATATACTCAAGTGTCTGACCCCACAACCGTGGACGTCCAGCTAAGCTATCAGGCCACAGGTTCTACCTGTCACTTTCCACAGCTATCTTACTTCCTGGATCAATAAAAATAGCTTTTCAAAAGCTCATCAGGAAGAGTATTTAAAATAGAATGTTTCCACTTACCACAGCTTCCCCTTTTTTTATGCCAAAACATGTAATGATCCCATCCTGATCTCCAACTACCACCTTGAAAAGTATAACACATCGTTATTTTTATTACATGCATAATTTTAAAAACAATATTTTTCCTTTATTATTTTCCTGCGTTTAAATACTTTAATTTCTACAGTAATTAATTTACACAACTGTCCGTAGAAAAGCTAGGTAACTTACTATAGAGAAGATACTAACGCCTATGAATAGCAATTTAAATTATGGCACCTGCAATCCCTTTTCTGCTTTTACTTCTAAACAATAGCAACCATTGGAAGGGACATTCCAGAAAAGCATATTTGGCAATAATTACATTTTTGTATTGAAAATTTATTATTAAAACAAAGCATTGCTATTTCTAGTGTGTTTTCTTAAGTTTCCTTAGCTTAAAGCCATACTACGAAAAACCAAAAATGAAATATTCCCTCTCAAGTGTCAGCAAAACAGAAATAAGAGAAAGATGCAAGCACTTCCTTGTGCATTCAGCAATGCCAGAAGTTCTGACGATTCCGCATTGTTTCTGAAACTTTTCCAAATACAAATTTGCAGTCGGGAAACAGACTTTCACAAGTTTCCCAAAGTACTCCACAAGTTTGGTTCCAAAGTTTTTCCCAGCGTGGTACCACTCAGTGAGCCACAAGAGCCAGCTGATGGCGGGATTGCCGGGACTCGGCCATCCTTACAGCCGCTACCTTTTGCGTGGCCTTTTTCCCCGAAGCGGGCAGAAGCCTCATCGTCTTCTGAGCCGTCACTCCCACCTGTCGGAAGACACCACCGTTAACCGGGCCCGTGTACCCCGCGCATGCCAGCCCACCTGGGGCAGCTCTGACGGGAGGTCTACCCGGCCGCGGCCCCACCGTGAAGCGCACCCCGCCCCGGCCCCGCCGCCCAGACCACCGGGACCGGCTCTCTGGCTTCTCGTCCTGGAGAGTCAAGCCAAGCCAGGCCTGGCTAGGCCATGCTATTTGCTACCTGTCGGGCCCGCTCGCACCTGCAAATAATCAACGCGAGCCAGGCTGAGCTCCATGGTGCCGGGACAGCTTATCCGATCCAGGCCCCGCCGCTCCAGTTACCGTGGCAACCGACATGGCGGCCAGTCGGCTTCCCATAGGCCAGGGCTGAGACGGGGCGGTGCGGAGGGAGGGGAGCGCTGCTCTTGGCCAGAGGCGGGGCAAACCGGGCCTGGTATTCAAAGCAGGGGGAGGGCGGGGACTTTTGAATATTTGATTTTATTTTACTAAGCAAGGAAGCACGGGAGCCGTTATTTATAACGGGGTAACAAAAATACCAGCCCTGCACGAAGTATGAGTATTCGAAAAAAACACCCCCTTGGAACAAGGTCATGGCTTCTTTAAACCCCACTCCTAGCACTGGGATGTAGCTGTAAGTAAGATTTTTTTAAGAAAGCTGTAAGTAAGATGATTTTTAAGTAAGATGTAAATACACTGAATTAAGACAGGGCAGGTGTGTGGACATGTATAGACACACATATTAAATAGTGCTATCCTACTCACATTCACACATACTTGATTTTCATTCACTCCTTGTAACCATCCTGTCAGGTGTCAGCTTGGGCATGAACAACAAAGATCTAAAGTAATCCCCCACCCCACTCCTGGCTGGTTTCTTGCAGTATGAAGAGCCCTGTTCACACCCCACACCTGCAAGGACCAGAGTATGACACTGAATCTTGTTAATTTAATTTTTTCTTGCAAATTTAGTGCAAAGTATTTTCAATACGTATTCAGAAACCTGTTAAAATATCAGCAGTTGATAGCGTTATACCTTTTAAGTGCACAGAAAAAACAAAACAACAAGAGTTCTTGCTTTTAGACAATTTAAATGAAGAGTGCTATCTTTCTGTGGCAAGTTAATAAAATTTCCTAAGACTAAATTCCAGAGAAGCTGTACATAAAGTTATTCAGTGCTAAAAATCTACAATACATTTTTTCAAGTATAAGATACTGAAATATTATTGCCAATAAATAGTTGTGCTGTAGACAAAGTCACGGTGCCTTCGTTGAATCATTCACATCTCAACATGTTAGGATTTAGTTTCTCGCTGAGTTTGTGTATTAAAATTGCTAACTCTTCTGTGGCTTGAGACTTATCCTCCAAAAGTTCGTAGCGAAGACTGGAGATGTCCTGCTTGATTTCCTTTAATTCACCTGTATTAATCATTAAAAACAAATGTGTCAGCAAAGATCCCAATTCATTCAATGCATATATCAGGTTGTTATCTCAAAAGGTTAACAAGAGCAGGTACAAAGATGGGGCAGGAGGTTTAATCTCAAAATTGAGCATTTCTCCACCCCTAAATAACACCAAAGGTAATTTTGTTGTCCACCAGACTGTAATGTTGAGCTCCAGGTGTATATCAAAGATCCAAGAAGCGCTTTACAAACATAGGTTAATGAATTAATCACAGCAACACTGCTGAACAGATGGTAAATATTAGTATACCCCTTTTAGAGAGAAAAGGCAAAGAGTTCTTTTCTGAAGTGCTGTGCCAAGATCACACAGGAAAAGTGTGGCAGAGCTGGTAGGATAACTCACAGCTTTTGAGTCTCTCTCCTCTTCCTTACCATTAGCCTTTGAAGTAGAAAAAGTCAACCAGCTTAAAATCATGTTAGAATTTGACACATACATGAAAAACATATTTAACTTAAAACACTCATCAAGATTGGACTCCTAAGAAGCAACAGCAGCTTTTCCATTATAGGACATTCAGTTCAAGAGCAGCATCTTTTTAAATATTCTAATACTATTCTCCCAGAAAGCATGAGATGTAAATTCATACACAGTAATTACTGCAAGAAATTATTTGTCACCTGTGAAATAAAGGCCACCAAAGAACACCTACACTCTCTAGTGATGCAGAACAGGGAGAAGATCCCTAGACTTATGTTTAAAATAGCCGCAGTAGACAGGAATGTAAAAGTTTTCTATTTGGAGTACAGCAGACTTACAAATTGTATCTCCAAAGACTGCATCTCTATTTTGGGTACCAGTAAGACAGGCACTGACACAAAGAGCTCCATACTTTTGCTCTGCATCTGAAGATTGAGGTTCAGGGGTCAGATGACTTGCTCCAAGTGAATTTTATGAAAATTGGTAATAAAGCAAGAACCATGGTATCCATGAATCACAATTCTTCTGCAGTTCCCCTGTGCCAGTACAATTCAGGCGTCAAGGAACTGGGAAGACATGCCCCTGGTACTGGTGGCGAGAGAGCAGTCTCTTCAATTTGATCCTAGGTAGATGATTTCTATCACCCAGCAGGAATGAGAAAAGCAACAGGAATTGAAGAGAGGGGGACAAAGGGCACACAGGGGGAGGATTTTCTCCGATATTGTCACTTGTGAGCTCAGCTCTGTACAGCCACATAGGATGGGGTAGAGTCAGGATTACAGTCAATGCACAATCCTGCCTTCTGAAGGCACAGAGTGGGATTTAATGCCTGTCTTCTTCTCCACTCTCTTCTTGCTGCAGAGTTACAGGTAGGCAGCTAAATAAAAGCTGTGCTGCCTTTGCTGGAAGTGCAGCCATTTCTGGCCCCTCAGATCATATATGCATACAAAACATCTGACGCTTCCATGCCAGTGAAAGTTGTTCTGATCTTGAGCTGTTGATCGTTGCACAACAGCTGGAGAGCACAAAGCTGCTGGCAGAGTGGCTTGGGTAAGCATTCCTGGTGTGCCAAAACCAATTAAACTAGCCCAGACTTATGGTAAACAGGTATGTTTTTCCAGCCTATAGGAACAAACCCATCACTAGGTTACATTTCCAAGAGCAGAACCAGCCCTGGAAGATACATCAATCTATCACCTGATAATATTTTTACTAGAATGCAGAGTAAACATATCCCATATTTCACAAAACTCTATGATTTTGAGGACTTGCCCAGAGCTAGAGAGTTTCTTTTCTTTTTTTTTTTTCCTTAGTGGTATGTGTCTCATGGAAGGAGGACAGCACTTGTCAGTAGTCTTATCCCAATGGGGGTACGATGTGCACCTGGAGTGTGCACTCTTCACTGCTATCAGGGAAATTCCACACTGCCACTACACACCAAGTTCAGACTCATCATTTTTCAAAATATCTCCAGTCGCACACCAAAATAGTGGGCACAGTTGTAACTTTTCTCACTGTGCAGCTAACTCTGTGCAGCTTCTTCGTTTAACAATGTCCAACTTCAAAGATGAACAGCTTTATGAAGGATGGTGACACAAGTAGCTCACAATGTTAAGTGGTAAACTGCATGTTCAGTTCAGTGACAGAGAGAAGGATGTCCTGCAGCTCTGACTAAGGCTCTGAAGCATGAATACAGTTAGTGGTTTCCTTACAAATTTCATCTGCAACAGTGTCTCATGCTTGTGCTCTCATTTTCCACCTATGAAGTGGGGGCCATAACATTTCTCAGTTCTACTTTGGCCTTACTAGTCCACTTTTGTTACCAAAAGTGCATTTTCACTACCATCCATGTGTGTTCTGTGCATTTGAAGTAGAAAAACTTTCTTGTGACTTGAAACCTTCATCCACTATTGTAATACTGATTCCTGATACAATGTGACAAAATTGTCTCTGAACACTACAAATGCAGTCTCTTTCTTACCTTCATTTACTTCATCATTTTCTTTGTCCACTTGTGCTTTCAGAACATAACGTTTTATCAGTCTCTTCATAATTTGCTGCCAGATTGAAACAGTTATATAATCAGGTGAGCACATAATTAAATACTATTCACTTTTCTTTCACAACTGTCTCTCCTTCACATTCATATAAGTGAAAGAATGAACAGCTCTAAATGAAGCATTTGCTTCATACGGGCTTTTTTGCTTTCATGCTGAGATTCTTTGTTACAATAAAGCACCTTTCTTATCCAATTGCCTTGTAATTATGGAGGACCACACGCTTTTAGTAGGGAAGAGGACAATAGGAAAATATGTCTAGATAGACCACATTTAGAATTTAAGTAGCATCAGTGTGGGTCTACTCTCTGCTAAGCTCAGTTCAATCATGAAAGGATGGGTAACTGATATAAATTTACTATTTAAAAAAAAAAGGCAAAACTTTACATATGACAGTGCAGTGTCAGCTGTAAAGGACTGATTAAGATTATATCTTTATTTTTAAACAATAACTGGGTTCTTTGTATGCACTAATATGCTTGTACATATCTAATCTATTGTAGTTCATCTTAAATGAATTTGCACAAGTGGATAATGAACCTTCAACATTTTCACTAGGGGAACAAGAGCTCCTATTTACTCTTTTATTTCTGAGCTGGAAAGAAGATGGGAAGGTAATATCTGACACAGTGTTTTTATCAGAGAAGAGCATTCCCATCCGTAGCAATGTTGAATGCCAAATCTTGGTTCATAAGAAGAAATGAAGGAAAGAAAAGCTCAATGCTTTCACATCCCTTCCCCAGAAATCAGTTTCAGGTGTTTGCTTCTCTCACTTTCCTAACTGGAGCAGCAGCATGAAAGGAAAAACTAGGGTTTGTATGGGCTAGTTTTTTTGAACAATTCAAATAATGAGGCTTGAACAATAACTGCTTTTTTTCCAGCAGCATCCTGCAGTTTATTTCTACAGGAGTTTTTCTTCTGATGAAGGCAAAATGTACTTTAAAACACAAAAATCTGCTAGTACCTTCACACAGTTATTTTACTCAAAATAGTGACCATTGTATACACTCACCTGATAACGTGTTGGTTGATTGAGAATGCTGTTAAAACTGTGTGATTCAAAAACTCTGGAGTTCGACTGAGTGAAAAGGTTTAACTAAGAAGAAATAAGACAAAATTAAAGTATATTATAGAATTTGCAGTTAGAATTCAGCCCCCCTTTTTTTTCCCTCTGAGACATCTTGGGGAAGTCTCCACAGTCACTGTATCAGAATATTATTTTTAAAACCCTCAAGATTGCTTTATTTGCTGGTTTCGGGTTTGTTTTTAAATATGTAATTTTAGCTATCCTGTTTATAGCATAACTTCAAAGCAAATGTGCTCACACAGCTGAGGAAATGATGAATGATGATTTGGAGGCAGGGATGAGTGGCTAGAGCAAGAAGAGATTCTCTAAACTGGCTTTACTAAGAACAGTTGCAATCTCAAGCATGCATTCAACTACAAATACATGCTCAAAACCATTTCTGCTTAGTTCCATATATTTTCTCAAAGCACCATTTTCAGGAATAGTAACACATGGAGAAAAATTATCATTGTTCAATTATTCAAAGGATCACAAAGCCATCAAGTACTTTGTAGCAGTGGGCTAGAAACAGAAGGGTTTTTTACCCTCCCTTGTATAAGATGGCTTTATCATCAATATTGAAAGTTTGTTACTACCAAATCAGGGACCTATGTCTTCTCTCAGATACACTGGAGAGGGTGAAATAAAAAACGTGTGAAGAAGGTTCATATCCCTAAACTACATCTGTCACTAAATTTCTATGTGGCAAATTACTAGCCATGGATTCAATTATAGTTAACCTTCTGGTGGAGTATGGGAGCAAAGTGGAGTCAGCCTGTGCCTGTATTGTTACATAATTATCACAAGGGTGTTGTTCTTTACATATACTAATGGAATGCAGTGTCACATTTAGACACCTAAACGTAGAATGTCATGGGAGTGCTGAAGATTACAATCATTGCCAATTCCACCTCTTTCCTGTTGTCTTCTGTTGAGAACACTGACTTTGACAGTAGGAAGTGAGCATCACACTGACCACACTTCACCCTTTTCCTGTCTGTCACAAAAGGAAAAAGTTTTCTTTCCTTATCCTCCCTCTTTTTTCTTTTTCTACCCTGGACTAAAAATTGTTATAATGGAAGCTGAAAGCAACTCTATTCAATATTTAGGTCATTCCTTGTGGGAATTATTTGCATCTTTGAACACGGTTATTTTTAATTGTGTTTTCCCAGTCATTAGGCCTAAGAAAATTTACAACTATTTATTTTGTTTTATACAGCACTTTTATGCGATCTAAAGCACAGATCTATGAAAACAGATGCTTGACTAATTACCAAATTATTAATCTGAAGCACAAGTTATACCCCAGAACTTAAGAACGGACACACAGTTCTTCACTGCAATGAAGATTTCAGTACCTACCCTAGATTTAGAATTGCCCATTCCCATCTCAATGTCCTTCTGCAGCCGTCTCCTCCTGCACTTAGAAAAGTTGATGATCCTCATGATGAAATAGAAAAAAGATTTGGGGCTTGGTACGAGACTGAATGGTGGAGGTAATGTTTTTCCATCATCAAAATATGACAACCAAAGCTTAGAACGGGCAAATTTCCACTCTACATCACTGTCATCCTGTGTTAAGATATCAAAAAAGCAGATACATGTTTTGTTCTCATGAAATGCAAAACTTCTTCTGAATTAAAATTCTCCTAAATATAGCCCCTTTCTGCTTTTTTCTTGCTAGTAAGGCTCCCAGAAGTTCTGCAAAACTGTATCTGCTTTGTCATGTCTATTTCAACTAAATTTCAGTTGTCTATTTATAGCAACATGTCTCTGTCAATATTTAGTTAAAGCATGTGAACCAGTCAAACAAGTGTTATTTTTGCACCAAGCAAAAGCCAACATATAAACTCCTTGCTATCTAAAGCAGAAAATTTGTGAGATTTTTTTTAAGGTATTGTTTTTCTCATTAAAGTGGTCACATTAATCTGGTACTTGCATAAGTAATGGAGTATTAGCTGCAAGTCAGACATAGTTTAAAATGATAGCACAGCTTTTTATATAACCATGAAAAATAACTCTGATTTGTAACAGAGTACAGAAAATATAAACTTTGTTGCCATAAAGAAATTGTGTTAGAGACTGACAAATTGATTTTGGCCAAATAAATTCTTACTTCAGTATTCCATGTCTGGAATTTGTTTACTCCAAAGGTGAAAAGTCTGTTTATTATAGCCAGTTTTCTCCTGCTGAATGACTGAAGCACACTACATCATGGAAACATGCAATAAGCACCCTAAGGAAGTTGTGAATAAGCCACTCATATGCACAATGTTACAGCCAGCAACTTTGTTCTCTACTTCACATCAGTTTTCACTTGAAGATTATTTTACATTTTAGTATTTCTGGATGGATGACATCTCCTTAGATATGTATATGTGGCACATGATGAACTACTTGTTTAGATCCTGTAAATTTCTGCAGCTTGGCTTGCTTGTTAGATAAACTGAACTGTAGGAACACGGTATTTTTTTGCGATCTCTTGTCCTGAGGCAATTTCTTCACTCTGCTTTTGCATATATAAAAATATGCTTGTTGAAATAATTCCTAACTCGTTTTCTTTTTCAGCAAGACAAAAGGAAATTACTTGAAAACAGAGCCCACCTCAATTTCTTGGTATGAGCTGTTGATCATAGCAATCAGCATGTTGAGCAGAACTACCACCATTGTTACATTGTATATTCCATAAAGAACATAACCAATGTTCTCAATAAACTTATGATCATATTTAAGGACAACAGAGGTCACTTCAGACAAGCCAAATATCGACCAAAATAAGGTCTTGAAACTTTCTTCCACTCTGTGTTGAAAAGAAAAAGAAACAGAGGAAGGCATTATTACTAACTTTTGTGAAGTTGTGCTAACAGTAAGTAGATAAGTAGTCTCAACTAATTTGTCTGTGAACCAGGTTTGTAGAGATGAAAACAACAGAAATGCAAGAAAATATTTTTCACAGCATGTTCCACCTCTCCACAATGATGCATCTATCCATCATCAATGACACAGTTGTAACAAATCCAGGAATTAGAAAATTAGAAAAAATTTTTAAATTTCCAGGTTTTGAGAGGAAGGACAACCTTGTCACATTTTCCAGTCGAGCTCTGCAGGGGGCAGACCATCTCTGTCCTTCCCATCAGCACTATTTTTATTAGGAAATTGCTGCATTCCTTCCAAGAGCTTCTGATTAACCCTTCCATTGGGTCAATTGGTCTTTTGTATTTGGTTTCTCAGGTTCCAACATACCCGATTTCTTACCAACTGCAACTGTCTTCAGTTCTGACAGTAGGAGACCAAACACAATATTTCACAGACTTTGGTACCTTAGTGAAAAACTAAAAGTTTCATGTTGGCTTTTTACTTAAATACAACTTCGTACTTACGTTGTAAAGGCTGGATTTAGTTTAGCTCCAAGGTAGTAGGAATACAGTATGAACATTCCAATCATAAATGCAAGAAATACCATAATAAAAAGGACCATAAACTTGAAGATGTCCTTTACAGTCCTTCCAAGTGAAATCTGCAAGGGCCCAAAACTCTCATTTGCAGGCAGGATATAGGCAATCCGAGAAAAGCTAAGAACGACAGCAATTGCATAGAGGCCTTCAGATATTATTTGAGGATCAGACGGGAGCCATTTATCTCTAGCTGGAAGATATGAAATATGGGGGGAAACGTAAGGAGTTACTAATTTATCACAATGCTTAAAAATAAATCTTGATAAGACTTTTCCATGAACATGTCGGAGTTTAGTTGAGACAAATACTTGGAGAGTCTAGCAGTTGCTAATCTATTCTTATTTCCTTTACATCACAAATAATGTATGTAAGTGACATTACCTTTTGCTTAAAGAAAAGGAGTAGTTGAAGAAAAACAACATCTTCTACAGCTCACATTTAAACCTGAACTATGTAATGATAAATACACTCTTACTGTTTTTCTTAACACAACTGTGTTATCTGCTATCTTAATAATCATTATGCTAAAGCCAGAATTTTTTTCATACTTTACATTTTATTGTTCATAATCATCACTGTGAACTTCCCATCAATCTAATTTGTTATTAATCACCCTTAGCTTTTGCCATTGCTACAAGTTCAGAATATAACCTGGTTCCCACTGAAATCATGAAGACTTTTACCATGAACTTCAAAAGGAATGAGGATCATGGTTTTCACACACAATATAGACAGAAAGAGCTGAGTTGTATATAAATTGCTAAATTATTTATATAATGAATTAATGCACCATCCTACCAAGACAACACTGAATTAAAATGTGTTTCATTAAAATATAATGTGCTTATAAATGCATATTCACGTGATGTACAAATTTAGGTTGATTACATAGCAGTTAATGTAAATAGCAAAACCAAGTCTGCCATAATATACTGAAGTTCATAAAGTACGTGCTAAAATACCATTCATCAGCAAATAGCCTTTAACAGTGCTGCAAAAAGAGATTTATCACACCTTTAATTACAATTCCTGCACTGCAGTAACTATCTAATATTTCTATTCTGTTTAAGTAGATCTTTACTGAGCCAGCAACTTCATCTTGAAAAACTGATGGATGTTTACAAATACTTTATCAGAAAACTGAACCAATAAAAAAATTCACATCAAAATTTTACCTGCTGTGCAGCAAGCCAAGAATAAAATGCAGCTTGCAAATGCTTAACATCAAGAAGGTCAAATTCAGCTTTAAGATAAACAGTTACAACAAAACTATGGACAGCTGTGTTTGAATTTTGTCCTCATACCTATTGTTTGGCTTCAATTTATTGGCAAAATTGTTCGTCAAATTTCCACCTAACAACTACTCTTTAAATAGCATTAAAAAAAATATTGAGGCTGAAGTGCTTAGATAATGCTATGAATAAAAACACTTGGAAATATAAGCCTCAAAACACTAGTGCATCCTATCAGTTTTTCTGCTTTCAGATCTGTCCTGCAAAGAAGTCAAACTCACCATAAGTAAAATATTCTATTTCTGGAGGAAGTGTGACCTCAGAGAGGTCACTCTCCTCAATGTAGTTGTCCACATACTGTTGTGCTTTTGTGGCCTGAAGGAATGCCAGAAGCCTCGCTGTGAAAGCGGCAATGAAAATTGATAGCATCCCAAAATCCAAAACATTCCATAACTGCAAGATATATTCCCTGGGTCCTTCCAGCCACAGCTCTTTGCATTCTGACCACATCATACCTGCAACAAAGAAATCAAAAAAGCATAGTCATGTTGGCCAAATTATTTTGATTAACATTGTCTGAATTCTTTCCTTTCATGAAACCAGGTGGTCCCACTGGAGCAAAAACTGTACACCTTGAGTAAGACTCTCTTGCTCTCAACACAATTGATTAAATGTCAAGAAACTAACTGATTTGCAGAAAAATACCTCAGGCATACAGACATCTCCATGTAACGTAGTGTAGAGCCACACCTTTTCAGTGAAAGCATTGGAAAAACTCTTCACACTTGCATTCACAAAACACTTCTTAATCAAAAGGGCTAATTTTTACAGAGGAGCACAACTACCCAACTACACAAATGACTAAATATACATGGCACAATGCTTTTCAGTATAAAAAGTGGAATTTGGGTATGTGTGAGTTTTCTTACTCAAGCTTCTAGTCAGCAATCTGTTTATGATCAATTAATCCAGAACACAGCCTCATCATAGCCTGGAGATGCATTTGCCAGGCATGAAGATTTTGTGTTACTTCCAAGTTTTTCAGGAAAAAAAAAAATCCCCAAACAACGAACAATAAAACCATAACCCTGCAATTTTGTTTTCATGTTTCCTCGGCTGGGTAAGTTAGAGGAGTGCTGCTGCCATTCCAACCTCACACACAGCAGCCACACACTGTATCAGCTGAAGGCTGCCTGTCTCCGAGTGATCAAGGTAATTGTCACAGCACTGAGAGTTCTAGAGACGACCAAAATCTCAGTCCTTGCCTTCTGTCAGAGAAGCTGCTCCCCACAGGTATATGCTGGAACTATCAAAAGGTACAAAGGGTAAGCATCTCCATAACCTAACACTACTTAAGTTAAAGCAGTGTTTTGACCAGGACATTTGGGTGATTCAAAGTGCAATCCATGCAGCAGCCACAGTAACACTTCCTTTCTCTTCCACAGACTGCATAAGCTGAGAATGCTACATTATCACAAGACTGACATTTTGCTATGTAAAGAACCTGACTTGAATGAAGAAGATAGCATTTCTTTGCCATACAGAGTTTCAAATAGCTAATCAGGAGGTTTCTTTAGGAAAAAAAAAAGAAAGAAAAATGAAAAAAGTAACGATAACTGACACATTAAGCTCTCAACACTGGTAAAAACTGTGACTACCCCAAAAACTCTGATGCTCTCAGCAGTCTAATACATTGTTATCTGCCCTAAGGTTTTATTTTAATTGTGCAGTAGCTAGAGACAAGGTTTGGAACCTGGGCATCTCTCCTTCCTTTTAGAATTTGTATCTGCAGGGAAGCAGCTGCCAAAAAGATGAAGGCTTTATATACCTACCAAGTACCCATACCATGATCAGCATTTCTGTCCAGGTGAATTGTGTAGTCTTCACTCTAAAGATCTGCTTAGGATAATCAGTAACAGTGACATTTGGGAGCGTTGTTATTCCTTCAAATCTGTCTGAAGCATTGAACACCAGCAGGCCTAGGAAAATAATGAAGGATGCTGCATGTGCCACAAATTTCATAAATGGGCTTCGAAGAATTCTTCCAAGCTGCAAAGGCAGAACAAAAGCAGTCACTCAGTTTTCTCAAAGAAACTCTTTCATCAGGCATTCCAGAAACACAAATGGGCACTCAAGAACATGCCACATCTATTTTTTTTAAAATACTTTCTGAAGTACAATGGACTGTGATACTTCTCCATTTCAGACAAAAGTCTCCCCAAAGCAGCCTTAGAGAATTTGTCTTGTTGGTGACTGTTCATGTTATTCCATAAACTCTAGATGGCAATGTTTGAGGAGAAACACTTTGAAGAATCACAAGTGTACAATGACTGTGACCAGAAAGAGTTTAATCTAAGGCCTGCAGATACCAGTGAGGGAGCCTGAGCAAGACCATAGAAAAATATGTTTTCCTTACCAACAAGAATGTACTGTAAGTTTGCCTGTGACTATAGGTCTAAGAAAAAATTAGACTCATCTCTGACAATGGTATTCCACCCACAGAATGCCCTAAATAATTTGAGTCTACTAAACATAAGCTCCATCGTAGTGGAGTAAGAAGAACAAGATAAGAAATATTACTTATTTTCAAGCAAATTCAACTGATTTCATTCTTATTTACACCCAGTAGAGGGCCAAAACAGCAAGAGCAGAGGCAGTTTGCAGTAGGAGAGAACAATCTGCCTCCAGAAGGCCACACTGGAAAGAGTAATGAGTCTGTGACTGTTGCTCACTGAATGAAAAAACAAGATTGTAATCCCATCAGTACTAGCTTCATGCTGCAGGCCAGCATTAGGCACTGACGCCAAGCTCCAGGCCTGCTCCTCTGAGGACAAACTGCCAGAATCCTTTATTTAGGCAGTGCAGGTCTTGTGTGGCCAGTGCTGATCCAACTTCCCATCCCAAACTCAAGAAATGCAAGTACCAGGGAGGTGACTCCCCAGACAGCCACGTGTGCATTGCCTCAAGCACAAGAATTCCCTAACCATGCTCTCTGGAGATCTCCTAAATGGAATGCAGGTGTAGCCTTACCTGTGCTTCCCAGCCTACTTTGGAGAGAGCAAGGCCTTTGGAAAACATCTTGTTTCTATGGCCTGAGTGGGATAATGCTTTCTACAGCTCTGCACAAGGGGTAACAAGGAAGATGCTAGACAGACCTCTTCCTCTTAGCTGCGCACACCTCTCAAAAGGTCAAAGGTTTCCCATCTCCTTCAGCACAATAGGACTTTATTGATCTACTCTGTACATAATACCCTACCTTTATTAATACTAATATACAGCTCTAACGTGATAAACTGTCATGCGCCTCACCAATATTATGCAAGATTCCAAAATCCCTTATGAAGAGTTCCATTATCAGCAGTATCATGTAAGAAGATAAAAATACAGGCTCAGCAGATGGGGATTTTAGAAGTAGCTTTCTTATTACAAGGAATGATTTTCCCAAAACTGGGGTCAGGCACTATGAATCAAGCAGACCAACAGACACTAAACACCATTTACTACATGTGCAAACAATCTCTGCTCCTGACCTTCCTTCCTGCTCCTGACCTTTAAAAGCATTTTGAAATTACAATATTGCACAACTGATCTGATTGTACAGTACTTTCATTTGACATGAGCACTAGGAAAAGTGTCAGGTGTTTCTGGTACTGGGAATTGCAACTCAGGGACAAATGTCACTTTTCCATATTAGACACCAACAAATAATATACAAATATATTTCTATGTGCTGGACCCATAAGTAGGGAATATCTTTACTACAGCTATTCCTGTAAAGGAACATTTCAGAGAATAATGACATTAATCATTAGAATATTTTCCTAAAGATTTATCTTTAAATAAATACTTAACCCACAGAAAACATTAGGTCCCCTTGAAACATGTAGGAAATGACCAAAATCTTATCCTTTCTGAGGTGAAATACAAAATACAAACAAATGAAACTCACAATTCCTTGCTGTATGCTTCTAAAGGAAATAAAATTGTAAGATCACATTCAACACAGAAGTAAATTTACTTAAGTTTTTTTTTAAAGTTTCTGATTTACTAATGATATAGCAATATGCTTCATTTCCCATGCTACAGACTATTAGGATTCCAAAGAAACCAATATTTTTATTGTGGGATTATCAGGAAAGTTGGAAGCACTCACATATTTTTGTAGCATCTTCAAAAAGTAAGAGTTCACAGCTACTCTTTTATAAGCACACCCTACCACATAATCAGAATATTGAGTTTAATTTAATTTCTGCTCCATGGTTCACTTGGTAAACAGACCTCCTAGGGCAGATTTAATAAATATTCTACTTAATCTTAAGTTCTGCATCAGTGAAGTCAACAGAAGCCCTAGGAATGGTTTATATGAGAGCAACATCAGATCTTAAGATGACATCAGAGGAGATCTAATATAGAATCTTTCAAAAAATCCACGTTGCTAATAAAAATGCAATTGTGTAGCAGATATGGTGAAGTGAGCACGATGTAAAAAGAAGGAAAAAATCTCTCAGAAAAGGTTTTTGCTTTTTTATTTTCTTTAAACCTCAAAACGATTTTTCATGCCTCCTTGCTGTGATGCCCTCTATACAGAACAAATACAGAAAATAGCATCTTTTGTCTCAAGTGTAGAGATAACTAAAAATACCATTAATTAGTTAAAATTTGGAAGCAGCAGAATTGGAGGTACAATATTGCATTCTGAATGCCAGAAATGGAAAAACAGTTCCCAGATTAATACATGATAGAAAGTTTCTAAAATTCAGTACCCTGCTACATGGTGCAATCCAATAACCAATGGCTAGAAATGGAAGGCCCAATGCCACAACCAACACCACCAGACACTTGATAGCTATCGTCTGTTCCCGTAATCCTGAGAGATTTTCATACCAGATAGTCAGTAGCTGTTGTTGACAGTTTGGGTGGGCCACAAACTGTAGGAAAAAAAAAATAAAGAAATATCATAAGAAAAGTTTCATAACTGCCACATGCACGATCATGATCACCATTAATATCAGCGTTAATTTAGTCCTTAAAAACCATGGTATTTTTCTCCTTCCCTTATAACAAAGGTAAATAAAGAAAGAAACTGCTGATCAAAAGCAGGGCTTAGGGGACAATGCTGCACACGTGGACAGCCATCACTACAGAAACCTTTTATGTATTATTAGAACAGCTTGAGTACTAGTCCATATTCAGTTGAACCCTGTCAGAGTCAACCCTCAGTCCTAAACTCCAACGTTATTTTTCAGCAAATCAAGCTGATTGAAAATACATGCAAATTCCTGCAGAGGCTGAAAATTCTGGTCTGCCATAGCCCATCATTAAGCTCTCCCCTTCTTCACAGACCATGTAAAACATCACTGTTACTTGGTTTGGTTCTTCAACAAAGGTTTCAAATACCTCCTTAACAATTTATACATTTTTAGTCTATAACTTACTGGGACAAAAACAAAAGAAACAAGAGCACAGCAAAGAATTTTAAATCCTACCAGAATACACAGAGATTAATATTAAAAAGATTTCTTCTCTCTTACTGCCATCAGTGCTGCCAGCCATCACCTCTTTTGAGATGTCCTTAGATTTGAAAAATAATCAGCAGCCACTCAATAGTGGAAAATAAAACCTAGCTTTCAATACTACAAGGAAAGTCCAATTTGAGAAACAGATGAAAAAAGAGCTTATAGTTTTGGTGATGCTTTAAGCATTCTAATAGCTTGCATTCTGCTCTACAGCTTTGTATATTAAGTTCATGTCTTTGATTCTATCTCACCTGATAAACAGAAAATTATCAAATCTGACAGTTTTCTTCTTTCACTATTTTAAGATTTTAAAAGGGGCTTGATAGATATTTCAGAAATTTCTGAGCAAGATAATTTAGTTTTTAATGAATCATTTTATGAAGCACTTTTGTCTTTGCTGATTAGTTTACATAATTATTTATCAATATTAAGCATACGTTCATTTATTTCTATAGCACAAGGACTAAAAGTTTCCAAACAAAAAAGAGGAAATTACAAAAGCAGATATGTACAAATGTAAAAAAAATGTAGTGTCTGATAAAATAACCAAAAGCTGTAATTTTCAAGGTGAGCACTTAATTTTATAAGGTAATATTTGGGCATTTAAATAATAACGTTGTGACTGCCAGTAGTCCAAACATATTCAGCTGCCACTGAATTTCAATTCATTGAGAGCCCAGCCGCTTTCAGAATGCTCTGCCCTACACCCAAACTTTGGTACTTACTTTTTGTGTATCCAGACATGACACGGACAGGTGAAAGAATTTTTTAATACACTTACCTTATTTTGAACTAACTTGTTCCCCGCTGAAGTCAATGGTAAAATTTCAACTGACCTTAACTAAGCAGACTCAAGACAACAAAGACCACTGTAACCAAGTGATTTAAAATAGGGAGTGCAAAGCCAGACAAAATAATAGGGTTAAAAGTTAATTTATTAGAGTCTAGTTATGAAAAGACAATCAGACAAGTGGAAAAAGAGTCTCAGGATTAATGCTCATCTTCTCCTCAGACAGCTGTTACAAACCAGATTTGCTCTGTCAAACCTTTTCTTTAAGTTTCTGCTTCCACAAATTCTCCTTGAGCATTCCAAAATTCAAATGGAGCACAGACCAAAATACTAAGATACTAAACTGGCATATATTAAGGATCTAGGACACACTGGAGAGTAAAAAAAAAAACAAAAAACCAACCAAATAGCCACTACCAAAAAACATTCCCAACAGGCAATTTCCATATTTCACCTACTTAGTAAATACATGCAAATGTTATTTTCCTGGCTTTAGTAAGATTTTGGTATGTACATAGGGAAAGTGAATGATTTCCAAATTAATTAAGGAATGATAAAACAAGCTGCTGCCAATGACTGCATTTGTTTAGATATACTTTAACTTTTTCTTCACAAAAATTGACTCTTGGTCAAGTTTGTTGAAGAGTGAGCTCTATTTTTAAAGCACTATTGTAATACTTTAGGATGACACATTGTAGACAGAGCAGAATGGTGCAGCCACTATAGGAAGACCTGTTTGAGTAACCAGAATACATGGTCCACATTGGGTGCTGCTATTGAAGAAACACAAAGGGGGCAGGAGAAGAAGAATTCTATAGCTCCCTGTATTATCTGCACATTATGTTTACATTTATGGTTAAGATTATTTATAAAAGACTATCATAATCATCATTATCCCTATTACTACTATATCATGTCCTGTTAGACTACCAGTCTCACAGACATCAGTTAAACAAGGGTAAAGAGTCAAGTTATCATAGCCCTTTGAAGAAATTGGGTAATATATTTGTCACATTGCTCAACAATACCTAGTAAATCAGAGGAAAGAATGCTCAGCAGTTGTACAAAAAGGATTTGAAAATAACTCTGATAACTTTGATAATCCATGCTGGATTAAGAGTGAGAATTGATCCAAGTTGCTTGTACTTGAAAATATTTACTGCAAACCTTGGACTACGCTTGATCTTAGCCAAACAGCCGAGAAGCAACATTCATTTTATTATCCTTTGTACTCTGTTGAGATCATAATGTACTCGTTTGCCAGGTCTAGCCTGTAAAACTCCATTTATATTCTAAATCTCATTAAAATGTGTATACAGTAGTACATTAGAGCAGACAAAGAAATTAAATCATTGGCAATGAAAACAAGAAACGTTATGTCTGAGGAGGAGGAAGTTGAAGCTGCTGAGTGAAGTTAAAAAACCATCTTTGTATTTTAATCTGCATTGCTCTGAAATAAAACCCTCAAGGTATTTTTGTCTATGATTCATATTAACACCCATTAATGCAATATGTATCTATAGTGGAATGGCCAACATAAATAAAAATATTTTAATAATCTTTAATAAACTAATTTCAAGTTGAGCTATGTTTGTCATCATTTTATTAGCCATCACCTTTGCAGCTTATGTACCATAAAAATGGGCAGCCTATTCCAGTTGAGAAAATAAAAAGAAACTTTTTATGCATGTGTTCTGCAATATGCCTCAGTCTCTGCTTTTGCCAAGATAAATTTCATTCCCAATTCAGGATGTCAAGAAGTAAATCCATCAGTAGATGAACTATGGCCAAAGCCAGGAAAGTAAATAATTACTTCAAATGACAAAACCATTTTTTTAAAACAGACTTAAAACTGTAAGGAAGAATAGAGAGAAGAAACACCCACATCATTCCTCCATATACCAGAGGGAATGGGAAGAAACAGGGAGCTTGCCTAGGGATATGAACCAGCCCAAGGGCCCTCCTGATCTAACATTTGATCTGATGTTAAGAGAGATCTGCCTGTCCTGTAATTTTCCTCAGAAAAGGGAGGTAAGATGCAAATAGCTAGGGCAAGCTCTCCTCCAAGTCTAAGGGCTCCCAAACAGATCCTAGCAGCTTATTTAACTTTGGCAGCTGCACAATATGTACCACTTCCAAGCCCTCAGAGCAACTCATGTCACAGCTCTGAAATTTGTCCTTCTCTCCAGCTCCACTCAAACACTTCAATTTATGATTTTATTTATTTCTAATTACTACAACCTTTTTTGTCCCCCACCACTACCCCTCATGAATGCGTCTTCTCCTCAGCTTCATCTCCTCCAAAGACAATAAGATTCACCAATCACATCACCCTACAACCATGTTTCTTCTGCATTTCTCTTATCTTACATTCCATCTGGTTTCTTTTTCATTACATGTTGATTCTATTGCCACGTTTATGTAATATTTTAGGATCAAATCCAAACTTCAGTGGACAAAGGCATATAAGGACAGTAGCGGGCCACTAAAAAAAAAAAAAGCCCAACATTAATTTAGCTGCTTGTCAAGGCATAATTGACAGTAACACTCCAGACGCTTTCAGTTTCATGACCATGAACCAAGTCATAAGTATGTAAATATTTTTCTTTATGACTAAGAGTAATTATAATGTTATTTATTCCTAACATCCTAATGACTGAGTTTAGACATAGCAGGAACAGATCCTAGCACAGTCTGATATGCAAACATATGACAAATGGAATTTTGAAGCAGTGTTTGAAAACTAAATCCTGGAATTTTAGTCAAATTGTTATTGATTTCACTTGGAAATTCCACTGACTTTTTCATCTCAGCAAGAACTGCAGCATTCGTCCCAGCATCAGCACCTTCTCTGAAATTTTGCTGGCAATTTAAAGATAGATTTAAGGTACAGTATTAAAAGCAGGACTGCAGCATCAATTCAGCATACAGAGCAAGGCCACTTATTTTCACTAGTTTTTTTTGTGGTTTTGTTTTGTTTTTTCTTATTACCTTAATACTTCACTGTTGGGGCTGCAGTTTCAGTCTGAACCTTAGCTTAAAAACCATATCACATTTACAAGATAGGTTACTCTTTAATGCAGTGCAAGGAGTATTAAGTGCAAAAGTTTCATTACTAATGGAATTAAAAACTCCATTTCCCTAGCAGTGAACTTCTGATCACATTTGCTCACGCCATATGAATTTTTTTCCATTTCATCTTCCCTTCCTGTGAAAAGGGCATATGGCTCATTAACCATTTCACAGACCTGCAAGTCTGTTTGCAGCAGTGAACTGACCTTAATGTAGCTGATCCAGAAATGCAGACACAAGTACTCTAAGTTAAGAAACACAGCCCACATCCTTATCTGCTTCCTACAGCCATAGAGCTGAAAGCTGGAATAGAGCTCCCACATCTGAATCCATTCTACAGTCAAGAGCATTGCTACATCTGCTACAGTTGTAGCAGAGCCAGTCCCAGCAACAAAAGGGCAGAGAGATTTCCAGGCTCAACCCTTGTCAAGACAAGGCCTTTTCTATGGAAGGGTACAAGCAAGACTATGGTAACACTGCATCTATTTATCACCTTCCACCAAGCTCATCAGTCTTATATGTTCTGAACTGTATTTTTCAGTAATTGCAGCCAAAACTTTCAGTTTATCTTCAACTTATTAACCTCTAACAAGAGAGGAGAACAAGTTTGCTACATGGAATTCTTTTGGGGTTTTTTTTGCACTATGCAGATTTTTGTTACTCTAACAGATCTGTGTGGTCCTTAGCTCAGCAAGGAATTTCATCAGTGACAGCTGCCTCACAGAAGAAAAAAAGTCTTCAGCAAGAAAGCTGAGATGAGAATCTCAAAGGCTTGGTACATATTAAGATGCAATAGCATAAAGAGTTCATGTATTATTTAGATACAGTAACATGCTCACACAGTTTGATTCTTTTCCTGTTCCATACCTTTTAAATTAATTTAATACTTGTATATCTTCACCTTAAAATTTGATAATGTTACACATTTATCTGCTGTAGATCAATCCTTTATTGGAAAGAGTGATTTGCTGTCAGGTATGTGCATTTGCAGTTTTTGTTAACCTTTTTTCAGGTACACAACAAACACCAGCACTTCCCAGTTCTCCTGGAAGGGTTGGTTACAATTCATTCTATATGGCAGACAGGCTCAACAGGTGGCCACAGAATTCAGCATTATTTATGCTGAAAGACACAAGACTTCTTGTAGAGATGATGAGACTAATGGTTGTTAAGAACAGAAACAATGCTAACCATATAAATAGCCAGCTGTAAATAATACATAGGCATTGATGTATTTCTTGAGTCCTTTCACAATGGAACATAAGATTAAACGATTTTCTGTGCTAGAGTAGAGGGATCTCATCATTACACTAAACAGATACATATTATCTCAAATGTGTGATAGCTCCATTTTTTAACACAAAATGTAGATTTGCAAAAAATAACTGTCCATTAGCAACTACTCTGAGAGAGGAATCAACTAAAAATACACTGTCCTTTGCACCTGTATTTATCAGTGTTTTCTGAAGATGAAGAACCAAAATTACCTGATTAAATAGCCACAAATACATTTTATATGTTTTCAGGACTGAACCGTAACTATTTTAAGGAATAGACACAGTAGGATTTCTCATAGGAACCCTCACAGTTGCAGATGAATTCTTTGATATACTGGTGTATTTTGAAATCAATAAAAATATAATGACAACCTAGACATTTTGCTTTCTTTTTCTTTCAAAGTAGTGAAAGGAACCAGAATTAAAAAAAAAAAAAGACAAAACAAACACATAAAACAACAAAATAAAACCTCAACTTACTTGCCCAATTAAGTTACTTATGGTAGAAAGCAAAGGTAATAAAAATATGCACAGACCAGATGTTTTCTCAGGTTGAAAACAACACTGTCACCAATAGAGCCTTCTCTTTGGATTAGATACTATCACACAGAATCTTTACTTTCACTGAGTGAATATCCAGCCCCACTGAAATGTTGTCTTCTGGATTAATCAGGAGAAGGATCTGACCGTGTATAACCTTGCTAGCACAGCTGATTTATGTCATTAAAATCTCCTGCCAATTCTCAACTGTGGAAAGCAGATTAAACTGAACTCCTTCACAGTAGTCTCCTTCTGCCAGCTTCTGCTTTGTATGAATCTTGATTGCACACACTATCTCAGTAATGCACTTTACCACTGTTTCGTAACACCTGTGTTCCTATTACAGTGTCTCAAAGCATAGAAGGAGTTACCTTTTTGACTTCATACTTAATGGCTAGCTTCACTCGGCTCAGTGATGCCCTGTGTCTCTGTGCTTCAACCGGCTCAGAATTCAAATCCCCATTCAGAATGGCCTCCACTTCTTCTGAGTCTCTGCAGAGATCAAGTACACCAACCACAAAATCCTTGCACTGCATAGACAGCTTCCGATAGTCATTCTGAAACAGAAGGGTGAGAGAAACAGTCGATGACAAACATGATTAAGAGTTAACAGCAAAGGAAAAAGAACCTACCTAAAAATCAAGCATGGGTGCCCATTACACAGTACATCAAATTAGGAGCCCATCACACATTACAGAGCTCTTGCACAGTGAAATCACTTCATATGGAACAAGATAGCCCCTTGCACAAAGGATGAGGAGAGTTGTTTAATGGGCAGATTGTACAAACAAACCATAACCAGAATTCTTGAAATACAAACTTCACCCTTGCAAAAACTTTGCAGACAGTAATTCTTACATGGTTGCCTCCCAGGCTACCAATGTGTTTGTATTTATCTAATCTCCCCTCTTCTGCCAAAAGATCTGTGGCTTTAACATCTGAAAATTTAAGGTAAGTGTACAGCACGCACAGGTGAAGCTTTGCTTACACTTTTGTTTATGCTTGTACTTGTCTTCCACCATCCCTGTGACAGTATCTGTAAGGTCTTATCTGATATCTTGACTTGGGCCTGTAGCATCAGACTCCTAACCTGAGGGTCAAGGTTCAAATCACTGTCCAGGTATAAGGCTCGTCAGAGTTGGGATGATGGTTGGATTTGATCTGAAAGGTCTCTTCCAACCTTGATGATATCCACCTCTACTTCATTTATGCATCCACATCTTCTCAGGGAGGTTTCTAGGACTTCTTTAGTTCAGATGCAGCCTCTGAGTTCTTCACATGAGGTTATAATTGGAGGAGAAAACTTAAATGAACCTGGCAATTTTACCTTGCTGTTTCAAGTGCTTCAGTGCTCAAGTGAAAAATCTCATCGCTTTCTTCTTCAGTTACTCCACAACTTCCCTTAATTTCTTCCCCTACTAGGCCATCAAAAGACCAATTTTAGACCTGTTTCTCCATTTTTGTGTGTTTACTGCTCATTTTCAGACACAGTCTTTTTAAAATCATATTTTCAAAGTAAAGATTTTTCCTTTGTGGTTTCTGTCTTCTCAACAGAACTTCTGCCCTCAATCTTCCCAAGTTCAATGTTTTTTCACCCAAATCCCTCACGTTTTCCTCCTTTCCTAACTAACTTTTACCTCCTTGTGCTGCTACCTTTGTTAAATTTTCATCCAAGCAGCTGTAAAAAGGGATAGAGAAACTAACACAGTAGTTTGAAATTTAGTGAAGAGATGCAAAAAGAGTCTGCATAGTATAACCATAAGAATCATCTATCAGATATGAGTCAAAATTATTGAAGACAAACAAACTCTAATAGAAACCGTGTTATTATGGAAGACTAATATCCCAGACAGAGACTTGGAAATAACCCATCCTAAGCACAGATCTAAACAGGAGCCTGTCTTTTCTACTGGTCATAGATGACAAATTAATGTCAGTGAACCAACATGTTAAGGTTATTTTAGATTTGTTTTTGGTAACCAAGGAGAACAGTACAGAACAGTCAATTATAAAAATAATACAGGGACACATGATTAAATTCACTGAAAGGATTAGTAAGCATACATATGACTAAGATTTAGGACTTTTTAAAATGGCAACATCTCATAAGAAAGCTAGTCAAGGGAGCGAGATACACTTATAAGAACTGAGGTCCAAATGCAAAGGCGGCTTTTAAGCAAGAGATATGAAAATTATTAGACATCAGATCCTAAAAAGACAAAAATCTCGCAAAGGAAAACTCGAGAATGGTACCTAGAATAGTGGTCTTAAAGGCAGAAGGGAACAGTCTTTCTTGATCATTTCGTCAAGAAAGAAAGTTTCCTCATAGAAGTCCAGAACTGTAAGTATAAACTGCTAGAAGCTGGGCATGTAAAGGATGTTAAGCAAAGCACAGAGGTAAGACAATGAAAAGAGAAGATGGGGATCTTCTGTAGTGAAGACTGAGACTAAAGACAACACCAATAAAGCAAAAATCTTTCCATCAGTTTAATGAAGTCCTATGCTTTTAACACTGTTTAGATGATTTTCACAATGGAGCTATTACTTTCCTGTGAGAACTTGAATACTCTCCCTTAGATTTTCAGTTTCAAGAAAGAGTTGCTTACACACTTCATTACAGCTAAAGGCAGACACTTATTAAGATAGCAGAGCAAAAACCCTGACAGCCATCAGATGCAGCAGAATGTTAGGTCAGAGAGGAATAAGACTGGTAATTAATTTTTCTTTAAATAACTTGATGTACAAGGAAGGATACAATACCTGCACTAACTTCAGCAGTAGTACTACATAGCTAAGAGAGAAACTACATTTTTTCTCACCTGAATTTGCAGGCACTCATAACTTTAAAACAAAAATGGTATTTGTTTTAGTATTATTTCTAATCTTTCCTATGCTCAAAAGTGAGATCTTGTTAAGGTTTAATAAAGTTTAGTTTAGATTATTTTGCATTTTTCAAGTGTTTTATTATCCTAGCAGAAAGTACAAAGCTCCTGCCCTCACAGCTCATGCTGTATTAACTGGTATCCCAATAGATACACCCAGCCACTCCTGCAGGTTCCTGAAGGACACACTGCTTTGCCGGGACTGCATACCTACCATACAAGAATTAACCACCTTTCTACTGAAAAAATAGCAGTGCTACATATTTCTTGACAACAGAAGTTCTTGCTTATAAAAATGATGATTACTTCCAGACAAGATATGACAGATTACATTTTATTCTACCAAAGTTAAAGATTAAATACAGGATACTATTACTTACAAATGCTGGTAGAGTAACTGAAAACCAGTATGTGCATCTGTCTTGGACTTTGAATCTTGCGCTAGGAAAACTTGTAAGATTTCCATCTCCACAACTTTACTTATTTTTGCATTATAAAATTTGTCTTGGTCCATTTGATTACCTCACAGAACTAACCAGACAAAGCTAACTGCACTGTAGCCACAGGATCCAATTCCCAATCAATTCCATTGCTCTAGGATGCTGTGTGAACAGAAAAAAACAGAACCTGTAGTCTTGATTGCCCATATGCACCTCTGCTCATGAGAAGATACAAATGAGCCACCAGATCACTCATCTCCTCCACATGCTGAACAAGGGTACCAGAACTCCTGTGTAGAGTTTGGAAAGCCTGGATACAGACTGTGATAGCTGATGGTTCTTTAATGTGAAGCAAATTATCAGGGAAATGTCAAACAGATAGAGGCATGAATAAGTTTGCTTATACCATGGGGTGTTTGGCCTATTTTTTATTGTAATAAAGGAACTGTTTTCTTAATCAACGAATTGCTTATTCAATTAATTCACAAACCAATTAAGTTTATTTTACTAACTAAATCATCTTAAATGATAATGGTCTCAAAAACTAATGGTTGCACTGACATCCCTGTAACATCAAAAACATCAACCTGCATTCCGCGTTTCACGGATACCATAACCAACACTGGTACTTAATAGACAACCAATGATGACTGGAATTGCAGAACTGTGTCTGATGAGCAGCTTCAGAGGACTCTGGCACCCATCGATGGTTGTACCTCAGCCTGTCCAATTCTGCATATGCTCTTCTCACTCTTAACATTAAAAAAAAACTGTTGAGTTTCATCTAGAATTTTGACAACAACATAAGAAGTTCAAATCACCTGATTTCCCCATAAGACTTTCAACTATACTAAAGAAAATTTATACTGAGCAGTTACATGCATTTAACTATAATGAATATACCTGGTTTCTATTATAAGAGTCCCATTTCTGTAAGCACCAGATTATGATTATGCACAACTGCATAGTTGGTTCACACATCTCATATGCAATCAGATTCAAGTTAAGTACTATGTATTAAATGGCTGTTTTGAGATCACACACATAGACAGTATGCATACATAGCTACAGGAACTGTATATGCAAATCAAGCACATAATTGCTCTAATGATTATGGATCTAGGCCCTGTACTTTTAAACACTGGACCTAACTGTAGCTCAAGCTTGAATACTCTTTGTTAGTTCAGCTGAAATAACACTATGTAAATTTACTTGGAACACTGACAGACTCCACTTTTAGATGCACGTCCGCATCTTCCGCTGTTTTCAGTAGAAGTTCAAGCAAAACTAGGAACAGGGATTTATCCCATACAAAATAGGACTATGATCCTTTTGATTCATGCTATACTGGACCAAATTTTGACATAACTATTAGCTAGCACAGTTTCCACTGGGAGAATTGAGCTTGCTTATACAGGATGGCATTTAGTATACAGAGAATATCATGTGGCTCCTTAGCTACCTTATCCTGGGTTTTCCTACAGCGACTCCAAAGGAAAGTTCCATCGGCTGTCTGACTGCCAAAAATTTTCCCATCACTGTGCAGTAACAGTTTTAAAGTTCTCAGGAAAGGGGGATAATACCCAATAACTTAAAAAAATCCACAGCAGCCATAATGGTCAGATAAAAAGAGAAAAACAAGAAAATTTAAGAATTGGGAATATTTGTATTGCAAAGTATTTTGTGGTGCTACAGGGACTAGAAAACATCATTTTCCAACTATGGTAATGAACATTTTTTTAACATTAAATCAAGAAGCAGTTCCAGACTGAGCTCCCCTAGCTGGTCTATCAGGTACAGAGCAGCACACCAGTCATCCATGAAGACAGACACACTACAACACCTCTCCTACTTTCCCTTACTAACAAGTTTTGTCCTTTTAAACAAAAGGATCAAATAGTACACTTTAAAAACATTTTCTGAGAAAGCCCATGAATTTTAAAAGCTGTTAGAAATACCATAAATGCAGGAAGAAAAGCCCAGAGCAAAGCAGAATTCTTGCTTTGCAAGAACTTTATCAACAATGTTGCTTTCTTCCTTATTATGTATGCTACATATAAAATATCCCTAAAAACCCAACAGGAGAAAGTCTCATCAGCTGCTTTAAGATACTGAAATTTGGTGTGATTGCAGTATATATGGAAGAGTGAAGGCTTTTACAGTTTGGTAGCAGTTTTGACTCAGATAAAACAAAGTGAAATTGCTGATATCAACTGAAGTCCTGGTGCCAATCCCTAGAACAGTAACTAGGATCACCAAGGAAGGCAAGAAAAACACTATAGTTCCTGTACTGGCCACAGGGATATGCTACTGTAACGATCACTAAAATGATGCCTCCCTGCTTTGGCAGCCAGGCACTGAATCCCTACTGCTTCCTTGGCTGGCTTTCAGACATCAAGAGGAGTCACCAGAATGTTCAGGCAAGCCAGCCATGCCGCATCAGGAGTAGAAAATGCAAGAAAGACCCTAAGGGGAGGAAGACAGATCAGAGAAAGCACTTAGAAGAGAGACAAGAAAAGAAGGAAAACCAAAGAGGAAAAATTAGTAGAAAAGGGGAAACAGAAGCAATGATCAAAAAGGGGGGAAAACTTCAAGAAGAAACTAAAATAAACCAGATGAACAAAAGAAGCAACAGGAGTTAGGAAGAGTGATTTCCCAATGGAGTAGGAAATAAGGAAGCTTGATGATGAGAGAAGTATGGAGTTTCAGCTTCATCTATTTTTACTCATTTTCAATGCTTATCTTTGGATACATGTCTTCTATCTTCACAGAATCACAGAATGTCAGGGATTGAAAAGGACCTCAGGAGATCATCTAGTCCAGTCCACCTGCCAAAGCAGGAACACCTAGATCAGATCACATGGGAACACATCCAAGCATGTTCTGAATGGCTCCAGAGAAGGAGACTACACAACCTCACTGGGCAGCCTTTTCCAGTGTTTCATCATCCTCACATTAAGTAGCTTTTTCTCATATTTATGTGGAACTTCCTGTTCCAGCTTGAACTCATTGCCCCTTGTCCTATCATTGGATGTCACTGAGAATGGATGTTATCTTCCAGGAAAAAAAACCCCAGTTCAATAGTTTCTTTGAATCCTTCCTTCTTACTTCTGAAGAAGAAATAAGGAGTTAAAAAAAAAATCAATGTAATTAATAAAGTATTTTTAATATTCATGGGGAGCTGATAATCATAAATAATGCCCTAAGCCACCTTCCCACATTTCTAATACACTTGTACAAACACTGGTTTGCACATGAGCATCAGAATTCATTAGCGTACATCTTAAGTGATAAAGGCAGAATGGACTTTGCATATACTAAAGACTTAAGTTCAATTTTGCAAGCACTTACTAGGAAGCTTTGCTCTCAGGCACTTTCAAACAGGTTCACCCTATATTCTTTCTCTGTGGGAAAGCCACAGACTGAAGTGCTTTCTGTACAAGTGCTCCACATTCAGGAAATGCATTGCTGCAAGTGTGCACAGAAAATGCTACAGGCTTTAATATGCCACAGATACTAAGAATATATCACAAATATAATCAAAAGACCCTTCAAAATAGATTGGACCACTTGTCCATCTTTTTTTACCATGACCTGGGCTATAGATTGAATTTGATTACAATACTTCAGCATTTGCAGTGATGATCCTAAAGGAGAGTGCACCAGAAGCCTGACATTCTACCTCATAGGGAACTTGAAGAGATTGGACTAGGAGCCCTCTCTTCTGGCACATGACAAAGCAAAAAGTTAATAGCAAGATACATTTAGATGGCACACCTATAGAAAAGAAAGCACCGAACAGACAGAAATCTGACTTAGACCAAATTTGGCAAGTTCTCACTACAGACTTCTGTAAGACACAGAAGCACTGCTTGTCTTCTGTGGGATCTATTTCTACAGCTCTCAGCACAAGATCTCACAGTACATCCACGCCAAAAGCAGCCCATCCTACCTGCCTGCAGCCCCAGTGGAATACAGTGTTTTCTAATCAGCTGCACAATTTCAGCCCTTCATGAATTTGGTTTAATGGTGATGCAAAAAAAAATCCTTGCCTCCTCTTCTTCCTCCTCCCTCTCTCATTTTTCTGCTACTCTTTCTTCCCAGGAAGGGTGGCCAACCACCAGTATCTGAGAAAAACTAACAACTTTCTCAGTAGCCCTGATAGAAACAGAAAGAATGCCTGAGATGTCCAAGAATCAGAAAAAAAAGAGATAAACATGAGGTCAACAAAGAAAATTATTTCACTGGAATGCCTTGATTTTGAGGAAAAGCCAGAAGCAGCTAGCAAGTAGACATGAATAATTTCTACTGTAGGTGCCATACTTGAATTATCTTATACACCTGAAACATTAGCAACTGTGTAAGTACTATCCAAAGGTAGCAAAATCTGAAAGTGGCAGATTTCTTGTGCCCTTAGGCATCCCAACATACCAACACTTGAGAAAAAGAAAAAAAAAGAAAATCAGAATATTTCATACTGTGAATATTTAATATTTTTTAATGGAAGTATTTTTTCTCAAATGGGAGGGTTTTTTTAAGCTCTAGCTTGTAATGAAGAATCCAGTCAAAAAGTATCTTCTTTTCATTTCCACAATGTCAAACTACTCTTTTTCTGATGACATTTCTATTTATGGCATTAGTACTTATGATACAGGAACTTTCCATGAATTATATTTTTCCTGAAATTTTTTTTATTCAGTTCTAATCATCTATATTCTATCCTTACAAAAACATTAAGGTTGCCTTAATTTAGCTTTCGGCAGCAAAGATTGTATTTTGGGTTCCTAGGGAGTTGCGTAACACTTAAGTCATTAAGCCCATCAGTGTTACTGGACATGGGTATAGCTACAGAATTTGTATGCAGCATCACAAAGAAAATTACGGATGTTAGAGACGCTATGGTGACATCCCAGAAGAAAAGTCCTCAGAAACTGTAAGAGAAAAGTGTTGGGAGGGGAAGGTTTGTATCTAAAAATCACCAAAACATTATTCAAAAAACGCATAAAACTCCATGCTGGGCACACAATTCTGGTGACCTTGTAGCTCTCAGGTTGTTGGCCTAGCTTAAAAGGAATCAATGACACACAGGATTGAGATATACACATCAGAGATTCAACTTTCTTTATGGGTCTCTAAACTAAGCGCAGACCTGTAATTCACTGTGTGAAGCACCAAGCCAACAGGCTCTGGGCCTATGTAAAAAATCTCTAATTCTTCAACTTTACACTCACAAAGAGCTTCTCCAGTTCAGTACTTTTTCCATCAGAGGAAAAAGAAAAATCTGACATTTTTCTCATACTCCTGAATAAATACATTGAAGTAGCACTTAATCCATTTGCCAAATTATGTAATATACAGCATGATATGAGGCGGTCCTTCAACAAAGGAAGAAGAGGAAATATTTAAGATTACTTTTACACTTTAACAATGAATGGCATGATACATGAATTTTTCTCAACACAGAATGCTAATTTTAAATTTTTTACTCACTAAGCTACATCTGGAGCTATTCTTTCTCAGAAATCTGTTTCTTCCTCTTCTGGCAAAGTCCAGTTTATTAATTTCTGCCTACATTTATCCAGGTTGTTTTGTATTTATTCTGAGTTGTCCAATGAGTCAGCAATGTTTGCCGATGTTTGAAAAGGTTAATGTATTGTTTGCTTCTCAGATCATTTATGAAGATATTAAACAAACAAGTAGCACCCAACACTGACCTTGCAGAACACCATTAGATTTTTTGCTAAAACTAGATAGAATGCTGTTGATATCACTGCTCTCCGAGAACAATCTGCCATTCTCCAAACACAGCCTTTCTTATTACACACAGTATTCTGGGGTTTGATTTTTTTTGGAGGGTTAGGTTGAGGGGGAGTAGGGAGGCAAGGGGAAAGTTACCGCACTTTTCAAAGTATTCAAGAAAATTGCAAAAATGCTTATAAAAGAATCACTGGCCAACATTTAACTGAGCTATTAACTGTCTGAGGGAGAAACAGAAGTTATGGCACTATTATACTAAACCAGATACAGGTCTAAAATGCGTAACACAATCCGTATCTGTAATCGGTTTAACAGCCCTTTTTGAATAGGTGATATTTTTAAAAGGTGTGTGAAAATCCCCTACTTTCTGTATTCTTAACAATTTGACATCATTCAAATCTAGCGCAAATAAAAGAGGGGATAAGGTCAACACTGCAGTGTGCTAAAAAAAGCACAACATTTCTGCTTTCTGCACTTGTACTTCTCAGCATTTGTAATTAAAAATGCCTGCTTCAGTAGCCAAAATTGACTTCCACCTGCTGCAAGGTTATCAAAATACACACTGTCCATTTTTCTATGTTTCTCTGTCCACATTTGACACAAAAGCAATTTAATTTCATTGCAATTTCTTTTTTAAAGGCTTATGTATTGAAAACTCCAAGAAATACAGACCAATACAAAAGCATCTTCAATTGAAAAAGACACAAGAAAGAATTTCAAGCGTTTAGGGGCATCACTAACTAGCAGTAACTTTAAAATAACAACAAAGACAAACACTGAAACACCATTACCTTGAATTCTTTCTCAATGTTGGCCAGCTTGGCAAGTTCATTGCTGAGTTCTAGAGCAGTGAGTACTGGATCTTCACTGGAGAGAGAAAGGTAAGCCGGACTAGCCAGTCCTTTATATGCATTTATTCTTGACCTAGAGTGACTGAAAGAATCATGCTTTTGCTTCTCTGTACAGTCATTACATTTGCAGAAATAATCATGAGGTCTTTCTATCCTTGCTCCTTTCATCAATAGCATGTGCACAACTTCGTATTTTTGGCAGTGGGCAGCTAATATTATGGGAGTGATATCTGGAGAAAAGCGGGTACCGTCTTCGTCATAGGAATAAAAATCATCATCCTGGAGCTCCTGCTCACAAGGGCTCAGAGTCAGTCGCTTATTTACTGAAAACCCAGGATGATTCAAAATTGCTTCCACTATCCTAATGTAGCCCTTGCTGATTGCGAGCAGCAGGGCATCTCCAATCCGTGCCAAGTTCTCTTTTTTTAACAGAAGCTCTGTCACTTCCAAATGTTCATTCCCTACAGCAAGCTGCAAGGCATTTTGGCCCATGTAATCAACACAGTTGACATTCAGTGTTTTTGACTCCTCCAACATTTTGCGCACCACAGGTATGTTCCCATACTCTGCTGCATCTAGAAAGCGTTCCTCTTCAGCTGTAAGACTGGTGCCCCTGTTGTTGAACATGAATGCGGGGCCTCTAATGGCCTGTCGCCTTCCCTTTTCCCTCATCATAGTCATACGTCTCAGGGATGGACTTTCTTCAATGTACCTAATGAAAAAAGAGAAAGGTGAAAGAATTTCACTGTGTTGATTATCTGTAGCTTCCACGTCTCCTGCGGCTACAAGAAGAATGTCTTCTTTTGTCCCTTGTCATGTCTGTATCTACTAACAAGAAATACTCTTTATTGGGATTCTTCCACTGTCATGCTTGCTTGTCAGCAATCTAAAGGCACTTCAAGGTTGAGTACCAGTTTTGCGAACATGGTCAAAATTTTTGGTTTCTGTTTGTTTGGGCTTTTTTTTTTTTTTTTTTTACTTTACGTAAGACATCTTTTCAGAAATCCTTCCCAAATCACTTTATATTATATATAAAAAGGAAAGCACATCAACTATACTAGTTTCAATAGTAACTAATACTATTCAGCATAGACCTTCAAGCTGATAGTTTAAGGAAAGCATCATATTAATGCTTACTGTATTGCAGCTCACATAAAAAAGAGATAAACCCAAAATTTTCTTCCTGATGCCCTGACAAGCAATACATAATGAAATCTGATCTCATGCCTCTTAAGTGTTACTATTAGCAACATATCTCAAATCTGGAAGATTATACTCACAAATCAATTTGGTCAAATGATAAGTCTTTGAAAAACAACAATTCATACACATTCACTTGCTGGATGCTGTTCCCTAAACTGCTCACAGAATCCAGTCACCAGGCATGATTTAATGTAGGCTGGGACCAGCTCTTGCTCCAGCTGAAATTCTGCAAGGTTGTGGGCTATGTTAAGCCAATTTCTATTATACATCTGCCATCTCAGGAGCTGAAAGAAAATAGCATTACATGAGCATCTGTATACTTTTTAAAAAGCCTCATCCACTCTAGTAACACAATCAAGAAAAGCAGGCAAATCAAAGAGCTATCTAATAAAGGTGAAAATTGGGACAGCAAGCTGCACTGAAAAATGAATGTCTGGTATAAGAAAGAGAGACGACTTAGGAAATGGAAAAAAAAAACAGGAGAAGCTGTGAACTCCTTTCAAAAATTGGTTACAGTAAGAGAAAGAAGAAGAAAATAAAGGTGGAACAAGAAAAAAGGAAGGGTAAGCAAACAAATTCAGAAGCACAGAACTGGAATTACGAGAGCAGTGGGGAGCAAACATGAATAGGCAAACCTAACAGAGAGATCAGATGCTGAGTTGAATCTAGCTAGGTAATGAAACTAGAGAGAGGAGAGGAGATTCAAAGTAGTGAAAACAGGAGCGGCAAAGAAAATGGACTGCAGACTATAGACTGAGGAGCAGACACTACCTAGTTGGAGAAAATAACAGGAAACAACTGCCTGGAGAGGTCTGAAACTAGAGAATAGATGGGATCAGGCTAAAGCGGTCACAACTGGAAGATGAAAAAAAGCATTTATGTATGTCTGCCAGAGCAGAGGCCAAAGGCCTGAAAAGGTGTTCAGGATACCAGAATCTTCCTTCACTACCATCTGCAAATAAATGTGAAACCTATCAGCACACTCCCTTGCTAGTCCAGCTCAATATTGAGAAAGACAGCCTCCAGCTGCTATCAGTTAATCCATTAGCCTGAGGGATAGAGATCGCTTGAGATGATTTGATGAGCACAGAAACACCACTGCACCTGATGGAACAATACAGGAGTTAATGGAGAGTGTGCTGTGAATGCATGTAACACTAGATATACACTACATCGAGAGAAATGGGCCAAACCAAATTTGGTCCTTAAGTCCTATGTACCTCTGATCCTCATCTACAAAAAAAAAAAAAAAAAAGAAAAAACAACAGTTGGGTCCCACTCTACAGGCACATTGTGAAAATTAATTTATTCACTTCAGTGAAAAACTCAGACACAAGAGTAAAAGGCCAGGCAGGAAAAAAAAAAAAAAAAGAGGAAATTAATCTTTCTTTCCTCAGTGCAAAAGCAAGGTAATGCATATTAGCAGAGTGGCTCCACATAATGAATGCTGAGGGCAAAACATAATATTAAAAAGCCCTTCTTAGGTGAAGCCCATCATTCTGCAAAAGGACAGAACCAAGGGAAAACCAGGACATGCAACTCTGGCACACACAAAGGCACACATTTAAGAGAAGGTAGAGGATCTTCATGGGCAGCTGTAAAACCTACATATCCTAATAGCTGCAGATCAAATCTATACCTAACACCACTGCTCTAAATGGCTTTTCTTGAATTTATTTCTTTGTGCGATTGATCTTACAACAATCAGCTTAGCTGTTTCTTCCACTGCACAAAATGCACCCATTGGCATCACTGGATTTCCCCCTACAAAGCAATGTCAGCCCTAATGGTTATCATTGGGTGTAACTAATTCCATTTAGGTTATAAGAATTCATCTGGCCTTACAGCTATCTACAACAGTTGTAATAAATTCAGCAAAACACAAAATCTTCATCACATTACCACAGCTACCAATACTGTAAAAGCTAGTGCATGCTTTGAAAATTTCAGTTAATGCAAACAGGCAGTTCCATTGAGGACTGAGTGAAGGGACCATAAGACTCATTGCCAAAGGCAGTTAACTCCTGGGATGAGTTTTACTTCATTTTCATCTGTTATTGGTACCTCTAGACTAAATTAAATTACCTGGGTGGTACAAGCAATGCTAACTTGAAATCACTTCTTAAAGTATGTACCAAAACCACTTCGCCAAACACAACAAAAAAATTTTTTTTTTTTTTCCCACCCTTCGGTACTCTTTAAGTCTATGGAAAAACAGGGAGGATTTATGGCTCTTTAACACAGAATTGATTTAATACCTTTAATGTAAATTGGAGAGGGGTAGATTTAGACTTGACATAAGAAAGAAATTATTTACAGTGTGGGTGGTGAAGCACTGGAATGGGTTGCCCAGAGAGGTTGTGGATGCCCCCTCTCTGGAGGGGTTCAAGACCAAGCTGGACAAGGCACTGAGCAGCCTGATTTAGTGGGAGGTGTCCCTGCCTATGGCAGGGGGGTTGGAACTCGATGATCTTTAAGGTCCCTTCCAACCCAAACTATTCTATGATTCTTTAAGCTCAGGCTTACTTCATATTTGAGAGTACTCGGACAAAGATCTAAGCCCAGAATACACGTATGAATGCTACCGTAAAACCAGAACTATTGTCTCTTCCTAGTTACCTTTTAAACAAGATCTTATTGTCTGCTCTGCTGTTATGTATCTGTTCTTCCTCCACACCTAAAAACATACAGCTACAAAAATATGAGTTTGCTATATTTCTATAATGAAAAACTATTAATATTAAATACAGAGAATAGATTGACTCCTGCTATTTAAGTATGCTTTAAAATGCCATCTCATTTATCTTTCATGAAATAAGTAACAATACATTTTCTCCTGTATTTTCAGCGTATTTTTTTAGTGTATTTTGAAATACAACACTCACCTGTTTTGTCTCTTTCTCTCTAAACCCACTGGTCTGACTAAGGTGACTCACCCAACTACTGTAAAAAGATATCTATCCTTTCAAAGGTGTTGCATTAGAATATCCTCTTCAATGAGGAAAATTTGTTTCACTATAAATCTTGTGACAGAAATTACATATTTGAAATGATCGCAGTATCTTCTCAAACTAAAGATGAAAGTTGCTTAGTATTTTAATATTGTCAAGAGCTGGGAAAAGTAGCAAAAGCACCTGAGACTGATAAGTTCATCCATACCTTCCTCCCTCCTTCAGCAAATTCAAAGACCTTGAAGCTAGTGCAGCTGTAGTCAGATTAGTGCAATCAAGAACCATCAGGTACAAGGTCTCCCATTCTGTTTACTGCTCACCTGCTCCTATATCCTCTATGTCAGATTTTTAATCATGAAGAGAATGGTGAAAATTTTAGTTTTAACTATTGAACTCTTCTCAGAACATTTTATATGCTGTATTTGCCAGATGAAGTAATCAAAACAATAAAACCTTGAATGACATCTCTAAATATCATTAGACTTGCCTAAAAATAGCACTAACATAGAACTAAGTGTGCTTTAAGTATCTGTGTTGTATTTCCTAAAGCTGTTGAAGTTTATATATTCAGCCTTCTCTCAGTAAGAAGCTGACAACTTAGATTAAAAGACAAAAGGAGAGATGGAATTTGTGATGCTGCTCTACCCAACTGTTTCAAATAGTGGAAAACAGAAAAAAAAATGCTAGGTCTGTAGAATGAATGGCAAAAAAAGCCCCAAGAACACCAATCAAGAAAAATGACCTATTATTATTATTTTAATTTTTCAGCAGAAGTTTATTACATTGGCTAAGTTCTAGTTCTAGCACACACATTGCATAGTTCATGTGTGGCATGCAGCAGGAAGGTGATCAGACAGAACTGCTACAGCTGACATTAAGCAGCAGCTGAACCCCTCCATTTTTCCAACAAGTATTTTTCACATTTCACAGCAGAAAACCAGCCAGGGGGTCTACAAAGCTTCAAACCTCTGCTGCCACTCAGCACGAATAAGAAGGATAGAAGTGGAGAAGAACAGTCATCTTAACAACTTTACCAGTCTCACCACATCTGGACTCATTTCACTTGGCCCTGAGTATGCACTGCCTAGATGGCTTGTTTTGAGGAACTGAAGAGCTTTCACTGGCAATAAAGAACTTCAGAAACTTTTAGGCTGGTATACCAACCTTCAGAATCATTAATTTCACCATCAAGTTGATCTCCTCAGGTATACTGCTACCATTAGCCAGAATACGTCTTGTTCACTGCTTCCTACTGAGGCACACTCTTAATAGCTTCAGCAATAGCCACAAATGAACATAATCCATTACAAGATGATTAACAATTAACCAAGATGTGACAGGATCCTAAGTCAGCCTCTACTGAATAATACAAGAGCAGGACACCTCCATTTCAGCCTGGCAGCAGAACTTGCACATCAGTGAAGCTGCTGCTCCTAAAGGAATCTACTATGCCTCAAGACTTTAAGCTAACAATAAGCATCACAAGCTTTCAGATAGAGCAACATCCATTCTGAACAATTAACAGGTTCATCACACAGCAGATGATGCCTTAAGACACTAAAACTTATCCTACACCATAACATCTTTATCTTAAATATTTTTATCTAAAATGTAAGACCTTCATATGTGCAATAAAGACTACTTTTAAAAAAAATACCATTAAATAAGCAATGTCCACTTGTCTTGTGTTTTGCTTGTATCACATTTACTATGACCTTTCACTGCATCGTATTGTTGACTGGACTCTTAAGTACAAGATTAGAAATTTGAGCAGTACAGCAACTCCAAAGATTGCAGAATAAGCATGATGACTCCTTTGCACCTACCATGGATTATTTCAATTCCAGATTTATACTCTGTAGACCCGCTCTTCCCTTTTCATATTCAAACTCTAAGAATCATAGCAGAAGCACAGAAACACGGGACTAGCAGTTAACCTGAGAATTCCTTATGTTCAACAGCAGCTCAAAAGATTCCTAATACCATTTGCAACTATTTTTTACACACTGACAGTTGCATATGGTAAAAAAAAAAAAAAAATTGGAGAAAGGGAAGTTTCATTCTGGGCTGTTACAGATCTGTTGAGCCATTTTCTAAAATTCACACTGAAGAACAGACTACTATTGTGCTCAAACTATCCAATGCAATAAAAAAAATTACATCAATGATTTACAAGCAGCTTACACCATTGCTGAACTGCAGCACAACATTAGTGATCTTGATACCATCCTAATCCTAAAACTGAAATAGAGTCCAGGTGAGACACTGGAACAGGTTGCCCAGAGAAGCTGTGGATGCCCCCTCCCTGGAAATGTTTAAGGCCAGGCTGGAAGAGACATTGAGCAACCTGGTCTAGTGGGAGGTGTCCCTGCCCACGGCAGGGGGTTTGGAACGGGTTGATCTCTAAGCTCCCCTCCAACCAAACCATTCTAATGATTCTAATTACAGACAGCTTAGACAAGTACATCATGGAAACATCAATGCACACAGACATTTAAAAGCACAGAAGATGCGGATTATGACTCTTGTTCTGCCAAAAGTAACCATTCTAGTCCTAGTTTAAAATTAAAGAATTATAATTGCCTTACAGAAGTAAGCATTCAGACATGCACATACAAATGAGCAGCATTTTAACTCCTAACTCCTGAGATGCCTTAAACTCTTCGATCTCAAATGCTTGCTTTGTTACCATCACACAGAAGTCTGTTTGCATGTGAGGTTGAAACCCCTGGCTTTGTGGAGGGCGGTAGGCAGTGTTAGAGGGGCAATTCCCCCAGCCTCACTGACTCTCCCAATTGAGGGCTTTGCCACCTTGCCAGGCTCTGCTACAGCCACGAGCCAGAAGAGGCTGCTGGTAAACTTCTTGTCACTGGTAAAAGGTAGTGTCACATTCACATATGTTTGGATGGAAGCTCACACATGTTCCACACATTTTGGGAATCCCTGTGCCAAATCTAAAATGTCTTAAATGAAAGCATCCTTTCCCCTTCTGTTAACCACTGCCTGGGCTTTCCAGAAGAGGGAAGATAATTCAGATGAACAGCAGAACATCAATCAGGCCAGATGCACGATCTGACTCAGGTCTGTACTTTCCCACTGGTCTAAAAGGACACAATACATCATCCAAAATGCCCTCATGTCAGCTCACAGAAGGTCTGACTCTCAACTGGAAAGAGCTGGTCAAAAAAAATGGAACAGAGCACAGTGAGATATCAGGAGGTTTATATGCAGCTTCTTTTTTCCCCTCCTGCACCACAAATTACACAGAGATTTTTCCTAACATTACTCTTCACTAACTCCTCAACAGAAAACACTAAACATTTGTATTCCTGGGAGAAAAAAGGGTAATATTTTTATGACAGATGCACATTTGTACACCTACAGAAAAATGCAAACATCTCACCAGGAAATAGCCAGGTTAACAAGGTTGTGGCAACGCAGAATTTTAAGGCTCCTTTAACACTCAGATCCTTTATTTATGTTCTGTCATTCCACTCAGGAAACTAAGCTACGATTTTCAGAGAGGCTCAGGATCAAGCATCCATTACTTACTACATTTAATTTACAGGTTTCATCCACGTTTTTCCCACTGGGACATATAGTACCTTGTGAAACAAGTATTACATCCAGTCTGCAGTCTTAGTGGGAATCCAAGGTTAATTACTTTTTCCAGCAGTATGTGGCACAGGAGGGAGCCAGCTGTACACTGGCAGGTACCTTGCACAGGTTGTAGCTTTCAAAGTGAACACCAAGTGCATCATCTTGTGCAAACTACTTCACATCACCCTAGCTTCTTCCCCTTATGCTGTTTAACGGTACTGAATATTTAGACTTCGAATTCTACCCGTAAGGCCTCTCATACTCACTTTGTTCACACTGAAGCCGCACATGTGTCAATCAAAATACATTATGAGGAAGTTGGTATTGATGCCTATTTCATTTACATACCATGATTTTAGACATTAGCACCAAACACAATGCTACTCCACAAGAAAAAATACCATCTGCCAAGGATGATCACAAGCACTTAACAGGGGAAACATGGGTCTTTCCCTTCTATGCCCTGTTAGCTCAACACATTTCTATTACACTGATTAATGTCAACTCTTTTACCAGCCCACTGGCCAGTCACAACAGAAGAAACTTGGGGCTCTCCTTTTAGTTCCTTTAAGCATAATAAATACTTCTTAAAGAAGAGAATATGTCAACAGTTCTAGGAGGACACTAACCTAAAAGGAATACAAAAGTTTAGGACTTGTGGCTCACAATTTATCTGGGCTAGCTTCAACTGTCTACAAATAAAGTGTCTGAGTTAAAATTCATCCTTTTAGCTCTTTTCATGGTGAATGAAGACAGACACCTCAAAAAAAAAAGATCATTGGTGATGCCGCCTTACCCACTACTATTTTGCCTCTTATACCATCTACTACGAAAGGTGCCCAGACAAATAGTTTACACTCAACTAACTTTCAGACAGCCAAAACCATGAGAAAGACTTATTTGCTCTAATTCTAGACTGCTGGGTGTCAGGCATTTGTAAAGAATTTCTGCACTGGGATGGTAAAAATCACTTTTACTTGTGGTAATCTCATTCTAAGCACTACTTTAATTATTTCTGTACTTTACAGTGTCTCTAGGGTGATTTTAATTAAGGCTTCTTCTTGTAAATGCTGAATATGTTATCTTAAAATTCAAAATAAAGCATATTCATCTGGCAATTAAAATATTTAATTAAGAACTAAATATTGTCATGAAAGTATAAAATACTCATGTAATTCTCATGAGTCGAGTCTATCCAAACTGTGGAGTGTAATAAAAACAAGTGAATAATTAATAGACAGCCTACATTTTAGAAGTCAGAGAAAAGAAAGGTAACATCCTTATCAGTAGAACCAAGTTTGTTTCCGTAGGGGTAAGTCTAGCTATGGTCAGTATTTATATGTATACATGCTTAAATATAAAAAACCAACAAACTGAAATTTCCCAAGGCAACATCAAACGGGATAAGATGCACCTCAAGAACCAAGGTTTTCCCGCCCAGGTGTCCTAGATTTCTGTGGGGAGCCTGCTTTTTATCACAGCCTAGATTTTTATTTTATTAAATATATAAGAGATGCCATTAGCTAGTTCTGGAGGATGGAATGGGTTCTCTCAAGCTCGGCGAAGCTAACAGTTAGAAAACTCTCGGCAGCCATCCTAGTACCCAGGGAGGAAAAGGAAAGTATTTTAAATAAAGGAAAAAGAAGAAAGAGAAATCTCTTATCCCTGCCTCCTGAAGGAGCAGAGCAGAGGGGCTGCGGAGGACAGAGCCGGGGGTCCCGGGGCAGGCAGATACTGGACCATGCCCTCAAGGCACTTTCTCCGAAGTCTCCTCACCCCGGCCGTGGCAAAGCGGGCCCGTGTGACCCTCCTGGCACCGGTCACTCCCTGTTGTCGGACGGACAGCTAGCCAAGGGGACAGAGTGATTGCGGACCCTCTGGTCAGCCTCTCGTCCAGCACCCTCTTAACCCATCCCCAGGGCGCGACTTACATGGTGCTGGCAAAGGGAGGGGGCGGGTAGTAGCCGTAAGGATCCCGGAGGGTTTTCACGGCTCTCTGGGGTGGCGGAGGAGGCTCCGGCCCCCCATTGACGCCTCTCCAGCCGCGGCGCCGGCGCTGCTGCTCTTCTTCCTCTGCTCCCTCCTCCTCCTCCTCCTGCTGCTGCTGCTGCTGGGGGAAGGTCACTCTTCCCTGCTCCTTGCTCTTCCTGCTTTTGCTCGACATGGTTAGGGTCCTCTCTCAGGCGGCGGCAGTCACGGCTGCTTCCTCTCTCGGCCGGCCTCGCCCGGCAGCGTGTGTGGCACGGAAGGCGGCAGGAGAAGGAGAAAAGCCCTGCCCGGCGAGGGACAGAGCACCTGGAGAGAAAGAAACCCTCACCATAAAACCACCGCCGCCCCTCCGCCCTCTCCTCCTGCCGCCTGTCAGAAGGCGGCGCGATGCCGAGCCGGCAAGTGCCGGGAAGGCGAAGAAGAGACAAGGCTCCCCGCGGCGGCTCTGCCCCTCTTCTCTCCCTGTCATCATCCCTCGCTAGGACAGCATCGTTTCTGAGGCAGAGCGATGAGCAGCGTCGGAAAGTAGTAGCAGCAGCCTACCACAGCGACAGCACCAGAGAGAAGGGGACGCCTCTCCCCCCTCCGCTCGCCTAGTGGCCGTCTGGGCGTGAGGCGGAGTGCGAGGGGGAGGTACAGCTACCCCCCCATGGCCGCTATAAGTGTGCCTCCACACCCGCCCTTGAGGTAAAAAGCCTATTCCTTGTTTCTCGTCAAGGGTTTAGTCGCTGTTGCGGAAAGTTTTCCATTCGGTATCTTAGCCTTTCAGCGCCGCCGGCCCGGCCTGCGAGCTCTGAGGGAGGCCGGGAGCGCTTGAGCAGTAGCGGCGTGAAGCGGCTGGGCTGCCCCGGCAAAGGTAGTTACATCCAAAATGGTCCAAAACCGGTGCACAACCCGGGCAAACACTTCCACAAAGCTCGGTCTCTACTGTGGTGAGAAATATCCTACTCCAAGCTGGAAATAGGGGTCGAAGTTCAAATTTTCAAGGGAAAAGCGAGTTTTTGACTGGCTTACCTATGATAGCAGGGAGTCGGGATTTCCAAAGTTTCCCAGACGTTGTCACCAGAGGTTTGGGTGGTTGCATTCTGCCTGGTTTCAAACTGAAAAGACTGTGGCAGGATGTTGAGACACCCATTGCATGTACTCACAGCTTATTAAACATTGTCGATACCAATCACAAAGACTCTGTATGAAGACGTATTATCTTTTTGGCTATCAGGAGATTTTTAAATTTTTTTTTTTTTTTTTTTTGGTGCATAACGCTGTAGGGAATATTATTCTGTGACAAAGCTGTGACCCTATTAAAACCCAGGCAGGGTATGTGTGGCTTTATACACAGGGTATTCAGAAGAGTAGGTACACAGAGACTATATGTGACCTTTTATATATTCAGTAAAGCTATTCCTTTGGCTACGTACTGCTGAGGTGCCATTTTCTTCTTGCTTTAAACTTTTTTGAAGTGTTTTGCAGTGAGAAGTAAAAATTTTCATTAAATTTTTCAAAATTTAATTTCAAAAAGGCAGGTCCTGCTGAAATGGAAAGTCCTGCAAGGTTTCCAAATGGTTCAGAGAAGGTGAACTTCAAACCCAAGAATGACTGCTTGGCTAAAACTCTCATTGCCAGGCATCATTAAGTAATCTTAGTATAAAATGCTCATTATCTCACGATGCATGCTATTTTCAGTATCAGCCACGGTTTGCCTTTGATGTTTTCCATTTGTACAGAATTAATACTGATGAAAAAACAGAGGAAAAGTCACAACAGTTTCAGTAGATAATTTACTCATCTATGTCACCGAGGGATGAAGTGGGGTTTGTTTTCATTAGTTTGATTAGTTTGCATCTTGAGCTGTTTGAGAAAGTGGTGTTTTTTATGTCTTTTGTCACATACAAAACCCATTGAGCTTCAGTGGAGTACAAGGTGGAGTAAATTTTATTCTGCAAAGAATAATATATTGTGTAGCTACTCTAACTTTGAAATACTTGGGGTTAGTTGTCTAACCTAATCATAGACACTGTATCAGTGTTGTGTATTTTAGATAATAGCATGCAGCTCTCTGTTTGCAGGGGCCATTTGACTAAAAAATTATTCTGCCCACATTGTATTCCTTTCTCAAAAGAGATCTTGTTATTACAGTGGGCTACAGGAATGGACTTCCAAGTGCTCTAAAATTTCCCTTGAGAACAAAACATAAAAGTACAGCTGAAAGTAGATGAGAAATGCTCTTGCTTCCCCAATGTATGCTTAGAGCAAGGCTTCCACAAATAATGGTTTATTTTGCTTGCAGAAACAGATAAAAGAGGGATTTGGTATTGGTACTTTGCTTTAAGAGAGTCATGTTCTTGCTTTTTCTGTTATGCTTCCCATCACTAATTAGAATTCTGTGCTCTATGGGCTGTGTTTTTCATTATTTGATTAATCCATAAAGATCTCTTTACTGTTTCCTTATGAAAGGTAATGACTGCTACCTGTTTGGTTATCCAAATCACTGGTAATACTTGACTTGGAAATCATTCTTGCAGAAGCCTTCATGATATTTCCCTCCATGTTGCAGGGTGAAATTATGGTATCTCTAGAAGTAATTACAGAATTTTATGCCTCAGAACTTTAACTGGAATTGCTTCTGAGAATGCTGTGGGAAACAGTGGCAAAAAATCGCCTTATAAAAGTCATGGTGTAGCAGTATAAGCACTGTGTAGAAGGCCACTTTTTTCTACTAGACTGTACCCCTGCAACATGGACTTCTGCCATATCTGATTCCCCTCACTGCGTGTGTTAGAAAGGAAATGCCAGTCAAATATGTCAGGGAAGTTGAGCGTTCCTTCTTCATGCTGAAGTAAAACGCACGGCTAATGTAAGAAAAATTGACTGAATCCTTCTCTCTTTCTCACTGCTACAAACCCAGCAAGCCAAAATACATGTTTTCTAATGTGCATTTAATTCAGTGTTTTTTTCTTGACCCTGCTCTTCCTGTTTTACTTGCTTTCTGGTCAATTTTGGCTAGCACTTGTTTGCATTTGATCCCTCCAGCACAATAATAGTGGAGAAATAGTACCCCTTATTTGTTTGAAGGAGAACCTACCTGAAAAAAAGACAAGATGGCAATAAAATAATCTATTACAAATCTGAGATGTACTTGGTGTGAGTACAATCTTAGAAATACTTGTATTTCCAAGTATGCAAATGTGTAGGGAAACAGTCTTGATCCTAATAAAATTATGCACAGAAAATTGGACACAGGCTGCCTCCAGAATACAGTACTGAAACAGGGATGTGAGAATACTTATGTCTTTAAACTTCAACCATCACTACATTACCTGTCAGTAAGAATTTAAAAACACTGCTGTGTCTTGGTGATATGATTGAGGCTCCAAAGTCCCATATTCAGATAAACAAAATGCATGAAGAATGCGTTTGTGAAAAAACACCAGAACAAACCTAATAGAAGTGAAATTGCACCTTTTAAATCCTGGGCATGGCAAATGTTCTTGAAAAGGGATTTCTGTTTGAAATCGTTAATAATGTCAGTAAAGCCAGTTTCACTATTCTTGAAAATAATTAATGTTATCAAAATATTAGACAGATGTCAATGTAGCAAAACTGCAGAAAGTGAGTGGGAAGGATGACTAGAAGTGGAATACCAGGTGGAGCAATATGGGGAACCTTGTGCTGCCTGTTGCTTCAGCTGGTTCTAGACTAGAGAGTTGAAGGCTACAAATTTAGTACATTTTGTGAACCCTGACTTGAATTTACAGGGTTTTGAAGTGATGTAATTTTAATTTAGCAAACTGCTTCTTGACAGTTGCTTATGCAGGAATAAAATAATGAAAAGCATAGTTCTATAAGGACAGAGGCTGAAGAGAAATGCCTGAAAGAATGACCGCAAATAGTGAAACATTGTAGATGCAGCATTGTATTACTGAAGGAGCTAGATTGTTCTTCTTACTCTTATGTTATAGGACATGGATTTAATGGCCTAAGTATTTCATGTTCAAGTTGGAATTGCGAGCAGAACACAATTCTTCATGCTTTTCACTGTACCGGCTTGATCAAGACAGGATGGAGTCAGATTGGAGCAGAGGTTTGCTTATATGGATTGAGTACTCTCTGGTGGAGCTTTTCTGTCCTCTTCAAAATTACAAGAAATACATGATTCAGATGTTAAAATTTCTATTATCCATGTTATTGAGCTGCAAGAGAGTGATCAAAAAATAGCTCTTCTAACTTGAAATTAGATGTCTAAAGAACTTGCAGCAATAAATTTCCTTGAAATGAAGAGAACACAAGCTCCATAGTTCTTTCTCTTTTTTTTTTCAGCTTCTTTATGAAATGAATGGAGTAAAGATCTGAAATATGAAAACAGCACAACTGGCATTCAGTATACAAAAACATCAGGAAGTACCTTCAGATTCTCAGATTGATCTAGCACAGCAAGATCGGATCTGTGAGGCACCTAAGTGAGTGGGTATGCAAATGGCTTAGACTGTGACAAGTGAAAGGAAAAATGTCACTCAATTAATATGCTCTGGGGTTTTCTTTTACCAGAATTTCTCTGTGAGGTACATTTCAACAGTGTTAATTTGAAAATAAATCTAACATGTGGAAAATTGTATTGTTGACACTTTTTTTGTTAAAACTCCATTATTTAGATCTAAGAATCAGCAAGGTAAAGGAAACTTGTAGTAAAAATTTCCCTTGCAGAACAACCTTGATGATGACATGATCATGACAATTTATTATTTTCTTGTTTTATAAATGAGTACCTTCCCTCAAGAGGCAAAACTTCCTTTTTATTTGCTTGAAGTGATGGGTGAAGAGAAGCAAAAAGACACCCATGGTTTTACTAGAAATAGAATCCAGGTCATGCAGTACACTGAACCCTTCTCTAACATGCGTGTGTAGTGCTTTCATGAAAATGGGAAGTTGGTGGTAATGGCAAGAGTATAATGAAAGCAAAATTGTCCTTCTTTGCCTCATACTGGGAATTTGCCTACTTGCCAAGAACCTGGTGTTTTCAAGGACATTTAGCTCCTACATCAAGGACTTCTATGAAAGTCTAAACAGTTTAATCAGCATGAGAAAGAAAGGAGGAGTGACGTGATGTCACTGATCTGTAAGCAGATCTCAGCCTCAGAACTAATATTATGGTTTAAAGAAGTGGGATGAAAAGAAAATTCCTGAGACTCAAGCCTGTATTTTCATGCTGCTGCACAGCCATTTAGGTGCACACAGAGTAAGTGGATATAAAATATTGTCAGATCACCTACTGGAAACCCAGACCCTCAGAGCTGTGTGTTGCAGTTGTATTATGTGATCTACTTTATGATATTAAAAGGCTACTGAAGTCTTCTACTTATAAGACCATTAGATACTAGCTACATTTTCAAAGGTCTGCAAAATGAATCTCTGGACGAAATGGACAAACACCCTTTTTTTGCATGAAGTGGCAACTGTGTGTACATTTAGTTCTTTGCACCTGTTACTTCCTTTTTTCTAAGACAAGCTGGAAAAGTCATTAAAATAGTTCCATGTTTTTACACACTTTTGAACAAAACCACAGGATCATGAGCCTGGGCTGATTTTTATTCCTCTATTTTTGCTCACGCTAGTAGAAACCAGAAGTTAACAGAAGTGCTACTAGGAAAGGGACTACAGAATCAATTCCCTTATCTGTATGTTGTCCAGGGGACTGTATGTAGCTTTAGAAGTTTAAAAGTATACTTTGAAAAAATTTGGGTTAGTTATAATTTATATATAAGACTGGATTTTCTTCTTAAATTAGTTTCTCTGCTTCTGTGTCAGTCAATACTCCTTCAAAATATAAACATGAGTCTTAAGCCTATTACAGAATGCTGGCAACTGCATGGTAAGTAACTTTTTTTTCCCAAGACATCTTTTACAACTAAGTTTTCTTTTTGACAGTGCTTAAAATATGGGTGGATGGATGCAATGCAACCTGATGTCCCCTGGTTGACAGAAAAATGTACTGTTGGATGCTTTCAGTTTCAGGTCATGAGACTAAGAGTTGCAATGGATGTATGGAGTTCAGAGTATCTCTTATTTTAGGAAATTACTGGTGATTTTGCTATTGTACATGTAATTAAGTCCAAAAATATTTGGACAGAGTTTGACCTTTCTCTAGCTGGGGGAGTGGTATTTGAATCACTGTGCAGATCAGAACAGGGGAAGCAGGTAATAATAAAAATAGCAAGAGAAGAACAGATCATGGATTAATTAAAACAGTTCACAATATTTTTAAAACCCTAAAGGAAGTGAAATTTTTACACTATTTTCTGATCTGATACTGTAATTTGTTTTAATTTGTGGACACGTCCTCCCTTGTGACACCTTAGCAGAAAGAAATTTAAACAGCCACTTGCCATTATAAGAGACAAATCTGAGTGACAAGCATGGGTCCCTGTGGAGGATAAAATCCTTCATCCTGGCTTGCACCATTCGCAGCTCTGTTATCCAGGATGTCTGGCAATTTTTACTGGGAGATTACCTGATTCTGTCATAGTTCTGAGCCTATTTTTCTTAAATACTTTCTAAATGCTGTCTGGTACTAACTACTTGCATACCTCAAAGCATTTAATTCCTCTTGTTGGAAGAGGAGCAAATACCACAGAACAGTGCTGACTGAAAATGTAATCTTTCCTTCCATGGACTGCTGTGGAATAGGTGATAACACTCAACCACTGGTGCTAAATATTTGAGTGACAACAACAGTTAGTGTCATCCAAAACTACTTTTTTGTTGTGTTGGAGTAATGGACAACTACAAGGGGAGGAGATTAAAAGATCATAGGACTGTTAGATCCTGCTAAGTAGAGTAGCTGTGCTGTGAGTGGGAGTACCTCATGCTGCAGAGCTTGCAAATCTTTTGTGGCCAAATGAAAGAATGGCTCATGGCAAAAATCATGTTTCCAGCTCTACCAAGTGATTTTGACTTTGAAATGCTTTGCTGTTTAGTGTACAGTGAAACACTGAGCACTTTGAGCATCATCATTCTCATGTGACCAGATTATATTCAAGGACATGGAATTATTGGAGAGGATCCAGATGAAGGCCATGAGAATGATGTGAGAGCTGGAGCACTTCTTCAGTGAGGACAAGCGAGAGTCAGGCCTGTTCAGCCTGGAGGAGGGAAGGCTCCGGGGAGATCTCATAGCAGCCTACAAGTACCTGAAGGTGCTACAGGAAAGCTGGGGAAGGACTGCTTGTCAGGCAGGGGCAGTGGTTGAAACTAGAGCAGGATAGGTTCAGATTAGACATTAGACAGATGTTCTTCACCATGAGAGTGGTGAGGCTCGGGAACAGGTTGCTCAGAAAGGTGGTGGAGGCCCCACCACTGGAGACATTCTAGGTCAGGCTTGATGAGTCTCTGAGCAACCTGATCTAGTTCAGGATGTCCCTGCTCACTGCAGGGATTGGACTAGATGGCCTTTGAAGGTCCCTTTCAACCCTTCGATTCTATGACATTGACAACTGGTGGATTAGTCTTAAGCCACTTGGTAATAAACTTCTTATGAAGAGAATGCATCTTTGAAATAAAATGCTGTCAGAGACATTAATCAGAAATTAAACCAAATAGATAGAAGAGATAGATACAGTCAAGCTCTGTACTTATCTGATTGAAGCAGCCACAAGATGACAAAATCCTGCTTTTACATAGCACAAATACATTTAAATCCTGCTAAGATCAGGTGTTTGGGATCCCATATACCATGTACATATTCTATGTCATGATATAAAAAAACCAAACACCTATATATACTTCTGCTGCACTTTTCCTGCCTTGTATGTAAGAAAAGGCACATTTCAGGAAAGAGAGTGAGGAGATGCCAAAGTTTCTAACAGGTGAGGGTGCTTAATAACAGAAAGAGAAGATAAACCCCAAACAGGATATTTCTGTGAGAAGAGACAATACTTGTGATAACAATCTTCAAAACGTGACTGACAGGGAAGATGGGAAACTGTAGAAAAGGGGAAACATGACAGTACTTAAAAAATATTCTTTGAAGGCAATTTAAAATATAGGGAAGATTTGTCCAGGAAAGTTGTTGAGGCACCATCCCTGGAGGTACTTACCAGACAGGCAGACATACAGCTTAGATGTAAGGTTTAGGGATGGTTCCTTATCAGAGTTGACTTGGTGGTTGGACTTGATGATCTGAAAGGTCCCTTCTAACCCAGGCAATTCTGTGTTTCCATGAAGATGCTGAAACCCTGCCATGAACACTAGAATAACTCTCCTGTTATTGGTGTGAGATAGATGTCTCATTCAATTGCTGTGTGTTTTGGGGAGGAAGATGGTTGCAGAGGTGAAACTAAGGTTGAAGAACCTCAGTGCTGCTGTCGTTCATCAGTCCCTGTTGTACCTTTGCATGTGTGACCAGGTGCTGACACAGAGGTGTGAAGGTCAGACTTCCACCTTCCCTTTCTGACTTCATGAAAGTAAAAACCTGTAAGGATTTTCTCACTTTTTTTAGTGAGTTCAGATGAATGAAAATGGTACCGCTACTTTCAGTGGAGTGTGAATTTCATATTTGGATTTTAATAGTTATAGTGACCCACATTCATGGAAAACTGTGATAAATTTTACTGGGATTTTAGAATACAGCCAAATCAATCTGAACTGATACCTTAAACAAATTGAGGAGAAGAAGTAAATCTCAGGAGACCTTCATAAGTTGCATTAGTTTTTAAACAATCCATGTCCTGATTTTTGAGAGTAAACAGCAGCTAGTTGCTACAGTAAAGCTCAGAAAATGAGACCATTGATACTTATTTAGCAGAAGAACAGTACGAGGCAAACTATTTGAAACAACATGACAGACAGATGTAATGAAATGTCTTTTATGCAAAAACCACTTATTTGTCCACACCAGAGCTATTTCCATTTCACCCAATATTTTTCATTACATTATCACAGCTGCAGTGTGGAAGTTGCTGCAACAATGAAGTATTTGTCAAGAAATACCCCCCTCCCAGCTTCTAGATTCAAGGAGAAAGGACACAAGGATTTGATTCCAATGGAGAGCTCAAATAAAATTTCCCCTTAGAAGCAAGAAGTAAACACTGAAAAACTGCAATACTGAGCATCGGTGTATAAGGAAAAAGTGGCACAAATGCTTTCCTTATCAGATGAAACAGCTGTTTACACAAATATATGCCCAGCAAATCAGAGAAAAAAATCAGAGAAAAATCAGAGAAGACTGCAAATCTGCACATTGTGGGCTTTGATGAGGGCATAATGTGAAATGTGTGGGATTCATTTGAAGAGATCTGGGGGCTTGTTAAAAAACACGTGTAAACATACATCCTGCCTGTAAAAACAGCATATTAAAGGGCATGCAGGAGTATTGTCCAAATTTCAATTCTGAAATTAACAAAATCTCTTTTACATGTGTAATCATCAAAAAATAACCTGCAGTATTAGATAAAAAGCTCAAGAGCCTCACATGCTCAAACTTGCTATTTTTGAGTTTATATCGTAAGACATCAAAGGAAAGCCCTTTAGTATTTTAAGAGTCACAGCACTTTAAAACAGGTTATTAGCTTTGTCCATTTTTGAGCAGTCTATTTTCAGATTCAGTGAGTGCAAAGTGTAATTCAGTATGATTTCAGCAAGCCTTTTAATCTGCGTTACCCATTCTTACACTCAGAAGTGGACAGGATTGATTGCATATGAGTATATAGATGGTATATATAAATGGTGATTCAATCACGTGAGTGATTGAAATGTATCTTGACTTCTTCATTCTTTCTTCTTGGCAGTTTGTAATGAAGATCCTTCTATCAGATAAAAGAAACTTAATTACATATATTTGCATTATAAAAAGGAGATTATGAAAATGATTGTGAACACAAGCAAAGTTCAAAAAAGGCCAGCAATCATACACTGAGTCATCAAAAACCAGTGAGATAGAATAAAAAAGATTCTGTGAAGGCAGAACAGTTAATTTCAATCACCACCACATTAATAAAGTAGATATTGGGAATGGGAGGAAGCAAGCACATGAGTGTATTGTTATTTTTGACCTTATGTCCCTGTTACACCCCTATTATTAGTACAACAGAGTTCATTATGACATGAAAGGACAGCTAGGCAGTTTCCTTAACAGTGTCTACCTGTAGCACCATTAGATTCTCTATTGACTCATTATGCTGAACCAGCTAAATAATCAGCAGCCAGTTTTGTGGAAACTACAAATAAAATCCAGATAAAAAGCACTAGGCTGTCCTTGACATTTGCAGGAATTGAAAGACCCGTATGACATACTGAGATGTTAAACCTGACTCTCCATCCCATGAAGAAAATTAGGTGGGAGTTTTTGCGTACCAAGGCACATAAAGCTTGCTGTTTCCATATGAGTTCTGATTTGTATAAACTTTTTCTTTCATCTCCATCTTTTCCTCCCCTTTGTATTAAATTGTTGCCTCCCATGGTCCCTCAGAGCTTTCAGATCTCTCAGATATGCTCTGCCATGCAGTGCTGAAAAGGAGGTCTACCCAAACTAGCCTAGATAAATGTGTGTATTTTATAGTATCCATATATTGTCTCTTTTCATGTACATACCTTGAAAGTTTTTTACTTCTGCTTTTATACAGGTACATACAGTCACTATCTCAGAGAGTCCCCTTTCCTATGTTGTAGAGCTTTGAAGCACAACAGTACAGGACATAGAAAATAATCTTGGGCTATAAATAAATATATAAAATGTATCAGTTACTGTAGTGCTGCTTCTGACTTAACCTCCCAGTCCTCTCCTAATGCTCTGCCTTCTGATGTCTGTTAAGATACTCTTAATGTAGGAGTGTAGGCCTAATCAACCTGTTTGAGATGGTTTGACAAACTCTGTTTTATAAATTACAACCAAGTTACAAGACAAATAGTGGAAAAGAAAGATGTAAACATTGTAAAATATGTCCCAGGCCCTTGAATAGTAAATGAAATCCAGATTTAAAAATGTAAAGAACAAGAAAAGAAAATTATTATGTCCAGAAAGTGATAAATAAATAGGCAAATGATACCAAAAGAAATAATGAAAATATGTTCCTGTGGTTTCTAGTATCTAGCAACTATTAGCAAACAATTCATTAGAATTCATTGGGTGTGAGTTAGAACTGCAAACTATTGAGATTGAAACTAGACTTTTATTACCTCAGAAATTAAAAGATCTTCCAAAACAGCTATTTAATGTGATACAAATGAAGAAAATTCAGTGGCACAATATTGTAATGCTCTGATGGGTGCATGCTGTTTTGTTGTATCAAAATGCTGTTTAATAGAAATATCCCCTAATATATATTTTATATTATAACTGGTTTTTTAAGACTCGTGCAAAATTGTGGGGATTTGTGAATACTGTCAATTTGCTCAGCTGCTGAATTGGAGTAGAAACAGGAGATATAATGAGAATGAATGTAAGTAGTGTTGTACACAAAACCAATTGAGAATTAAGGAGTAAGACCAAATCAGAGCATAAACAGTCTTAAATATTATTAAAACAGTACATTGGGTCATTCATTAATGCTTGTAACCATATGGGACAAGGACCTGATCTGAAGAATGGAATGGCTTTCACACAATGGATATTCAAATTGAAAAATTGGCCAAGTGCATGATGGGCAATTTGCCTGCTTTTAAAACATCTTGTATTTGCCAAGCTGGGTGGAGAAGATTGGACTTGATGGATCATTGGCTTAATTGAGCATGGCAGATCCTATGTTCCTATTAAAACTGACTGGCAGAGGGCATTCTTCAGAGCCTACTTACATTAAAAAACTACAATCTGCACAATTTCTGTTAAAACTTATTAATTTTATGTAGCCTGATTTTTTTTTAGTGCTGCACTCTGATTTACAGAATAGCCTCAGAATAGCAATAATTTATTATGAGACTGAGTGAGAAGAAAAAGAGCTGTTCTGAAATCTAAAAAGGAATAGTGGTATTGGTGAATTTTGCATGTCATGGTTCTAGTTTGCTTTTCTAGAATAAGATTATGTGAGTGAAGGCTGTTTTTCAAAATTGCTACATAAAAAGATAGTCAGGTGTTAAGATTTGTGTAGCTTAGAAATGTGGTGGTCTTGTGACAAAAAGCATTTTTACTGCAAATGAAGGAAATAGTCTTGTGAATCCAGATGTACAATTCAGTGATCACTATCTTTATTATCATTCAGCAAATATAATGCCACAAATCTACTTATCTCCCAGCCATAAAACCTCTTGTCAGAATTTACCCAAAATGAAGAAATAAAAAACATTCAAAACTTTTTACAAGCAAAAGCAGATCTGGAATGGAGAAGTATCTCAGAATTACATCATTCTCCGCTGTCTTCTTGGGGCTGTTCAACACCCTTAGAAAAAGGGCAAGGCAGGGTATCTGGTGTGGCCGCCTGACTGCCAGTGCTACAAAATCTTTCTAAATTTACAGGGACCTTTCTTGAATGAACTTAGGTGTTCTGCCTGCTTCTTTCTTCCCCTTTGTTAGAAAGTTACTGTAGAATCTTGCCTCTTTGTCCAAAATACTCATTTTCCATGGACAGTCCCCTGCTCAGCACCATCATTGTTACATGCAGTAACACAGCACCATACAGTTGATTTTTGTATGTAATTTTTTTCCAGCAATAATTGCAATAAGACTTTAAAATCCATCTATCTCCAAGTCATTCACATCATTATTAAATTACTTCAGAGCTCAGGTGAACATCCTGCAGTGAGTAGTTGCAGGAGCAAAGGAGACTATTGCACTGCCTAACTGCTGGTATCTATTCAAATAAATTAAGCTTCTTTATGTTATGAATTGAGAGAAGTCACAGTTCTTCCAAATAGTCATTCTAAACCCCCACCACCTATGTAGCCACCTATCTTTGTTCCATAATGTCTTGTTCTCACAGAGAGCATCACTTTCTATCAGTAACAAATCAAAGATGGGACAATTCTAGAATTTTGTAAAACACAGAAATGCTGAGGTCACTGCATTTTAACATGTATTTAATGTGATGTCATAAGTAAACTAATAGAGGTCATTCATGGCCGCTAACAATTTATGACTGTGCCTTGGCCCTTTTTACTTACAAATCACATTTTAAAACACTGAAGCAGGAACAGAATCAAACATAGAACTGAAAGGCAATTATTTGGGTCATGGCTCACTTTCCAAAAGCTTGATTTTGCTTCTTAAATACATTGCCAATCCTGTTTTAATTTCTAGTGAGATAAAAGAAAATTAGAACTCAAAAATGGATGTTACTCTACATACTTCCATTTTCTATTGTGCTTTACTGTTTTGTTTTTAAAAAAGTGCATAAATGCTTTTTTACATTTGTTCTATTCTACTCTAAGCTTCAGGCAGAGGTTTTAAAAGAACAATCCTGTATCATAGCCTCTGTGCTGGCATCAAATGTCCTTAGGAGCAAGTCAACTTGATAACTCTTCATTTTTTATGTGAAAGACAGTTAATTTGTTACTGTTTTTAATTGAAATGAAAGAGAAGAATTTACTGACATGGAGAGGAAAAGATCAAAGCCTACCAGAAGTGAAGAAAAAGCAGCAAATGGTGCTTGAATTTAAGCCATTGGTAAGTTATGCAGAACAGAAGAAGTTTTGCTTTTCTACCTTTATATAAGTTTTTCCATGTTTTCATGGACATAGTAGAGGCATATTAAGCATGTTAGGGCCCTGGCTGTACAGAATCCATTACTGGAAGTAGGGTTTTAGATGCCAGAAGAGCTACTCTTAAGATTTGTTCTGACTTCCGTCAGATTTGGATATTTCCCTGGGAGAAGGAAGTGAGGAAAATGTAGAGGGTGTGAAGAAGAAGGTGAAAGAGAAGCATATCCTACAAATATGATACTACCATCTTCTGAAAGAAAGATCAGGAGAATGCTGATGGCATCTCAATCAACATGTGCGTCTGACCAGGATGTCTGTCAGATTCATATAAATGAAAGCTTAACAGCATTATGGCAAGTCCCAAGATGAAATATACCAAATTATTTTTTTTATTAGTCAAAGATCCAGAAAGGTGTCAGCCGTATCTACTTAAATCTGATAGTAAAATTGAGCTTTCAATGACCAGTTTGGAAATTTCATGAGAATTCTGACTTCATACTATTTCATAAGCTCTTCAGAGGTCTTAAGTGGCAGTTATTTCTGTGAGACCATTAATGTGGGGGTTTTTTTGGGTTCCTCACATACTGGAACATTTGCAAACTAAAACCATTTTCAAACACTTTTCCTCTTTTCTGGACATTTAAAAACCTCAGTCTAGAATACTAGTTTCCATTGTGTTGCTGTTCAGTGCTGCAGAAATAATGCAGTTGGATGACATTTGGATGGGCAGAAGAAAATTGCCCTGATTCAGATTTTGTCTCAACATTACAGCATGTGGAGCCACTCCAGTGATTTTTGCTCTAAAATGTCCTTTCTTAACAAGGAAGTGCTTCTGTCCCCAGTGTTTATATATGAAAAGCAAGAGTTTTGTGGGAATAACAAAACATAGCTTTGTGTTTTGTGTGACCATTGTTTATGTATGACAGACAAGATTTATTCTCGATTCAGGTGCTAAAGAGGTATGTTTGAGTCCTGCCTGGAGAAATCTGCAGCAGGAAATCTGTTTTAAAACCTACTAAAATTTTGTTTTCATACAAAACTAGTTCCTGTGTACTTGCCTTTTAATAGATACTGAAAAGGAATCACATCTGTGTTTTCTGATGACAGACTTCAAAGTAAAGGGCTCTGTTACATACAGAGTTATTGAAACAAGTAGTGACTTTCTCTATTTAGGCTTTTTAGAAGAATTTTAAGTATTCATTTGGGAATGGTCATGTTGTCATGCATACAGAGTGCTTTAGTTTTTCAAAGAGCTTAGGTAAAGAACATAAATAATTGCTATAGGGTACCCACTAGCAAAATGTTAAGCAAAATCTAAGTTCATAGCAAGTTTAGGGCTAGATCAAATGCTCCACAGCAAAAAAGGCTTGAAATTGCTTTCAAAAGCAGCCCTCTCTGGCAGCTGTAGAGAGTATGATCACTTCTTCTCTTTACAGCAGCCAGAGAAGACACTGAAGAGGCATAAGCTGTCACAAGTAACGACTTAACTGTCATGGAATATGCTGGATTTTGGGGGAGGTGGAAAACAAAGAGCAAAGAGGTAGCTTTTCACATTGATGACATCTTGGGCACAAATTTAGGTTATTTCTGAAACCTTGGTGATAAAAAGTGGAGATGACAAAGACTGGGTAATAAAGCCAAAACAGTTGCATGAATAAGTTGCTTCTCAAATTGCCTGGCCAGATGCCTTCTGAATGTATAGTTCAACAGAGTTATATCCCTTGATGCTGCAAGTGCTCGCAAATGTTTCCCATCTTCCAGAACATGGTTAAACCTAAGGTTTACTACAGCTTTCAAGCTGCAGGGATTTATGAGAAGCTTGGCCTCATCTATGCAGTTCAGTGCAGAATGGGAATATGAGGTCTCAAGGGCTTTCATTTTTATTAGAACAAAAACAGTAGTTTTATGAGCTTTTAAGTAAAGCATTGACAAAAAGCAAAAAAATATTAGTTGATATAAAATATTCATGCATCTTTATCTCTGCATGAGAAATTAAATTATTTTCAGTCATTTCCAAGGATAAAAAATAACTTTGACATACATTTAAAATCAGGACAGGCTGGGGATATGGAAAATAAAACATTCTCTGAGTGAGAGCTGATCTCAGACAACCAAAGCGTTCATTTCTCATTGATTCATAGCTCAGGAAAAAATACTTGGGTCACTGCCCAGCTCCTTCTGCCCCAAATTTAGATTGGCCATCTTGATGCTGTATTAACAGCCTCTACACTGTTCCAGGGAATGCTTCTGGGAATACCTTTTAGTATTGTGATTGCAATAGCAGTAAATACAACTGGCCCTTCAGATTATGAAGCATTGAACATGTACAGTTCATTTCACTTAGTGCTCGCTGGTTTTTAAATGTATTTAATCTTTTAGACAGTGAAGTCAAAATGTTGGCCAAGTGGGATGCAAGTTTCTTAATCAGGTTGTGCAAAATGTACATCTATTTAGACATAAATATACATATGAGTTATTTGTATAGCCTGTTCTCAGGCACATCAAGCAATGTAGATTCTATAACTTTTGCAAGTAACCTATTTAGGGCTAAAATGTAGTGAGAAATTTATTCCTAGTATTTAGGTTGGATTTTTCCCTCGCCATAAAGAAAGGAGATTAATTACTCTTCTGTTCTTGATGTTATAGGAAGTAACAGTTGGTTGCCATGCTGTTACAACAGTTTTTTACATGTGGTCCCACTCATTTTTCTCCACATCCTCTCTTGCCCATGGAGAACAACAACCAGTTTTTTCAGCTCTTATTTTCTAACCTCTCACTGCTTGCTCACCTCTCAAATTTATCCTAATCCCTTTTGACACTGAGATTGTTACTCAAATAAGGAAGCTTTATGTTCCAGTTCACCCATGCAACAGTATTGTGCTTACGTGCTGTATTTCTGTTGATTACACCTAGAATAATTACTGGGTTTCTTTGGGAAAGAGAATTATATAAAAGCATACCTAAACTCTAGTCTGTTAATTAAAACATTAAGTAGGCCTACATCCAGGTATGAGACAGTCAAAAACAAAAGCCAATTATTTTGAATATGGGCTTTCAACACTTAATAAAAATGCCTTTTTGCCACTGTTTCTTAGTTTTCACATGAGAATATAATTTAAATCTTGATTTAGTAAAACTATATCAACAATCGTAATTAAAATGAACTTATACCATACTTCCAGGTTACTCAGGCTGGATGTTCCTTTTAGAAAGTACTCATACTACCTCAGGCTGGATGTTCCTTTTAGAAAGTACAAAAGCTGGACTTGAAATGTATTGGTCAAGCCCATATTGACTGATTATATCCCCTTTATGTCTGTAATTGTTCCATTATCAAAGCACCATTAGCTGGCCTGTAATTTTTCCAGTTCTGTTTTCCTGAATGTTAAGAGCAGGAAGGGAAAGTGAGCCAGAAACCTTGGGGTGATAACAAAACAAGCAGAGACAGTGATCTCACCCACTTGGTTGAATTCCCCCAGGACTCCAGCAAGACAGGGCAGGTCTGGTACCACTCACCAGCATCAGCCATGGTCCAGCAGATCACCAGGCAAGCCCATAGTGAAGGGGCAGGTTGAAGATCAAGCCTATAAGTCAATTCACTGGTACAAGATTAAGATCAGGCACATTCAAGGCTGAGCATGGACAGACCTGGGACATAGCTTAGGCATGGGTCAAAGATGAAGATCTTCCGCATAAATGCATCTCCCAAGTGGAGTGATCTCTGATGGGACTTCCCACAGCTGTCTGACCCAACATTGCGTGGCAGTGGGTAGATGACATTTCAGAGGTGGCCTTTCTCACCTGCCTGTGCCTGTGCTGAAGCAGCCAAATCTGCAGGAAGATGTGAGAAATTTCCAAGTCTCTTGGTGCATGCAGAGCCCTGGTAACAGCTGGCTTTTGATACCTTATTTCTTTCCTCCCCTAATTTTTTAACTTCATAGTACAATGTATAGATTGAAAATTAAGTTTTTCACTGAAAGTATTCTGACCTAGTCTGACCTAGTTTGAGTGCACCTTAATTTTACAGACTTCCAGAGTCACAGACTTCAAGGACAGCTTCCCTTCAGACAGCTTGCACTGGTAGTGCTTATCCACTTGCCCATATTTCCACAGGCTGGTACGTGCATCTTTATATTCACACTGGATGGACTCATACTTCCGTCATTGGGTACGGTGCTACAGTTTTTGCATAAAAAAAGGGATATTTTAAAGTGTCTTTTTTCCCAGTCAACTCTTGCCTGCAAAGGAAGTATCAGGATGTTTCAGTGTCTCCAGACAGTTAAGAGAAGCAGAGAGGTTGTAACTGTTCTTAAGAACAAATGAAACAAATTTCATAGCAATTAATGTTAATAATGGTTGAATCTGTAAGAATAGAAGATCTAGACCTATTCAAGCATTAATTTTGAATGATGGCAGCTCTAACAGCTTGATAGTTAATTGCTTTGCTTTTGTAAATGATTTTGGAAATAATATCACTGATTTAGCAAGAAATGCAACATTTTTTCACTAAAGATACAAGGACCACATTACCAGCTATGGGGTTGAATATATAAACTTAAATTAACAGGATAACTTAACCATCTCATAAAGCTGCTAAACCCTTATATGCTTACCAGCTAGCTGAAGGGGGTGCAAAATACTTGGCCAGATAGAATATGTGCACACCTTTTGTAGAAGCATAAAAACATAACTTTAGATAGATACATAGATGTAAGTCTAGGAGGGTTACCATCTGCTCCAATCTGGCTGAAGAAGTTAGTGACAACCAGTTGTTACCACCAAATTAATTTTGGTTAAATCCTCCACAAAAAACTGCCTTGTAGTTAGCTTAGTTTTCTGTGGACAAATAACCACCTTCCAAAGCTCCCAGTCCTTTGCAGTTCTGCTGTCAACTTCAGTGAAGCAGCTGAGTGACTTGCTGCCTAATCTCCTCTCCCAGTACCACTTGGGGAACTATCAGCTGGGCTGGCTGCAGCTCTGCTGCTTCTGCTCTACCTGCCCCTGCAGGGAGAGACTGAATCAATTTCCAGAATTATTAGTCAGGATTTTCAAAATTAGTGCATCCACTCCTCCCTGTTTCTGAGGAAAAGTGCTTGTTGGGGAATTGCAGCTTTGCTTCACTCTTTCTTCCTGTTATGCCACAGGTCTTAGTGATGGGCTGAATTAACGTCAGTCATCCTAATAATAAGAAATGCTTATTTCCTTGCTGCTGTGAAGTAAAACAATAAGTTCCTTTAAGATAATATTTGCCTCTAACCACACTTAGACAATACACTCAATTTCCACTGAGAGACTAAACTAATGCTTTAAACTCAGCTCTATGGGTTATTTATAGATCCTCTGCTGGCTGGTGATAATGATCCTCCTCAGGCTTAAGCCACAAGCAGAATAATCCCCTGAATTTGAGACCTTTTATTAATCATTCCTGTATTTTTGCTTTGTGGGAGGAGATCTGCATCCCACCTGCGTGTTCAGATGCTATTAATAAAACACGTCAAACAGCATATTGTGTTTTTCCAAGGATGTCTTACCTCAAAGAAGAGAGACTTACAGTTCTGTGGCTCCTGCAGACCTAACCCCAAGAAACTGCAAGCAATGGGTTTTATCTTGAGAATATACTTGTTCAGAGCCACCATCACTGTCCTCCTCATCTTCACAGCTGCAACAGTCAAGAGTAGTCAGCCCAAACATGCTGTCAAGCAGCTGTGTTGTCTGAGGTATTCAATGCTGTAGAACCCCTAATATAGTTATTTTCCTCTTCTTAGAAATATTTTTTAATTAATTTGAACATTAGCAAGCACTAATCAGATAACAGAAAGGATTGCTTGTTATTCAGGAAAAAAAACCAGACATAGAAAAAGCCTTTGGGAACAAAGGAGAAGGCAAATTGGAGCAGGGAGACCTGACAAGGGAGGAATGATGAAGCCTCAGCTGTATGGATTCTTTGGTCAGCCTCGCTTGGGTCTCTCCCGTGATGACCCTACTAATAGAAGTGCTACACAGGTACTTGGGAGCAGGAGTGACAATTGCAGGGAGGACACTTGCTGCCTCCCATGGTCACACCAGTACCCATTTGGATGCTGTGGATTCAGTCTTTCCTGTGGGCTTCGACACCACTGCTCCTACTGGTACAGTGAGACACTGGAGTCTCACTAAGGCATCAGTTTCTGTGTATTCTAGTGTCTTACCCCTCATTTTTCTTGCAGAATCTGCTGACAAATAGTTAAGAAAATCATTCTATGTGTTATTCCCCTAAAGCATGTATAGGTTTCTAGGAAGAAAAGAATGTTCTTTGTGCTAACTCACAAAAACAGGATGTGCTCTTTTTTTAAAAAGAGAGTTTATTAAGAATTTATTTTCATGTGAATATCATACTGGACAACAGATATTTTCCCAAGTTATGAAAAGATACTATAATTTCATGTCGTTATCAGGTTTTACCAAGTTTTTTGCATGTGTAAGTGTGGGAAAACAAAAATCATTCAAAGGAAATTTTGAAAACATGGAAGCATTTGAAAAATCATTGTCAGTACATGTTCCCCACTAGCAATTCTCCTGTGAGAATGCAATGAGAAAGCAAATGGTAGATAATTTTCCCTCACTTCCCATGCTTCTAAATCCTGTTGAGAGTTACAGGTGAGAAGTAACATAATAAAGTCAGAAAAGACAAGTCTTAAACTGCTATTCTAAACAAGAAAGGTCAAAACTTTGTTAGAGGATCAGGTCCTATATTCAAGGTAGGAAACAAAGTACATTTAATTTATTGATCAGAGGTTAATGATACCAAAGGCAAACAAGTGTACTGAAAGCCAGATCAGAAAATGGAGACTGGAAGATCCTACAAGGGACTCTGATTGCACAGGGCACAGGGGAAGCTGAGAAAGGTAAGTTGTCAGATAATGCTGCAAAGTACTAATGGCACAAGAACAAAGAACACAGCAGGAAATACAGATAACAATCATGAAATTCTCATGTTACTTACTTTGCCTTTTGAGGATCTGTCTCCTCCACAGAATAAGGGTCTGTGAGTATAGAAAGAACTTTTGTGAAATGGTCTTGTCTTATAATGAACCTTTTGTTTAATCAATCAATCTTACCAATTTTTCCCTTTTTGGATTGTAGACAGTTGGGGCAGACAGATTTTAAGGACACCAGTAATGCTGGTGTTCAGGTGCTTGTGATTTTCTCCAGTTTTGAACATTCCAAATTCTGTAACTGGACAATTCATTGGGGACAAGAGTGTTACTTGCACAACAGTAGCTGCCAGAATGCAGCTGCATTCAGGAAAATACATTTGAAATTAATTTCTAACAGACCATACCTGCCATATAAACAACAGGTAAAAAGTTCCCCTGAGATACCCTTGGAGAAATATCTTACTGAGGGACCTGAGGAGAAATTTCATTGTGAATCCTCTTTAAAACAGCATTTGAAGTTAGGATTTTGCAGTACCACATAAAAAGGCAAAGATTAAAATTCTGTTTGTCAGATTTGCTGACAGGGAGAGCACCAATGGAAATTTCTTTATAGGCTCCCATAGAAGTTGAAAATTAACATATTTCAAATGTTGAAGGAACCAGTGTCTCATATTCTCCTTCAGTATTTTCAGCAATGGGAAGCCAGAAAGAATAATTTTCCCCAAAGCATGGCTATGTGCCCCACATGGACAGAATGCTCAGAAGAACAAAGGAAAAACCACACAGTTTGGAACTGCCAAATGAAAGCCTGAAGGTATGAGCCTGGCTTCAGTTCACTCCATTTGTGTACATATGTTGTGATCAAATTTTTTATCAGGCAGCCCTATGCCTTTTTTTGCCCCATGAAGAAGGGAAAAGCCCAGGTTGTAAAGTGGGTGTTTTATGGGCCTTTTGCCTTTGCTGCTGCAAGGTTTTAAGAGGGGGGTGTGAGGGTGGCAGAGGTGGGCACACTCGCCGTGGTCAGCTTTGAGGCAGATGGAAGACATCTGGATACTCTGTCGTGACAGCACATAACCCTTCCACCTCATACTGTATGTATCCTTATCAGCAGCTGTTGTGGAACCTTAAAACTCAATGAAATTTAGCTCAGTATCTGCAAAGAAAGAAGATCCATCTAAGACACAAGAATAATTCCCAGAGAAATTTAAATCTTTAGGCCACAGGATGGGGAGATAACTAGGACTTTTCAAAGAAGAAGAAATCTTCATTCATTTTTTATTTAAGAACCAAATGGCAGCATTTGCTTAGTGTTCCAATATGAGAAGTAGCAAAATTTATTACCCATAGCAAAGAACTCCATCAACCTTACCTGTGGGTTCTGTTAGCAGTCCAAATTTAATAGAATTATAAACAGTTGAAAATGGACTTTTCTGATAAGAACTGTTGGATGTTGTAAATAACGGTCCTGCTGTTAGTTTTCACAGTCATGTTCATCTGTGCAGGTGTGTGCACAAATGTGTGTGTGTATGTGTGTGTTTGCCTAAAATAAACTTTCCTAAACTTGCCTAAAATAAACACTTTCTCTTATTTTAATTCTTTTTCCTGCAGAATGGAAGACGATGTTTTCTAAGGAGAGTAACATTTAAGAACAGGGAACAGGGAGAGTATATAGAATAACTAAACAAAGGGATACTCAGAGTGTGTACTGTGTACTGATACAGCAGTGTAATGATATTGTAGAAATTACATGATGTCTGTTGTCAGTTAACCAGATGCTCATGCTTACAAATGAATATTGCAAAATAAAATCTCCAACCATATATGTAACCATGCTTGCTGTGTTTCTTTTAGTTTCCTGAGACTGCCACTGGTAATTATGAAAAGGAATCACAAAACCAATGGCCTCACTTGATTTCAAAGAACCAAGGTAGTAGTGATGCAGTCAACACAAAATTTATTATTTGGGTACAGCTTTGCAATGCATCTGCAAAATAAGGAAATAAATATAAACTCAGAGATTTTGTTAAAGCCTACAAACACCACTTACCACACAACTTTATTAAAGGGAATTGATGACATAATCTCTGTTTACTTCTTCAGGACAATTACTTGAGGCAGGAAATCTTTCGATAAAAACCAGTAATGATGCTAAGTCTCCTATCTAACCTCCTTCCCGCAAACATTACAGTTAATGATGACAAATTCTTTCCTTCTGTATCATAATAAAATTCAGTCTTTGTGGTTCAATAAGAACAACAGACAATTCGGCCTCCTTCCTTCTGATTTAAATTTAAACTGGTAATTAACTTACAACAAGTTTCCAAAGGTGGAAAAGTGCTTTTCTTCTTTATCACTGTAGTTATCATTTGTTCTGAACTTGCAATAGCTAACAGATTAACTTTCAAAAAGGCCATAAAATTCACAGGTTCTAGGGTAGTGAATGAGGGACTCTACATGTAACTTTCCTGTTTTACAGGCTTCAGAGAAAAGATGAACCCTCAAGAGACAGTCAGAAAGAGCAAGTCAGGTCAGAAGGAAAAAAGTACAGCTATGGGTGGAAGAAAAACTACTAAAGATCCATAACAGATAAAACTATAGCTAGCATAAGTTACATATTTTTCCCCTGAAGTGATGATACAAAGCTTTCCTGGAGGTAGCCATGCAGCCCAGAGCAGTGAGTTCATGCAGGAAGAAAGCACATCCCTGTAGCACTTGGCCCACTAATGTCCACTGTCACAGGCTGAGCTCTGAGTCCCTGCAAACTCCTGCCCTGCTTCCTGGGCTGCTCCTGTTGCATACATGCCTGAGAAAGGAGGAGCTATGAGAAGAATTTACAAATGGGTAAAATGTAAGGGAAAGCAAATACTGCAGATTAAACTGTGTGCTTTCCATGGTATACTCCTGTCAAGTCTAGGCTGTGGAATGTAATTACTCAGATGGGATAATAGTATCTAAGGGCCATGAGCTGTTTGGAAGCATGAAAATGTTGGTTGATCTGCTTACTCACTGATGCAACTCAATATATATAAACAGGAGTTTATAACAAAAAAATTACTTTGGACAGTTCTACTTACATCTACTGAGAAAAAGAGTCAATGTTTTGCAGAAGAAATTATGGTGATATGGATTATGTGCATAAGGATTGCATTGTTGTTCTTCAATTTAAACATCACTTTCCACCTGTCTACAGCAAGTACTATCAATAATGTTAGTGACAATGAGTCCTTTGCTACTGAAGGTCTTTGCATGAACCTTTTGCCCTTTACATTACCCACTATTAGGAATATGTACTTAGAGAAATCTCTGGAAAATGCTGGTGCACTACAGCATTTCCTGTATTCCTGAGTAGATGGTTTAAATCCAAAGAATAATTTAAATGTTTCCCATACTAAAGCTGTGATCCAACAATCATTGCTGTAAAGGTGGTAGCAGCTTAAGGCATAGCTATCCACAGCCTCTTGTTGTCTGGCAGAAATCATCGCAGCATTTCAGGTAGTGGAATAAATCACTGGAGAGCTCCTTAGCAGCACCACAGAAGGTGGCCCATCTAATTCGTACTGTTGCAATAACTGTAAGAAGTAACTTGGCTGATTTTACACTTGAGTAAAATGTGCTTTACTCTAGAGTGAGGAAAAATCATGTACTGTGTTCCCTGGCTGAACTGTGTGGATGTTATTGCTTGCAGAGAGCAGCTGCTGACAAATGGGAGAGACCTTCTGCATGAATCATTTGATGGTTGCCTAATGCTGCCGACTGGAATCAATAACTGCTACTGTAAAGACTTTTTATCAGTCTGGGTAAAGCCAGAGACTCTACAAAAGCAGCATCTTAATGCCTGACAAGCATAAAGCTGATGTTTAAGGCAATGTTAATCAACACTGGGATTCATTATGAAAGCTCTTACTGAAATAGTCAATGAAATTATGCAAAATATTTTGTCTCAATATGCCCCTTAGCATTGCAGAAGCAAAGGAAGATGAAGCATATTTCATTCAATACTGCATGTCTCTTTCTTCTACTGAAACTGGGTAACAGTAAGGCATTGGCACAGTTGTTACAAGGTCATCAAGAAGTTGTTAGCTGAACAGAAGGTTCTGGTAGTCACTTTGTTACTGGAACCCAGCCAGGAGGGCTGAGGAAGAACTTTCACAACTCAGAGAATTGCTGATACCTTTTAATAGATTTAGCACAGATTATGTAAAAGAATAGATGATGATATTCTCAACCACTTGCTTTCTACTTTCTGAATTTAAAATCCACAGCACTGACAGTTTAGGGAAGATAAACAAAACACACACTAGAATGGACTTTCTTGCCTGAATCTAAGATGTAGACAAAGCACTGCTCCAAACAAATACCCCTGTAACACCCCAAAAGTAGCCCTTCTCAGCGTACTGAATTCTGTTGTTATCTACAGCTGTTATCAGCTTTTAGTATCTCCTTTTCATACTCAGAAATAAACATGATGCTTCTTCATTTCAACTCTGATTAGCTGTATTTCCCAGGCTAACTAGAAAGAAATACACAAAGAACTCCTTATTGCTCTAGAGTGCAGGAGTTCTGTTTTAAAGTAATTTTCCATCCCCACATGATTTTTTACCTTATGTGACAGTGGCAGGGCTGGGATGACTGTCAGAGATGATCGGTGGAAAAGGCAAGAACTTGGATGCTCAAGTGCTTGTGATGTCTAGGTTTCATCTCTGAGACCAAAGTCTGCAGCACATTTGTAGGTGCTGTCACCTGATCCCAGCTGTGTACCAAGCATACCCTTTCTGGGAAGGAAACTGTTATTTTGCTCAGACTTGCAAGATACTCTCTTGCAGATGAGAGCTGAAAGTTTTCAATACATGCACCTGGTGGATAGAGAAGATATCACACCTAAATCCCAAGCAGACACAGATTGAGGCAAGGAAGACTGTTAGTACCACTGAAAGGCTGAGTCAAGGTCCCAGGCTGGGATTTGTTTGTTCAGAAGACAGATTAACAACACAGCTATAAAACACCCAGTTTCCCAGCCCTGTCCAAACTCCCTGCCCCTATTATTGCTCTTCTCATTTTCTGTCTTGGCTCTGCAGGAGATGCATCCACTGAGCAGGGGGAGCAGGGACTACCAGGTCCCTCCCCAACAGAATCTCACAGCTTTGCTGGTGGCACTTTCCCCTCATCCCAGCTCTACTGGCCTCTTCCCAGTATGTCAGCATCAACTTACTCCATCCCCAAACCCTTGCATATGACCACAGTTGTCCAGGGCTCTGGAGCTGGGGAGGGGTTAGTGAGAGATGCAGTAACAGGTGACAAACCAGGAATCACAAGGGAAATGTTAAAACATTAAAAAATAAATCAGTCTTTGGGATGGTTACATGATTTGGTAGTTATATGTAATCCATCACTTCTGTCATTATCACCAGAGCTATGTCAGAACCTGCCATCCTCATTTTCACTGCACTCTGAATTAGATCTGGAATCATTATAAAGTGTTACAAGGAGCTGATTAAAACCAGTGGCAACTCTGGGACCTTGGCCAGTGAAAAACTACCTTGGTGCCAGAATGATGCACTCATCTAAGCAGTCAGCTGCATCACTGGGGGGGAGCTTTTTGCTTGCTGAATGTGTGTCCATGGGTGACAGGGACAAAGAGAAATACATCCAGGATACGGCGTTTGTTCTGGAGCTGTGACAGGGCAGCTCTCTGCCAGCAAGAGCTGACTTCGGACTGACTCAGATGTTCATTCTGGATTGAGATACTAAACTGGCATCTAAAATACAGTAGGCCAAAACAGAGAAGGTTTGCTTTTTTGTGGAAGTGCCAGTGCTGGAGTAAGCAGTTTTTATTTCTGCTAAGTCTGCAAAAAGCCTGGCAATTACGATCAAAGGCAAAGGATGCCATCAATGTAGCAGAAGCCCAGTTACTAGAGAATTTCAGGTGATAGAGCAAAATTGTTTATATTGCACAGTTGATAATGAAACAAGTTTCTAGAATAAGCTTGATTTTTAGTTTCTCTCCTTCCCTGTCCCTTGTAAAGTTAAATTTAATAATGTTTTGGAAGGGACCTTAAAGATCATCTAGTTCCAAGCCACACCTCTCATTGGGTACGTCCATTTACTTTAAATGCACACTAGGCAAGGAAACTATACTTGCTCAGGTTGCTCAAAACCCCATCCAGTTGTTGCCTTACAATACCTACAGGGACAAGGCATACACACCCTCCGAACACCCTGCTCTAGTGTCTTACCACCCTCACAGTAAAAACTTTCTTCCTAATATCTAATCTAAATCTTCTTGGTAAACTCTGTAAACATGTTTCAAAGCAAAAATCTAAAAGCCTTCAGTATTCCTCGTGTTACATCCTGTCTTCTGGTAGTGTTTCTAAGGGAAGTTTCCTTTAGGAACTTGACAAAGAAACACACGACGGGGAATGTACTTGCAGACTTTTGAACAGCTTTCTTACAGTCTGTGGCTGATGGCAAATCTGATGTTTGTTGGCACTTGTCTGAAAAGCCTAGGTTTGTTTTCTTGACTCACAAAATAGCAAGAGGTTGCATTTCTTTAGCTAACTGTTGGGTGTCTTCAGGAAAATGTTCATGTTTCTCACATTCCTGTCATATTTGCCACAGTGCAGAGTTGTCTAAAGCCCAAACAAAGTATCTATGGAAATCATAATATGATTTAGTCCCATGTGTGGCCAGGTAGGTGCATTCATGAGAACTCAAAGATGTTCCCAAAGAACACTTGAGAAACACCTAAAGACAGGTGAAAGAAAACAACTCACAGACTCCTTTCTTTCCCTTTATAGTCTATCTATCTCAGTGCTGTAGCAGGCAGCTCTGAAAACATTCTGCAGACTGCATTTCAAGAGAGAGTAATACTTCCCAAAGTGCTATTGCCTCTTTCATTGCTAAAAATAAAGCTTTCTGGTCATGGCAGGAAGGCGGGAGGGGAGTAACTCTGTAGATGGACCATTCTTTCCTGTGCACATGTGGAGCCTGGGAAGAGGGAAACAGCAGCCTGGAAGGGAAATTGTGCAGCTCCTTCTACTAGAAGATAACAACATTTCTCTATCTCCCTCGAACCAGCACTCTAGCACCGCACTGCTCCTGCCCCACTGGGCTTAGGGACTGGGAAATGTAGGAACATTGAGACTGCTGGAGAGAATCTGATTTGAGCAGATCTTTTGCTCTCTCTGTGTCAGCAGGTTTTCAGCTGGAGCTTGGTTTATGCTTTTCTATCGCTAGTGAGATGAGGTTGTAGTCAGAGAGGTTCTTCTTGGATCTGAGCTGAAACTTGCTGTCATGACAGGGGTAAAGCCATTGTCACCACAACCATAAGTATCCAGCACTGGAGATAACTGCTTTTGAAACACCACAGAAATGGTTACCAGTTTAGTCTTCTCAACACCAACAGTTAAAATTACTTTCACCCTTAGTTCAAGGATACTTCCTGGTGATAATTGTTTTCAAGGATGGTTTAGGACCTTCAGGTAGATGAAGAGGACACGGTGTGCCAACAGAATATGGTGAGCTAAAATTTTCCAGCAAAACAATGAAGACAGCAGATGTTTCAAGGCAGAAATCATCTCTGTGTCCTGGGTTGTGCAATGCAGGGCTAAATAATCTTTTAATGCTGGGGAAAACCAGCACTTTTTACAAGACTCTAGTGTCTGAATTAATTAAAATATTCACTTTACAACCAGCTAGGCTATGTGGGATTCAAGATCTTAGTGCTTTGAAGCGTTCCTAGGTGCAGGGATACTGAGGAGGAGTGAAGCCTGAGCATTTGACTCTGGTGGGCCAACAGGATTATTTCTTACCATGGATGTCACATTTGATATAAAGTAGAAAGTTTGCTGTGTAGTTTCTCTGGCTTAGTTGTTCTTTCTCTCCCTTGATGGTGCTGGTCCAGAGACAGTCCTTGCCCTGGTGTCGAACCCCTGAGGCCTTCCCTTCCTCCCAAGGCTGTAGCACTCACCGTGTCGAACACTTGCTGTCCAGTGCTGGGAAAGCACAGCTTCATATAATCGGCTGCATGTAATTCTTGCATATCTTGTATTAATATTGGGATTGATATGGGTTATTAAGTGTTATTGTTAACCATTTCGTCTTATCCTATTAGATCTATTCATATTTCAAACCTTCTGTTTCTTTGCTTCTCTTGATTCCCTTTTCTGGGAGGGGAAGAGGCATCGGGTGATAAAAAAGTTGCCTAAATGACAATACGTTGTTATGGATTTTCTTAAACCATAACACTCAGTATTGCACAGTAGCAAACATGATAAATTGCTTGTTTATAAATTCCTTATTGCTTGTAAATAGAATTTGTGAAGTATATATTAGGTAAAACCATCTGAATCACTCCAAGAGTGTCATCTGTGTATTAAAAATGACACTCAGATTATTGCTAAGTGTTACCACTGGCCAGTTTTTGATCATAACATTTTATTGCCAATAATGATAGATTCACTTCTACCACTTTGTGCACTACCCAGCTTCAGTGGGATCTTCAGTGGTCTCTGAGGTGAAGGCTCATCCTTGAATATTTTAAGCCGTGAAGCCAAGATGCAGCACCTTTCCAATATGACAATAAATAATCACAGAATAATAGGATGTGTTGGGTAATGGCCATTTAAAGGTCAATATCCTTTACATGTGGAGATATCCACAATTAGTTAAAACATTGTCCTCATAGCTTTTTCAACACATGCATTTTCTTTAATATGGCAGTACTAATATTTTTCCCATTTATCCTGGAAAACTCTCTGAAAACCTGGAAAATGCCACTTTACCAACTCAGGAGCAGGCAGTGTTCTAGCTGAGTGGGGACACCTCTGTGGTAACACTGCACGCACAGGTATGCCTGAAAGATTGGAAACAGATGACATTATATATATATATAATGTGTCAGAGGATCTCCCAAGCACCTTCCACAGCCCTTGGTGCTATAAGCCACAAGCATTTCAAGTGCTGAACATGGGTAAGTGTTCACATGCACAATAGTTTGTTGCACAGCTGGCTATCCACCAGCTCCTGTGTGAAATTGTGCTCTTTGAGCACAATTCTGGTTTTCTGTGCCACAGTTATTACCTTTTAATAGGTACCTTTTTTTCTCCTTACAGAATATGCTTGATATTTTCCTCTGTATGTCTTTTATTCACCTCCAAATTCTTTTCCTGAAGCCTGCATTTAAGTGTGATTACTCCCTTGGTTGCACAATTACATCACCCCTTAAAATCCACGTTACATTTGCACATGAGGAATTCACTGTTGGATTCCCCCACCCTTTTTTTTTTCAAAAAGAAAAACCAACCAAAAAAGTGTGAGTAATGAAAGGGACAAACCCCCACAAAGACTGAGTATTATCCTACGATGCAGCAGCCATTGATACAGAAGTGAAAAGAAGCTTCTCCCACAAAAACACCAGAGAAACATAAAAGAAATGTAGGTGGGTACTTATCATTACAAAAGGTTTATTGAACAGAGTTAGTATTAAACATGGGGTGATACCCTGCATATGTCTTTATATATCCAAACTGCAAGTCAGTGGGAATAAGAACACAGAATCTAAGCCAGAATTAACATTAAACATGGGATACATGAGATTTATATGCCAGGCTACTGTAGATTTATGAATCCAGGAAAGGAAATAATTACAAAGGAAATTAAAGTTAAAAATAGTCATGCCCACCAAAAAGACTGTGCTTTCACCTCTTTGGCAACATTACACCCACTTGCTGTGTGCCAGTACATTCTTCTAGATAACCAGTAGGGCCAGGAATGGGGTCTCCTGTTCTAAAGAGAAACTTTACTTGGTAAGTACTTCTCATTGTATGTTCAAAATGGGTTTTAGATTGCCTACACAATGAGCTTATACAATTTGCCTATAGATTTAGCACAAAAAGTCCTCTAATTGCGTGTTTCAGTACAAAGCACTTCTTTTGAGAACAGGAATAACTAAAAATAAGAGACATTTAAGAAGAAAAGCTAAAGCAACCTACTGTCTGATGACATTTATTACCAGCAGAACAGCATAAAATGTAATGTGTTGTGAATAATGTGAAGCCATAAAGCTGTAAGTTATCAACACTGAAAGGAATGGACGTATCTACTTCTAGATACCCTATAAGCAATTATTTATAGGGCTGGAGGCACCCAATAAAATCAGTATTGTTACTAGCTATAAACAAAATTAGGAGAAAGAGTGAAGAAGTAGCTCTAGAGCCCTGGGTATTGCTGTTACCTGTGGCACACATGGTGGTACTGAGGTCACATCAGGGAGCAGGGTGAATGCCTAGGGACTTTTAAACACAAAACACAAAGCCAGGCACAGGTTTCTGAAGTGTTCAGTGAATAGGTCATAGAAATACACAATAGGCTAAAGGAAATCTCTGGGACCGTAATAACAGCAATAACTTCCTTAATAGCAACAATTTCCTTAACAGTAAGGAAGTTATAATCCATACCAAAAGAATCTGTACCAAAAAAGGAAGCAGTATCACAATTAAGCTGCACATCTAGTGAGCGTTGTGGGGGACAGGTAAGAAAGGTGGATTTTCAAAATTTTAAGTGAAGCATTTTGTGAAAAACTTGTACAAGTGCAACAGAAAGACACTCAAGTGTATTTTAGTACTTGCCAAGATACAGTGATGGAATATCTTGCTTGTTTTCATCTGTCTTTTTCTTAAATAAAACCCAACATTTTTTCATGGAATTAGGAATTGTAGTGCTGTCTGAAAACAGTTTTGATAGATGAATTTTAACCAGTTGTTGCTAAAAGTGTTGGGCTTCTACAAGCTAAACCCTGGGCTTGCTGAAATCAGTGCTCATTTGATGTGGTTTGATGCCTATTTCCTTGCAGGATAATCTGTATGCAAGAGGTAGGAATGAGATGGGAAAGGTCTTTCCTGTGAATTTGGCTAAACAGCACCTATTATGAAATGCAGCTTTTATTATCAGTGTTGGTTTACAGTCACACTCATTATTCACATCAGAGGGAAAAGGTTTATAAAAATTACTGAGAAAACAAAAATAAAAACTAAAATGCTTTGTTAGCAATTCTAATGTATTACTGCTTATCAAAGTGAAAGCTCGATCTTTTAGAAGAATATGACAGCATATCCTTTAGGTAGGGTAAATTAAATTCCCTTAATATTTTATTTAGGGATTTCATGAAGAATAGCTTGATTGTTATGTACTTTTCCTGTATTTGCAAAAAATCTAGCTGCATAGATCCAGACACCAATAAACCACTCTCAGAGCAAGGAGGATTTATTCCAGTTCAGGAGGTACCTGTTTAGAAATCAGGTTTTGGATGCACTGTGAGATAGACAACTTCCTTTGAAAGACCAACAACCTTCAGTGAAGCTCCTCAGATAAATATACTTCGGAAGCAAAAAAGACATTCTATGTACCAGAAGTTCAAGTATGGAATAAATTAAATCTGTAATTGGTAACAAGTGACTTCCAGCTCTGGCAAATTATGTACCTAATACAAATAATTAATAATTGCTTGTTTTCTGAACTGAATGTCTGTGATTTTAGCCTCTGATGAAAAGAACCAAAGAATCCCAGTATCTAAAGGATGTGGGTGTTTCTGACTAACTGGCTGCTGGCTGATATTACAGAGAGTTTTTTCAGTGCCACAAATATTTTGCATGAGAAATATTTCTGTATATTTATGTCTAAGATCAGTGTTTGTTTTTGATGTAATCCCAAATTAACTTTTATAGTAAACACTGATGTTAGAGAAAGTGTAAACCAACCACTACTTGCATTTATATTCTCACAGCTTCAGCAACTTCAAAGCACTCACTAAAGCACAGATGAAGACAGAATTTAGATATAATACAGACCAGTAGTAACATGCGGGTTTTTTTTTTTACTATCTATTTATGATTATTTTCTCAGAGCTGGGAGAGTGAGGGACATATTTTAAAATCAGAGCTGGTTACTGTGTTGCCCAAGGTGTGAGACACCCTTGTCTGTACTTTGCAGCTTCCTGTGATGCCAGACACAACACTAGGAACAGTTCCCCACGGATACGGCTGAAGTGCTCCCTTGCAAGAAGGGACTTTTCAATCTGATACAAAGTACAAAGGGACTCTTTATGTTTTTCTGATTAAATTAATTGTCTCATACAGCCAGCAAATGAGGTTCTACGTCTGTGATGTTGAATGCCTGACTCTGCTTATCCAGGCTTGTGGAGGGGCAGTTGCTGGAGTCTGGTTTCTTTCGGAGGTACAGATGGAGTGTTGGTGATGGGAGACATGGCAATGACAGAAGTGGCAGAAGGAAGGAAAGGCTCAAGGCTCTTCAGTCACCTCTGGGGCTGGGTCCCTGCACACTCTCACACTAACTGGGAAGGAAGTCCCAGATCATTGCAAAAGAACATCTCCAGGATTAGTAGGCCAGGAGAGAAACAAGATCCTTGCTAATTACACACTTGAATATGGCAGTTTAGGAAGAAGTTGCTGGCTTAACTGCAAGAAGAAAATAATTGCTGGCAAGCAAGTCTTTCTGCTGTGTTACCGAAGGAAGAGAGATGTTATGCCCAAGCCTGATTGATTGAGTGGTACTGTCTGTGAGTACTGGGTCATGTCAGTGGGCACAGCGACTGTTTCATTCTCCTGGAAAATGCCAGGAGTACCCAGCTCCCACAAAAGGTAAATAGGGTAAGTCCCAGAAATTAGTTTGGATGTTCCTGGTTATGTTTTTGCTTTTGTTAAACAGTTTAATTCACCCAGCAGCCTCCAGTTCTATAAAAATAAATTCTGGCAGCCTCAACATTAGCTTGACTTTGACCCATGGTTGGCATCAACCAAAGATAAAATACAGGAATTGAAAGACTCGGGAGCTTTTAAAACAATACTCAGAGAAGCATCTTTCACTGGAAAACAGAGGAGGCATAAATAATTTAAAGATGATGCTTTTCCTCAGCTACTTCCCTTTCCTTACAAAGGAAGTCTTCTGAGTTTTAGACATAAAAATATACATTCAGAGGCAGGTGGGAATTCCACCTGATGTGAATTAAGTTAAAACATAGAGGATGGGGTTATAATTTTCCTTAACTTGAAAGTTATATGATGAGACAATGTTATAAAATTGCTTTTCAATTCCCAGGCTGATAACTGAAGATGCAACATCACATGGTGCAAAGAATGAGATTGTGATTTCCCAGACCATGAGAAAAATTTGGGCAACCTTGAATAGATATACCCCGGGGACAACATTCAAGCTAGGGCCATTTGTGCTGTGTATGTGTACATAACATCATCAGAAGTTCCACATTTTCCTCTAAAAAGCCTTTATATGTTAGAGAGTGGACAAGACTAAAAGAAGCCCCTTACTTAGCTTCTGCCTTGCAAAATGTGAATCCAGATAGACATTATGTCATGCTGTTTTTAAGGTACTGAAACATGTTACAGTACATTATATCTCACATGTTAATCTCAAGCCACCTCAGGAACACTGTGATGTGTTTGGCTTACTTGGTCCTGCAGACCAGAATAATCAACTGGATTACAGAAGGAAAAGGGAATTAATCAACTTTGTTGTCTGATTACCTGAATGGTTTTTGTTTATGTTGATAACATATTTTGAAGCTTCATTATTTGTGCACCCTTTTAAAAGTAATTTCTACAAATAAATTTCAAGCGTTAAATCTATTTTGTTGTCTGGCATCAGCATACAGAAGGAAGAGCTGAAAGAAGTAATCCACCGTGACTACTTATTGGGAAGAAAATGAAGGGAAAACTCCTTTAAGGAGAGGAGGAAAAAAAGGGAGGAGAGGAGTAAACTATCAGGAGCCAATTTGTGGACACACCCCCCAAAGGTCATGGGAGGCAATGGAAGGAATGAAACTGGTGATGGAAATCAGGAACACAGACAAACATCCCAAAAAATGCAGTCTTCAAAAAATCAGCAGGCAATCAGGCAGGGGTGCTGTGAGAATCCACAAAACTCATGTCAGTGCTAACCCAAGGCAAGCAACAGCTCTGCTTCCCATTGCACCCACACAACACTCCTGAACTCATAGGATCAGGAAAGTGAATATAATGCCAAGTGCCCTCCCAGAAAAAGAGAAGCCTGGCACCCAAGGCTTTCCACAGCTCCAGACTGTGATGTGGTGACCTGTTGTGGTCATCCATGTGCGAGGTCCTTTGCTTTAGACTGAATTTGTTTAAACCAAGCCAGATGATGCTGACAAAATAATCATAAAGCGTAAAAAAAAGTGTGATCTGAAAGTTAAGCATGTACAAATCTAACAATTAAATAAGCCTGTTGCTGTTAATTGCTAAAATTACTTTGTTACCTGTTTTGTAAATAATTACCATTGCTGCACTAGCAAAGGGACCAAAGACATTTAAAACAGCAGCATTGCCTATTGCAAGGCAAAGTGAAACAAGCTGTTAGATTGCATGCTATAAATACGCACATCTACTTATTATTGATGTAAACATGGTGGCACGTTGGACTTAAGATGGCCTTTACTTAAAAATATAGCGTGGAATAACTCCTGTTCTTGATTTAATCTCTTGCATAAGAGACTCAAGCCACTGCATCTCCTCCTCACCACTGGAATTGCCATAAGATCCAGAATTTCAGCTATCCTGCCTTTTCTGTTTCAATCCTGGTAACTTGATATTGTTGTATTACACTAAGAACAAAAATAATTTCTCCCTTTGCCTTATTTTTTTTGTTCTGTGACACATTCTGCCCTGTAATTGATAGAGTTTAAAAATAAATCTAGCTTGGCCTTTTCCAACACAAAAATATTTTCTTGAGGAGGAAGTGCAAGTTTCTTTTACAGGGAAGGTAAATACTAGTGCCCTTTGTGAAACAAATAGGTTTAAAGTAGCAGAGGGATAAATATTTTTCCTTGAATTAACACCACATTTTGATTTTCATCCTATCATTACAGGCTGATAATATCTGTATCAGCATTAAAGCTTTTCTTTCCATCTCTTACACCCTGCCTATCTTCTTCAAGCTGTAGTGCTAGCTTTGAGCTAAAATTTCTTCATGTGATTTACTGGCATGGTCTCCATGAAAGTCTTCAGATACCATGTGGATAAAAATATTTGGAAGAGCCCTGCAAGAGCCGAAGCATTCCTCCCCTTGGTGCAGCAGGTCAGAGCATTGCTGGAGTGCATGGCTCTAGCAACAGTGGGGAATGAGGTGGATCGGGGGCTTCAATGTGAAAAGCAGAAGTATTTAAATAATGTTTTCCTCACTATGCTTAGTACGACAAGAATGTAATAGAAAAACACAAAGGATAAACCTTCTTAGATAATGCTTGTTTTGACAGTAGTTCATCTGCTGGGCAGAGGATGCCTGAAGCTGTTCTGAGAGTGGCACAGCCCAGTTGTGCTGCTGAGGATGTTAGGGTGCAGTTGGGGTGATGGCTCACCTCTGGTTTGGGGCACTGCAGGATCACAATGATGCTCGAGGGATAATCCCACTGATGCCTTTCTGCACCAGGTTAAGAGGTCTCACCAGGCTCCCAGGAGGATCCATGCCCTTGTGCTGCAAGTGGGATTATTTTACTGTTTACCAACCAGCTGAAAGCAGTCCCTGCAGGGAAAACTTAAGCTATCTGCTTAAGCCAATGTGGAGCAGAAGGCAAAAAAATGTAGCTTCTCTTTGCTTAGCTGGGCTCAACTTCACTTTTTTTCAAGCAAATTCATGAGGCCTGTAGACAGATCTCCCTGTCAGACTGCTAAGAGCAGTGTGCTGGTTTAGGCGATTAGTGGTTCCCCTCCAAAATGTTTTATTTTTCAGGTATGGAGCAGTACCATCTGAGCCCTGGGAGATCCAGCACGATGGAACATAGAGGTCATGACAGTGTGTGAGCACATATGGGAAGAGGTGTATAAAGACACACCATCAGTTCCAGCTTGTTTCCTCTGATGACCTGCACAAGTCTGCAGGATGCATGCCTGGGGATTTTAAAGAAATCTACCCGTTTCGCAGCATGTGACAATAAACTCATGCTGATGCACGTGTTCAAAAATCTCTGACAACTAACTTTTAATCTGCTTGTCTTTTGTGAGTCTTGTCCACCTGCTTTAGAGGGAATAACCAGGAGGCGGAAGAACGAGCAGTCAGAAGACAAAATTACACAGCGACTGGGTAAACACCACACTTCAGCTCCTCCCGGTTGAGGGGAGGACAAACACCAAGCAAATGGGAGAGCGGCGGGGGGCCCGGTCCCTCAGCAGCGCGGCCGGAGAGAGCTGAAGGGAGATGAGGCCGGGTCGGGCCGGGCGGGGAGGGTCCGGTAGCTCTTGGCTTCACAGGCGGTAGTGACAACGTCTGACAACTCCGTTTCCAGCAGGCTCCATGAAAAACTTCTAAAATTTGCTAAATAAAGAACAAAATTAGCAGACAGACCGCAGCAAGCAATCACCGTACAACGAGCCGCTCAGCAGTGACTGCGCATGCACAGCGCGCTCCCGTAAAGGGACGAGAGTGGTTCCCTCTTCCTTCCCCGCCCACACACACACACAGAGGGATCTGGCACCGCCTCTTGCAATTGGCGGCGCAACCCCTTCTTCCCGCCTCCCCGGGGAGTCACCACCCTCTCCATTGGCTCCGCTGCCCTGCAGCTCCTGGCGATTGGCTCCAGGAGATCTGCGGGCCAGCGGCGCGGAGGGGCGGGGCGGCCCGGCCTTCGCCGTGAGGTGCGGGAGAGCCCCGGCCACTGCTAGCGCCGCTTCCGGGTCCGTAGTGAAGCCGCCGCAGAGGGCGATGGCGTAAGTATGGGAGCGGGAAGGGGAGAATCACTGGCCGAAGATCGCTGTTCCCACTGGGCTAGTCTCTCTTGGAGGTGCGGCGATGCGGGAGCCGGTGCGAAGGCTGGTGCTACCGTCCCTAGGCCTGTCAGGCCGCGCCGCCGACGGCCTCCGTGAGAAAAAGCCCATCCGCGGGGCAGCTCTGAGGGGCTGGCTGCGGACTGGGGCCTCTGCCGTGCCGGGAGGGGTCGCTTCTGTAGTGCTGAGGGGGCGGCAATCATCCCCTGTCACCTCCTTCGCCTTCCGTCGCTGGTAGTGGCGCGGCCCCCTGCCTCCTCCCGCTTTCCCTGGAGGCGATGTGAGAGGAAAAGCCTCCGGACTTAGGGGGATTTCTGTCTTTCTGTCTTTTCTGCCTTTCGGGGCTATCTTTTGTAGGTTAAGGCCGTGCAGAAAAAGTGCGAGGTCAGAGGGCAGGAGTTCAGGCGCTTCCCCATTTGATTTTGGCCTGTGAGGAAAGTTTTGATCTCTGTTTTCCCCCGACCGGTGACATTCTCTGCTGGTGCCTACGGCCCTTTAACGCGCGCGCACTCACATACGCTCTGATTAAACACAGACTGTTCCTGCTTTTTGGTGTGTCTAAAGCTGGGACGCCAATAACGTTCTTGCATGTTACATTGACAGTAAAAAAAAAAAAAAAAAAAATTGTCATTTATCAATACAGTATATCAGTAAGGTGGAGGTGTGTTTTATAGGTCAGAAGGTACACAATATTCCAGTCATAACCTATGTCCGGATGTGTTTACCATCACGAGACCCAGCTCTTTCACAGTAACTTTCACTAAACTTTGTAGAAACTTACAAGGTTGATAACTTACTGCTACTCTTTATATAATTCTATCAGGTTTAATTTGAAAACAACCAACATTATAGCAATGTGAGCACTTCATTTGTACAATTTAATTAGTTAAATCTACTTTTCTATCTTTTTCTGAATTGCAGATGGGCAACTAAATTCCAGTTTTTATGTGCATAATGACAAATTTTTGGCAACTGGAGTGTAGGAGAGACTAGTGTTCTTGGTATGAAAATGCATTAGCAAGTTTTTCAAATGATTGTTGGTAAAAACAGTATAATCAGGCAGATGCCACTAAGTGTATCCTTAGGGGTGTTTGGTTAGGGTTATGGTCTGAGTTTGCACAATTTGTTGTTTATGTCTTACAAGTAATTGCATGAGAGGATTGGTTAGAGATGTATGTGCATCTGGGACTTGGCTAGGGAGAGCCGTCATTCTCACGCATGGCATGCTGTACTAATTCTTTTTGAGTATGCTGTTAAAACTTTGGAATGTGAAATGTGTATCGGCTGCTCTTTCTTAATTGTCCATTTGCATAACTTTGTCATAGAGGAAAAAGGCAAGAGTTTAGTGTTCTTCTTTAGCGGCGTGCAGTTATCCTGTGGTTACTGTGGTACTGAGATATGCTACCTTTTCCCTGTAACTTACCATCTTCTTGTGGAACTCTTACAGTACTTGTTGCAGTATCAGTGTCTTAGAGTTGACCGTGGGCAGGGACAGACACTAACAACGACCAGTACGTAGTTCACTTAAGAATGATTGTACACGTAGCCACAAGACTGATACTCTATTTGATTCATGGCAGATTTACCATTTTATCCAAGTTGTAGTGATGGGACACAAGAGCAATTTGCAAGAATTACCAGAAAAACTTATGCATAAGATGTTGAAGACTCAATTTCATAGACTATTTTTAGGGGTAGAATGCTGCAGTTCAAATTTAATTAAAAAAAGGGAAGGAAAAAAAATGAAGTTGCTGCCCTGTTGCTGAGGCCAGCTCAAAAGGAATATTATTTTTGTCTTAAGTAGAGAAATGTGGGGGGGAGGTTCTTACTTATTTCTGTTGTTTGGATGTTCTGTTTTGTTTTGGTTTTTTTTTAATGTTATTTGGTCCTTTTGTCCTTCTGCAGCATTAAAAGCTGATAAGCAGGAAAACAGCACTCTCCTGTGATCAAGTCTGTGAGGCAAGGTTACAAAATAGATTTTTATTTTTGAAAAATTCAAGTTAAATGAATGATCATCCAGAGTTCAGTTAAGCATTAAAACTCATGTCCTGCAGTATGATGAAATAAAGGAAGATATATTGCTTCTGCTCTCTTGGACACTGAATCAATAGATACTAGATTTTTCTTAATTTTTTCTCCCCCTACTGTGCTCAGAAAGGTGCTAATTTTATTTGCTGCATGAGCTTCCCTAATAAGTTTCACTTCTCTGTTAGATAGAACAAATTATCAGGTAGGCCACTGTAAGAATTTTTTTTATCTCGTGTCTTACAGTTCCTTTGAATATACTTTAGTTTTGATTTAATTGGATTTAAGTAAACATGTTGTTTACTGACTTAAGCTACTGTAGTGCAAATCATGTTTAACTAAGTCTGTCCACACACCGGTTTAACTAGGTGTGACTCTCTTCTGTGCTCTGTTTTTAGTTCATCTGTTTCCACTGGAGGTTGTAGCAAGATTTCATTGGTATAATTAAAGCAGGAACTTACTTTGTTTACAGCTTACCGCTATTTTTACTTCAAGCACTAGCAGAGGGGGAAGAAAATAGGCCTGGATCTTCGTTCTTTTCATAAGAAAAAGAACTGTTAATCTATCGTTGGCTTTAAGGTTTGAAGCCAATGCAACGTATCAGATGGCAGAATTGCTTTGTGTGTACTGTCACTTACAGTTTGTTTGTTTTGGGTTTTTTTTTGAGTACATGTGTGTTTTGAGAACAACTTTCCTTCCTCTTTCCTTGTCTTGTTGATTAAATAATAGCTCAACTTCCTAGGCTGTGCTGGGACCAGTTTGAAGTCTTTAGACCTGGCTGGAGTATTTTGGGAAAGATGCCAAGGTTGGCAGCTTTCTGTTACGTGAAATATGCCTAATGTGCACCTGGATGCTGACAGTGATTTTTGCTCAAAGTATAAAGACAGTCAAGTGGTATTTACCTTTTTTAGGCTTCTTTCTAATACCATTTCATTATCTAAAGTTCTGATTTCATAGTAGCTGTTGATAGAGACCCTTTGAAAGAAAGCAATGGGGGGTGCAAATATTAATTTTTTTTTAAAATTTTTTTTTTCCACTTTTATCTGAGGAGCCACTGTGGCACCTTTAATGAAGATGAGAAGCGTAAAGATGTGAAGCATATCTGCATTCATTTATTTAGAAAAGAGGGATTTACCTCCTGTTGTTTAATGTGTCATTTTGGGTGTAATTATGACTCCTCTAATTGCTGTACAGGCTGGGAGCTCAATACTCTTAGAATAGTATTTAACCTCTAATAACATCAATTAACATTTCTTGATTTCTGTGAAGATCTGAGGGTGGGGTCTTGACAAATTTAAACTCCCTGTATATTCCCTCTATGAATTCTAATAATTTTGCTGTTGTCAGCATCTGTTGTTTCGCTAACTTTTGTATAACCATATTAATGTGCTTGTCAGTGTCATCCACCTTTAGATACCAGTTTTGTTAATTTGTTTCTACAAGGTTTCCCAGAAAAAGGATAATAAACGAAGTGTTCTTTCTCCTTTTCTTGTTCGGCTCTAGGCCCAGGTAATTCTAATACTCTTGGTGTCCTGAATAAAACGCATGGTGCCTCCATCCTTGGCCATAGGTACGACATGCCTTTTACAGGTGGATTGCTGCTTGCTAGACTGCAGCCACCTCTGCCAAGCAACTACTCTCTGATCACCAACTTTCTGTTGTTTTTTTTTTTAATTGATTCTTTTATACATGCATGCTTGCTGTAAATTTTTAATGACTTTGTTCAAGCAGAGGTTTGTCCTCAGTGTTAAGCTTCAATGAATCAGGCTGAGGTTGATTCTAGTTTACTTACATTTATTATTTAATGGCATTGAAATGTATTTATGAAGATTTGAAGCAGTTTCTTTTGAATTTTTGGCTTTTTAGGGATAGAGCATTTGCTGTGAAAATTGGATCAAGTTTAGAATATGGGACATGGGCTGGACATGAAGTGCATTCTTCCCCAGGATTGTAACATTGCTTACATCTTTTTAATACTGAAAAAAATCAATTAATATATGACACAAGTAATTAAAAATTTTTCCTTGAAGTGTCTGTGAGGTATGCGTTTCTGCTACAAAAAAAATCTTTCTGCCCGGAAGGAGGAAATCCACAGCATTATCAAACCTTCCCATCTTCAATCCAGCCCACTACTTTGATCACACTAAGTGCTCTGAACATGTGCAACCTGAAAAGCAGGCCCAGTTTTGACATCATAAATAGAGAATTTGGCCTTTCTCTCTCCATGCTTCAGGTTTGTCTTATTTGCCAAAAGACTTCACAATCCCTTTGCTGTAAAGATAAATATGAATATTAGGTTTCTTATGCTTCATTGCCACATAATCCTTCTCATCTCCTGTCCTCCTTCCACGAGGAAGATAATACATTTTGTGTGTATTAACATGTTACATGGTATATGAGAGCTATGAGTGACATATTGAATAGTAAATATTCTTTTTTAAAATTAAAAAAAATCTGGGACTGTATGTGTGACACAAATAAACCAAAAAACTTGTTAATGGTTTCAGACTATGTTCTGGCATGTTAAGTGAGCTCATCACAAAACAATACATACCTTGAGAAAATACTATAATTGCAGGGAAGTAAATGTCAAGTTCTGGGTTTCTCTTCTCTGTTTTCTTTCTTGTATTGGCAGGGCTGGCAAGAGTCAGTTTCCCATTAGGCTTAGGTCATGTCTTTCCAAGAGCAGTCTCCTAAGCTTTGGAAATTAGTTAAGAACAAGTAGCACTATTAATGTAAATGACAGGCCCATCAACCTATGGGTCAGTGTTCCTGGGGAGGGCAACAGTTAATATTTTGACTGACTGCAAAGTAATTTTGCCTATAGGAATAAATGTCACAGAGGGTGGAAGAGTGCAGGCAGGTGAGCGGGTCGAATTAAAGCTATAGATACAGTACATAAGACATTGAAGATAAAAGCAGATAGGTGCAGGATTGTTAGCAGAATGAAGTGGTTACTGAAAATACCTATTATCTGGCCCAAGAAGACCACATCCCTTCCTGTAACAACTATGATGATCCTGATCCTTCCTCTCCATCCCCAATGCTCTATAAATGCACAACGACATTACAATCTATTGTCAGCTTTGTGATTTAAATATCTACACATGTGCCCTTTCTGTTACACTAATCTGTATGGCCAAAATTGCTTTGTAATCTAAACAGACTAAGCACCTGCTTTCTTGGCAATGCATAGAGAGAGCGCCCACATATAGAGCATGTGTTACTGCTGCCTCTTTCTGGGTGGTTATGCTTTCACTGCCATCATCCTCTTCATTAGGTACCTTAATCAGGGTTAAAAAGTGCCCATTAGTGTGGCACGATATTGAAGGATCCACTGTGGAGTTCCGAAAAGATGCATTTACACATGATGACTGGTGAGAAGTTCCAGTATTTATTTGCATGTCAGTAGCAAATGTATTCCAAAAAAATTCAAAGGGTATCCAATTTATGGTTATGGAAAGTGATGGCAAAACCTGATGGAAGTAGTCTTTATTAAAATAGTAACCACTAGCATCCCATGACTTGCAGTCTCTATGTTGTCTTGCCACAGTTGTATTCAGACTCCAATGTCATTTAACGTTCTGCCACAGCATCTAGTACCACCGGGTGATAATTTTTTAGGAAAAAGCAAGAAGTTGCTTCATTGAAGGATTAAGTAGAGGTGATGTTAAGGTGATAGGTAGTCCTCACCAAATTAACAGCACTTTCATGGTGCTATTGCCCTGTCAAGACTGACTCCCTTGGTTAAGTAAGGGAAAAAGAACTTAATGCTGAAGGTGTTGGTTCTGGTTTTTCCCTTTACCGTCGTTAATGGGTGAAAGGCTCATGGGGGCTGCCCTCAGAGGCGTCATCTGCTTCATTAATGCAAGTTGACTTTTGGGACAGACGGGCTGCCAGAAGCTGGAAGGTATTTAAAAAATAAAGCGACCAAACAAAAAGAATAACCGACCAAAAAAACCTGAACAGAAAACATCCAAATGAGAAGAATTCAAATGTAAGCTAATGGAAGTAAAATACTGCTGTGTAATTATGTTACTGAGTTGAGTGACTCCCTGTTAATCACACATTATTAATATAATGCAGTGGTTTGAATAATCATACAAGATCAGGACTGGTTTTCTGCTCTCTGTCACAGACACTGTGTAGTCACTTTTATATGTAATGATGCAAGACCATCCTAAGGCAAAAGAATTAAGGGATACAGTGGATTAGGAGGTTATGTGAATTTTATGTAGCTCCCAAAAGTGTCTTGTCCAGCCTCTCCTTTCACAAGGGCAGAGTGCTCTGTCTCATGTCTCCCATTCACTTTCTGAATGTTAGAAGGCTTAATGCTGCCTCATTTTTAGTTGTATGTTTAGTTACCTTTTGATTTAGATTTGTAGTGCAAGATTTTGTACATTTATATGTTGTACAGGGCAATCAAGTACCAAATGTGGAGAATGTATGCTTATATTCTGTTCATCTATAGTCTGTTTTAGGTATACATGTGCCTGGAAACTCTGCTTGTTTCAGCAGAGATAAGAGGAAAGAGTAGCTGAGAATTAAAAAGGAAGGAATAAAAAACGTATTCACATTTGTGTCAAGTTTTTCCAAACTGTACTGTATTTGTTACTCATTTTTGTTCTGGTGTTGGTTTTTTTGCCTTCAGTTCTATAGGTGCTGATGCGAAATCATTTTAGCCATGGATCAAAGAAAAAATGACAGTTTTGTCCCAAGTATCACACAATTGGAAGACTTCCTAACAGAACATGACTCCAATGTTGTTTGGCTCTTAGTAGGTAAGGCTAATCTATTATGTTTTGATTAAAGTTCTTTTTTGTGTGCACTTTTAAATATGCTTCTCTGAATGGTGTTGTACCAATGTTGTGTTTCTTAACACATGATGTGAAAACATCAAAACCAGACTTGTGTTCGTTACACATCTGTTAAGTGACGTATTGGAAATGCTATGTAAGTAATTCAGAAAAAAAAAAGGAACTATTTCCAAAACTAATCATGCGGCAACACTTGGGAGGTAAAGTCCTGTGTGCAAGAAGGATGATGCTTTACGGATTTGTAACTCTGCAAAATAACTCAATGAGAAGAACTCTCCATGAAGTAAGTTTTGGTTTTTTTTTTTTCAAACACCAAAGCTAGTGATTAGCTGTAATACCATAACAAAGGATTAGCATTGAAGCACATGCCAGGCAGATAAAAAAATAACTTGTTATACCAATTCATGTTTATCTGCCCTTTAATACATTATAGTTTGAATGGTGTTCTAAGGACTACTGGGTTTAGTGGCACAACTTCTGGAATAAGTTGTACGCCTTTAAGCCAGACCATTGTTTTGTCAATTATGGGCTGTTTAGTAAATGTGTCTGATCTAGCTATACTAACGACTGATGCTATTGTTCATATTTGTGTGTAGGTACTTCTATTTTCTTAGTCAACAATGAACAGGTGGGTCAGGGCCATCAAAGCAAAAATTAAGTTGTATTCAGGTTCAGATGAGAGTGCTAGAAGTGTGTGATGAGTTCAGACTTTTACGAAGGTAGAAAGTACCTGATTTTCAGCATTGTTTCATACATCTGCAGTGAGGAGCATCACAGGAAAAAAACTATTTTTTCACTTCTGGGAAGTTAAAGTATATTTTTTGACTATGGATGTACTGAAATTAGTTGTCAGTAGACCAGAAGGAATGAAATTACACACAAATTAGGCAAAGGTGCTTTCTGAATACTGTTTATTTTGCTATTAATGGGAAGTTCATTCTCACCATAAAATTCTAAGAGTAATCAAGATGAAAATAAGGGAAGTGACCATACTGGATAGTTCTTCACGGTAAAATGCAAAACTTTCTAAAAATCACAGACTTTTCAAATGTGGTTTCCAAAATGTAATTTCAGTGAAAAGGTATTTAAAATCAAGAATTTAGGGAGATTAATAAATTTTATGTGATCTGTCATTTAATAGCAGAGGAAATAAAAAGCTACAATTTGTGATAAAGGTGAGAGCAGTGATAAAGGAAATGGATTAAGACTGTAGAAACTAAGAAACTATGCCAATTCATTCTGTTTTCTCAGTATATGTCACCTTAAGAGGGTACATTCTTGACTTTAGATATCTAGATGTTAAGTGTTGTTGTACTCTAATCTCAAATTAACTTTTATTACTGAAATGAGATTCTCTGAGTCATTCTGCCTTCCTCATAGTGAGTAACTTACTCATCTTAAAGTGAGGGGAGGTACATGTTGTCCTTGAAGTGTGTCTTTGCTGAATGTCAAGAGCAATTTCTTTCCTAGGGTGTAGCTTTAACCCTCCCTGCCTTGTTCCTGTAAAATCACCCACATGGATTTTATATGGCTTACATGTCAAGCAGCTTACCTGCCCAAGCTTATGAGTTACTTGCATTTTGGCCACATGAGATTGGTTTTCCAGTAAGGGAAAGACAAAGCCATGCAAGTCTTTTTCTTCTACCTTCTCCTCATCTTTCAGCAAAGCTCTGGTGCTGTCAGAAAGTAGGGAAGCTTTTCACTGCAAAAAAGTTAAGGATCAGTAAGTAGACAGGCTGTCTTTGTAATCTGTGGGTTGTTTGGTGATGCATGTTTTTATTTAAGTTGTCATCAGAACTCTCTGTAGAAGAAGAATGTCATAGCCGTATGCCTTTCTGCACTTCTGATTTCCCATAAAGGGCACAGTAAATCTGAGTTTTTCATCAGGACGTGTATATATTATTGAGAAACTTCTAAGTTCAGTTAGTAAAATTCGTAAAGGTAGCTCAAATACAAAAATTGCTTCGTTACTATTCTGCTTTGGATAAAACTGAATGGCAATTCAGTTTCATGAGTAAAAGTACTTAGATCTTGTCTGTTTCCTTGCAACTGGCAGTCCCATTCTGTTGCAGAATGGGCACAGGCTACAAAGGGTTAACAACTGCTCAGCTCAGAGCCTGAGGCAAATCTTATCAAGCCACCTGAAGGCCTTGGAGCTTGCTTGTGTCTTCCATTGTTTTGGGAAAGAGTCCTCGATGCTCTGGGAAAGTAGAAGGAGTCAAGAATGAACAAGATAACAACAACTTGTGTACAACTGTGTGTGTTGGCAGAAGAACTCTAAGAGGAGGGTCTGACATTAATGCAAGAATGTAACTTGTAACCAATCAGTATGTTAGTAGCATTGATAAGTAGCCATCACTGTATATAAGCTTGTCTCATGCTCACAATAAAAGGATTCTGATTCAGATCATATTGATCGTGGAGGTCAGCCCCTTCTTACACCAATCGTCCTATTACTTTACCATTCCTTTTGTGTTTGTCCTTCTGGAAGCTTTGAGAATTCTTGCTGATAGAAATAGGTTATTAGTTCTTAATCAACTAAAGTAAAATTTACTTTAGGGATTTGCAGACCTAATTTTTTCTTTTTTTTTAAAGTATGTTTCTCATTGAATTGTTACTATGTTTTTTCCCATCAAATGAAACGCTTAAACTGTTGACATATTTCTGTTAGCCCAAGGACTGGTACATTTCCCTCAGGATACTGGTCTTGGATGTGATCATGTTGTCTCCTGTGCTGAGATATGGAAGACTAGAAATTTAAGTTACAGTTCATGGTTTGCAGAAGAGTGGAAAAATAAAGTGGAATGACTTCTGAAGTGTGCATTTTTTGGGTATTTTGAAATACATGACCATGTAGAATAATGCTTGTTATGATTTGATCTGTGAAATTTGATTCTTGAGTGGTAAGGGATGTAATGAAGTATGTCAGCCCTTTTGTGAGTACTCTGGCAGACTTTATTTTTTTATATAGTGATGAATCTATATTTTTCTGAACTTCCTGTTTCCCATTCTTTGTTTTCCTCTCATCTCTTCACTGTTCACTTCACACCGTTCTCACACCACCTCTCTGAAAATACTCCCACCAGTTTCAAACTTTTTTGCAGGACTAACACTGTTGTGCTTTATAGTCTTAATAGGTAAGGCTTTTTATCTAGGTCAGCATTCTTTAAAAAATATTTTAATTCACTTTAATCTTTCAACAGCGACAATATTGTCTTGTGGATGGATTATCTACCTAACTTATTATAATTCCCGGAACATTGGACTCATTTTAACATTGGTTCTTAACAGACTATATAAACATGGCTACATCCATATTGGTAAGTTCTGATTACTGTTATGCTGCTGTTTATTTACTACTTTTTATTCTACTACAAGTTGCTAGAAACTCAAAATCAAAGTAATCTTTTGATATACTAATTTGAAAACAGTCAGGATGAGTTTAATTTAAGAGGAAAAGAAGTTCAGTTGTATTTTTAGGGGAGAATTTTTGGTGTCGGAAGAAAGCCAACCCCCCCGTCCCATTATTTTGTCTTAGTAGGTTTTTAAATTTTAAGTCCCATTTTCTTTTTTCTGTTTAGTCCATATACTTGGTGTACTTCAAATTTGTACATTTTTCTTTAGCCATTTTTCAAAGCTCTGTAATCATCTAGTCCAACCCCCTTACAATGAGCAGGGACATCTTCCGCTAGATCAGATTGTTCAAAGCCCTGTCCAAACTGCCGTTGAATGCTTCCAGGGATGGGGCATCGACCCCTCTCTCTTTGGGCAACCTGTTCCAGCATTGTAAACGAAATATTTTCTTAGACCTAGTCTAATATAGTCTTTTTTAGTTGAAAGACATTGTCCTTTTGCAATAGGCCCTTCTAAAATGTTTGTCTATGCCTTTCCTCGTGGGTCCCCTGCAGGTACTGAAAGGCAGCAACATGCTCTCACTGGAGCATTCTCTGCCTGAATTGAGGGTAGTAACTGCTGGAGTGGGTTAAGAGGAGCACACTAGCCTTGACTCCCTGTTGTAGCAGTGTCCTTGCTTTCTGAATAACCTATCAGGACAACTAATCATGTTAATCCATACTGGGACTGTGCTGTGTAGAATTTATCCTGGCTAGAACATTTGCATCAAAATCCATTAACTTTTTTTTTAACATTTTTGAATAAAACAGGTCAGTACAAATCACTTGGGCCCTCACCCACATTTCAGAAATACCTGGTGCCAAGTCACTGAGGGCTATATCCTACAACCTCACTCTGATTGCACTTTTGATTTTCTTTTATTTGTTCTTTCATGCTTTCCTCTGTCTGCTTCCTGGAGTAATGATGACTTTAGTTCTTGAAGTTCTCTGCAACTATTGATCATAAATGTAGTGAAAATTTAAAATGAAAAAATCCACCAGCAATTATCTGCCAAAGAGTCCCTTGCTACAATTACCTTATATCCTCAAGAATTTAAGAACTGTAATCCAAACCATCTTCTTTTTGCACAGCAATATAGATGAAATACTTATTGGCTGCTACGCTTGATCTGTAGGCTTTTATTAAAATTTCTCTTGGAAATTGCTATTAAGTAAAGGCAGCTGAATGTAGCTGGCCAAATATATGGTGTTCTTTATAAACCTAATCAGTAATAAGAACATAACATTTATTGAATTCCATAATGTACAACTTAGCTTCAATCAATTAATGTTGATTATACTTTTTTTTTAAAGTCAAGGTTTACTTAACTTTCTGTTAATGAGATGAAAAGCCTTAGAAGAAAAAAGAGCTGGAGTTTTTATGGTTATTAATCTTTTCTATTGTAAACACTATTTGTCATAATAATTGATCTAAAACTTTATAACTATTTAGAATTTGGAAAATTATTTTGTCAGAAATCTTTATTTCTCTTACTGTGATCCTGCATACAATGGTTTGATGCTGTAAATGTTCAAAATTTCTTTCCTAACTCTTTTCACAAACTTTGCAAGGCACTACAATACTCCTGAATAATTCACAGGGATTGATTGTATTTTTGGGTAGTGCCAAATTCAGCACCTTCTGAAGTTCTATACTTACTGTCTTGTGTGTTCTGAATTTTGGACTTCTGGTCTCTTCTGAAAGTCAGTGTGTTTTCAAAGAGAAAACTCAAGATGCCCTGTAAACCTGTTTAAGACTATATTTTTTCCTTTTAGAAAATAAAACATCAACAACTTCAGACTAATGTCTTATAAACACTCTTTTTTTTTCTCACACTAGGTTCTTTTTCATTCTCTGTGCTGTCTGGAAAAGTTATGGTTCGTGAAATCTATTTCATCACAGAAGACATGTCTATCAGGTAGAAATTTTCACTGGAGTCACTCCGCTAAAGAGAGATTTAAAATATTTAAATATATATGTCTAAATAAACTAACAGAATACTCAGTCACAAATGAGCTATTTAGAAGTTAAACTGGCTTTTTAGATAGGATTATTTAGGTGTTCTTAGATACCTGGTTAGCTTGGCTGTTTCAGTGCTCTTGGTTGGAAGGGAGTAGTGGAGTACTCTCTGATTACTGTGAGTTCTGGTTGTCCTTAACATTTGTTACAGAAAACACTTTATAGTTTGAAGAACAACCATTTTTTCATTAAAGTCATCCTCAGCTCTTCAGTCTGGAAGGTTCATCTTGGCCAATGGTTTTGTGTTTAATTACTGGAATTGAGAAGAATTTGTTTTGTGAACCTCACACAAGTGAGCAGTTTGCAGTTTTGATTCTTACTGTTAAGTTTCAAAAGCTTGAGAAGACAATGGATATGGGGTTTTATGCAAGTTTCAGCTAATGCAGTAATTGTATATTACACTCTACGCTTTATAATACTTTTGCTTTAATATTGCTTGTATACCACTGCAGTAGCAGACTCCTGCACTGCTTAAGGCAACATGTCATGCAGCTGCACATCAGATTTGGGATTTTCACTCTCTTAACTTCTGTTTTATCTAATTTGTTTGATTCAGAATTCAAGATGGATTTATCATATTTCGCTGGTGGAAGATGTATAACCCGAAGCAGAAACAGCATGGTAGGTTTCTCAGAAAGATTTCAAAGCCTACAGAAAAATATCTTGGTATACTTGCATGTAATTATGTAATTGATTTATTAATATGCACCTGAACTACATTAAGTCATCACAAGATATGGGTTCTTTTAACTAGTTGATCTATTTCAGTAGACTACAACAGCACAATGAAATAAACCCAGGATTATTATCACAGAATCACAGAATATCACAGAATCACACAGAATATCACAGAATCACAGAATTATCAGGGACTTCAGCCCTTCTTATGACAAGCCATTAACCTTAGTAGTTGTTTTCATTAGCTGTAGTTCAAGCATAATTTACTCTGTATTGAAGTTTATGAATATGGTAAATAGAGACTTCTTATTTGAAATTAATTTTACTTTTCAAGTTTTACTGTTGGGCTGTGTCAGTATTTTAGCAGAACTGTTAAGGTAGGGTGTGCTCTTCAGTATTTGATAACCCTCTGTATTTATGACATCTGTAGTCATAGAAGTGATGAAGTGTAAAAAATTTATTTATTGTTCTTCCCTATCTCTATCTGAAGAAGGATGATTAACACTGGATGCAAGAGATTAATTGTATTTGCAGACAGCACTGTTGGAAAACATAAGTAGCCTTGTGATATGTGTTTAGTTATTTCTAGGATTAGAATCTGTTTGAATGAGTCTTGGGTCCTGTCTGTCTTGTCTTTTGAAGCATCACAGCCCATTGTTATTCAGGTAGGTCCGGAAACAGCAGCTATCTGCAGTTGAGGAGGACACTGACAGATGGTCATTGAACTCTGGAGAGCTTTTTACTTCCTATCTCACTTTTGGAAGTGGCCTTGGGTGTGAAACCTCTCAGACTTGTCAGCAAGCTTTTGCTCTTGCTTTGTCTGTAGCATCTCAACTGAGTAAGAGTGCTGCTTACATGTTATGCAGGTAAACACAAGACATCATTCAGTATTGTGATTTGAACTAGGAAGAGTTGCTCAGCTCTTTTTATTGAGGCATTACTAAGCTTCTGAGGTGGTAGGACGTGATTCAAGTTCTTTGGTCCATAAGAAGTCTAATTCAATAATCAGAAACTAGTTTTAGAGTTAATTGTATTTTTTTCCACCACAGGTTATTGTCCAACAGTTTTTCACAGAATGTTATTAACCTGCTAGTTAGAAACATATTTCTCTAGTGGCACACAGAATGAAAAAAATGAGTTGAACTTAATCCAATACAGATAGCTGTGTCTGTCTTTTATGGTGATTTTTTTGCTTGGCAGTATTTCAAGGCTTTTATCTTATGATACGTAAGACTGCCAAATTAGCGGACAAATAATGCAAGAAACCAAGGAGGTTAGAGGTGTATAGCTCTGACAACAAAGTAACATGGGTAAAATACTCTCTTAAATAATTGCTTGTTTGTACTAGGCATGTCTTAACCAAATTTTGTGCGAACTTTGTAGGAGAAATAAAGTGAGTTGTCTTTCTAAGTGTTAAGGTAAACCATACTGGGATTTGAGAACTGGTTTTGTACATACTTGGTTTAGGAGTGGTTTATAAACAGAAGTTATAAGATTATTTTGTGAATAGAGCACACTTAGATGTCTTGGTTTAGCTGCCACAGCAGATTGTCAATTTTCATATTGTAAAACCATAGAGTGTAGTTTGGGAGGTATTGCTTGAAGTGAGAATACTATTTTGGGAAGCGGTACATCTACTTTTTGTTGTCAGGAGTCTTTGTTTCATGTTGCTCTTAAGTTTAATTTAGTGGCTATATTTAAATAGAATTTTTTAAGTGTGATACAAACATTTGAATAAATACAAAATAAGTAATATGTCTTCATAAAATTCTGTGTGAAGTTAAAGTTAAAACTCTGGCTGCATAAGTCACATTGATTCCACAAATATTGATAAAACGTTTTTTTCCTATCAGCCTGGTAGTTACTTTTGCATGATCTACATATACGGTTCTGTGAGTCACTTCAATATAAGACATTCAGATGTGCTTGTCACTTTTTCCTTTGCTTTTTTTTTTTCTGTTCTGAAATTGTCTGGCAACCAAACTGATGTGTGGAGATTGAATCTTATTTTTATTATTAGGAAAAGTGTATGGTTGTCTCTTTAAGTCTCCTTTAAATAAATAAATTACTATATATTATTTAATTTAGTTAATCAGATCTAATGCTTTCCTCCAGGAACTGAAAAATTACATTTATTTGTGTTCTTGATGATACCGAGATCTCCCATGTGAACAATTTTGTATCCCAATCTTTGTCCATGTCATCTTTTGCCTGAATCTTATTGATGGAAGTTAACATTACCAATGAACGGATTTGATAGTGCTTTTATGAAAAGAGGAAGGAACTGAAACTGGCTTATTAGCTTTTCTCTATCTCCTGTTCAAGAACACTATGATGTCAGTGCTTTCTGGAGACTCATATGTTTCCGTTAATTTAAATGTGAAGAGCAAAAGATGGATTGTTGCTGTTGGGACAGTGTTGTATAGATGTTTAACTCTGAGAGACATAGTTGTGTTACCAAAGAGGGTATATTTAAAGAAGCAGTTTCAAACTGATTCTTGAGGAGCTGCCTCTTGACCCTAACCACAACAACACAATATTTACTCTGGCTTTTTAATTTCTGGTGTCTCTGGGGAAATATTCCCTTCAGTTTGTATCCCCTTGAGTTACACACTGAGGACTACTGTAATAATCATTGATGCTTTAGCTTCCTAAAGTCTCTTTGACTTAGAAAGACCAGGTCAGGTTTTAGAGCAGCTCAGGTCTCTGGAGTGATGTGGAATGGGCACTCTTTCAGCTGGGTAATTAGTGGGAAATTGCGTGAGCTTTTTCTCACATTAACTACATAATTAGGTTGTACAATCTAAGGTGAAATAATGTTAAAGTATGTCACCAGCAGCTCTGTCTGCAATCAGCAGATGTTAAAACTAGTTTTTAAGATCAGAGAATCATGCTGATGTTACAGTTGAAATTCTAAATTTGTGGAAAATGTTGACTAGTTGTACAAAAGAATTACGCTTCCTGTTAATTCTGCGTATTAATGTTTTCTGTTTCCCGGTAAGAAAGAGCTTTTTCCCGGTTTAGGACTGCCTTATGACTCAGCTTTTGTAGAAAACCATTTGGTTTTTGAGATTGAATTGGTCTTCATTGCTGGTATCTGAGATAAAAACCAGAAGTCAGCTCCAAGGCTTCTGTGCTGTGCATCAAGAGGCGTTTTTTGTTTGTTTTCATATGCAAGATTAAAGAAATTCTTGTGTACCATATTTGTGCAGTTCCTGCCTGGATTTATCTTTGGATTGTGACCTGAGGGTGAAATGCTTTTTGGGTTTTGTATTTTGTACACAAATGTTTTATTTGCCAAGTTTTACAGAATTGCTTGAAATGGTGTAATTGTTTTGTGGAGTATTTTATTGCTTTTTAATATATACTTCAGCAGCTCCTCACTACTGTGTAGATAGGATTTTTTCTAAAATCTGTATTGTTGAACTACAAATATTGCAAGAAAATGTTGAAATAGAATTGGTAACTTCTTTCCTACTGTTTGTTAGATCCAAAGGCAGAAACACGCCTGTATATTATGGTGAATGACTTTGAATTTCATGTGTACAACCGTTCTGAGCTTTATGGACAACTTCAAGAACTATTTGGCTTAGATCCCACAATAATTCCAGCAAAGAAAGATGATGAAAAAGCACAAGTAAATGGAAGGCAGAGAACACATACCAATCTTGAAAGGTAAATTATTATTCATTTTTCTATTTAGTTGATGCTTTGTTCTGCAAAGTGCTGAACTAATTGGGTAATGTTTTCTTAACATATGCTCTGGAGGCCAAATGGTTGGAGCACAGCTGAGAGAGAAATTGCACTGACAAGCCTGAAGTCTAAATCTTTTTCCTTTCCTCAGACTTTCCACCATAATAATTGAAAACCACAACCAAACAAACCAAATGCTTCTTGTTTAATGATCAGAGACAGGTTGAAAAAATCTATTTGAATCACCCTGTGGAAAGGGAGTGTGTGTTGAACAGGATTATGCTTGCAGAATTGTAATGGTATTGCTCATTAGAAATAATAACTGCTCAAGCCATTGAACACACAAAATGTGAGAATCTCTATGGTGTTGGGAGGACTTAGTTGATTTTTGAGCCTTAAATGTTGCCTGATTTCACAAGTTGTCTTTTTAGAGGTGTGTGTTTGTACAGCTACGCAAACTCTCTTTTCTTATTTTATTGCTCTTTTTGTGGTAATCCAGAAAACATTGTGTGGATCTATAAGGAATTGTTCTCCAGGGGTTACGTGTAGCAAAGTTGGATGTTTGATAATAAGCTTCGCTTTGGGCAGAACCACACCAGACTGATGTGTTTGTAGGAGCAGAGAAGATATATTGGGACCTAAGTCCAGTACTAAATTACGCAGTGGGCACCTGCAGGATGTTGTGTCAGACCTGAATTTGGGAATGGACTGCTTCTCTAAGCCAGGCTCCGCATATTTTTATTTTATGCCCTATTGACTGGTGCAGGAAGGACTTCTGCCTTTGGGGAGGACATTTTTTGGGAGTTGAAAAATCTCCCCCCTAAATAGGAATATCTGCAATAGACCAAATTCACCTGAGGAAGGTTTAAGAACAGTTGCTCTCTATTAAGCGTAGCATGCTTGGTTTTTGTTACTGTTAACTCAGTATGCTAGCACCCAAGATGTAGCTGTGTATGGTTTAGGCTGTTTTTCCAGGCTCTGGAGGAGTCCGCAGTAATCTGATAGCAGGTCCCTTGCAGGATCCACCTCTGTGGGAAGGAGTGTTCCCTAAGATTTTTGTACAGGAGACTCCTAGAAGAAAAGGTTTATTAGTTGTTCTACAGAAAAAATGAAATAATATCCCTTTTTTTTCCTGTAGTGTTAAAGTAAAAACAGAATCTCAAGACCCTACTTCTTCGTGGAGATCACTTATTCCAGTTATTAAAGTCAATGTGAGCACGGTAAGTGAAAAGACCCTGATAATGAAAATATTTATCTGTATTTGTTTAAAAAGACTTGCCATTAATTTTTCTTATACATGCTTTTTGAGTGTTTTTATTCTCCTTCATGCTTTAAAAAAAGTCAGCACTCCTGTGATGCAGTCAACAGATCCTGCTGATTGATCACATGGTTATGTTCTTTGTTACGCAGAATACTGTGTCTTAGACTTGTAATACTTTTGAGAATATAACCATGTAATTAAGCCAAATAATGGGTGTTCCATGAAGTGTGTTGTGTTGGGTTTTTGAGAAGTGTTTGGGTTTGGCTTTTTTTCCTTCTTTTTTCTATTCTACCCTGCATCCTTGGGATATTAGGACATGTTCTTTAACAGTTAATATTGCCTCCCAAAAAACCAGGAATTCTGCTACTGAGGTTATATGAGGTACAATCTTGAGAGTTTAATGTTCAAGGTAATATTTTCAAAAATATACAGAACATGGTCCAGATTTTTGTCCATGGTTTTGATTTGGATATGGATGGTTAATCTGCATTATAATAGATTTTTTATTTTTATATATAAGACCGGCATATAATTAATAATTTGGTTTTCTTTTCAATTTAGGGTCGCCTGGCATTTGGGAATCATTATCAGCCACAAACACTTTGTATTAACTTTGATGATGCTTTTTTGACATATACCACAAAACCACCTTCGAGCCATCTTGATCAATTTATGCACATTGTGAAAGGAAAATTGGAAAATGTTAGAGTCATGTTGGTTCCAAGTCCAAGATATGTTGGTCTTCAAAATGATGAGTAAGTTTTAGTATTTTTGTTTACATATTATTTTAGTGTTTATTTTAAGAAAGCAAGGAAAAGCATATTTGGTTTGTTTCTGTGACTTTATTTTTCTTAGTGTGTTTAGACAGATGGCATTCTGAAGGTTTTAGATTTGAAACAATGTAATTTATGAAGAAAAGTACTGTCTTTGTATCTCACTGCAGGTTTTTCGCATGCTTGTTCTGCAATATGATAAATTTTATAATAATTTAGGTTGTAAGGGGCATTTAAAATTCACCTAGTCCGAGTCCACTGCCATGGACAGGAGCACCTTCCACCAGGTGAAATTGCTGAGAGACCAGTCCAGTCCAGCCTTGAATGTTTCCAGGGATGAGGCATCCTCCATTCAACCTCAGTTTTCCTTCACTTACACAGGCTTTGAAAGCACTAAATTTCTAGATTAAATGCAGGGTTTAAGCTGTTGACTTCTGTAGGTAGAACTGATGCACATGTGATTTGGAAAATACCTTTTAAAAATGGACAAAATACTTACTCCAGGATAAACTGTATTGTCTTGAAGGCAAATCACTGAACCTTTTAGCACTATATATTCTACTTAACTTTTTCATGGTGAGGGTGACAACACTGGAACAGGCTTCCCAGAGAGGTTTTGGGATTTCCTTCTCTAGAGATATTCAGAACCCTCCTGGATGCCTTCCTGTGTGACCTGATCTAGGTGTTTATGCTCCAGCAGGGGGATTGGACTAGATGATCTCTCAAGGTCCCTTCCAATCCCTGACGTTCAGTGAGATTCTGTGATAAGCAGGGCTATGCACCTTTAACTGACAAAAAAAGGATGCTTGACTGAAGTGATTTGACACTAGGATTCTTATTTTATTATTCTTTAACCAGCAAGACATTATTGTATGTGCTATATTAACATCCCTGATTGTTAGGGACATCCTAGTCAGAATTTTCTGTATTATCTTATTTAATGTTTACAATGCTGTATATTCCACAGGCATTATTTGCTCAACAAAAAATAAATAATGTATACTATTCTTGGACAATTCCTTGTTTGACTTCATGTAAAATTATTTTATGTATTTTAAACCACCTAGGCAGCAATATTCAGACAATTAATTACGATGTTTTGGAAGTAAAATCTACATCAGTTGAGTATACCTTATTTGGCTTTGTACAAGCCACATACTGCCATCCATAATATGTATGCTTTCAAAGAAGGTTCTGTGGATGTCTGCAGAATCTTACTCTTCCACATGACAACAAAGGAAATTTCTCTAACTAATTATGAAAACAAATAAGATTAAACCAAAATAGGATTAAGATGCTCAAACTATTATCTTTTTCCCCTGCTTCTGCTAAGTATTCATTTAATGCTGTTGCCATCCCTGCAGCTCCTGATGGCTGAAGGATGGCATATGTGCAGAAAATGTGCCCTAATTTACTGAGTGGATTTAACAAATGACCCAGTTCACTGGAGATGGGAATGTTTGAATCTTTAGAACCTGCCCTCTTAGACTTCTTTGGCTTAACAATTAAGCTGGTTGTCTTAACTTTTGGAAATTCCTAGAGGCAACGAATGTATAAAAAGCAGCTAAGTGACTTGATGGAATTTGTAATGGACTGGCTAATCAATATAGACATTAAAAACTCACCTTAAAATCTATCATTATATTCCAAACAGATAACTTAATGTCTCCATCGCTTTTTGCAAGTAAATCCTCCAAAAGCCAGGCAAAAAAACCAGTTGTGTTAGGAAAAGCAGATCAAAGTAGAGCAAGTTTGCAGAAAGTTTAGGATAGATATTAGGAAATATTTTTTAAAGATGGTGATAACAGAAATTAATCATAACCATATTATCTAATTTGTTTTTGGAAATCATCTGTGGTAGATTTATGGGATTCCATGAGCTCCATCGGTGTAATTATTCCTGCTGAGGGTGGCTTAGGTGGCCTCATTAGATACCTTCCCTTCCTATTTTCTGCGAAAGGAGTTTCATGTGTGCTGCACAGCAAATACAGCTAAAAGAAGCAGTATTGTGGTTTGTTTGGTTTGTTTTTTTTTTTCATGACTGTACAGTGAATGCTGTTCTTGGAATTCATTGCTATTAATAAAAATATATAGCTCACATTACTGTGCCACAATGTGCTTCCCAGTCTTGCTGACCTATGTGAGAGCAGGTAGAATAAAATGAACTCTTCCCATGAACTTGTATATCTCTAAGTGCTTCCCTTGCCACTTCTCTTCTGGAAACTAAACAGTTTTTTTGACATGTCACTGGGAAATTCAGTTTGATTTTGGATAGAAAAAAAGAAATAATACAAAAACTGTGAGTGAATAGAAAGTTATTTAATCTTTCACTGCTGTTGTTCCTCTCAAAATAAAATTGATTTTAAGATTATTACATTGTTGCTTTCTGCAAGTATGTGGAATCTGCATCTGCTGTCTTACATGTTTTCCAGTCTTTCCGAAGTTTGAGCTATGGTAAAATAGGCAATGTGATTCACACTCTTAGATTGTGTATTTCTGTCAATGGAATTTTCTTTTTTCTTAAGAGATGGAAATTTTGAAAAGCGGAAGTAATATCTTTTAATAAAAATAGAGTTTTCTCATAACAATGTTATTAAATACTATGAAATGTACTAATATGTAAATTAGCTTGTGATAACACTGTAATGTGCCACTATAGTAGTGTTAGAAGTAGTGTTTCATGTATTAGTTTCATCACTTAGATTCTTTCATATTGAGGGAGATGCTATTAAGGAGAGTGGCCTTTTGTGGTTTTTTTTGGTTTTTTTTTTTAAAAACTAATGGTCTAATTACTGAAGATGTCCCTTTGGTTTAGAGTGCTATTTTAGTAATAAAACAATTAGCAGGAGCAATATAGGACAAGGAGAAAGGAACTCTTGATGAAAAGAAAGATTGACATTAAAACTTTGGCAGCTGGTTGAGGTTTATAAGACCTGAGAATGCCTTTGTGGAAAGAAACCTGGTATTTTCATGCTTGAGTTAACTACACATTTAAGTTAATTTATGTAATAATAATAACCATAATTTAAGAGTCAAGCATTTTTTGCAAATCAGGGTAGACATAGCCTAGCAATATGATGAATTCATTTTTGATAGGAGTTTTGAGATGAGATGGACTTGTATAGTTACAGTGTATTTTCTTGTTTACTCTGAGGTAGCAGACAGACTAGGAATCATAACATGATAAAGAGGCAAAGAGTGGGCTTATGTTATAACCTTGTCTTCAAATTTAGCTTACAGACAGATGCTTCTGGACAGACTGTGATGTGATCCTGGCACTTAGGTCTATTTTGTCAACCCTTCTGATAACATTATGAGACTGATGCCTAGTACCTGAGGTAGGCTGTGCCTGTCAGAGGCAGCCTGCACTAAGGCTATTGGCAAGATGAACACAAATGGCGAGAGATGGTGTCTTGGGTTCACATTAGTGTCAGTGCCCCCGCAGGGGGAGAATAAAGGGACCCTGAGCTTGAAGAAGAAACCAAGGGGTTCCTCTCTGTACAGATCAGTCCCAGTGAGGGTGCTGACAGTCTCTGGGGGTAGTCCTGTTCCTCACTTAAACTTGAGTTCCTCACATTAAACTTGAGTCTTGCCCACAAAGTCTTCCTGGGCAGGCACCACATAATCTCTTTTTCCACTGTTGGCCTGTGTGATATATATAGCAATTTTATTGATGGTTCAGTGGTTAAATATGTATGCTAACAAGCTACAAGTGAGTTTGACCCCAGTAATGTCTTTCATTATGCTTAGTATGTTGCGTCCAAAATTGAATTAATGAAGCTTAATCTTAGAGCATTGCTTTTTAATCTTTTTTTTGTGCTTTTTTCCATTACAGACCACCGAGGCTAATGGGTGAAGGTTTTGTTGTAATGCAGTCCAATGATGTTGATATTTATTACTATATGGATGAACCAGGTACCTTCTTTTACATGGAAGTTAAAATTTAGTGGCATTTAAAGCCTATTTGTTTATTTAATAATCTGGATTTGCTAGACAACTTACTATTTTTTTTTGCTTTATGCCAGAACAGTTATTTTGATGTTTGGGAACCCATAGAAGAGTTAATAAGTACACTTCTAAGTTCATAGTTAATTTTTTTCCTGCAAATTGAAGATAATTCCACTAAAAAAATTGGGAAAGAATTCACATGTTTCAGAGTTTACTTCATTTGAGGTGTTGCCTGAATCTTGAATAAAGGCAACACATTTGATAACGATTTAGAATAGCTGTAACAATTTTGTATTTTTTGCTGAATGGATACTTAATTTTTTGCTAGTACCTCTGGTTCTGCTGTGGTAAGTATTCCTTTTTATTTGTTTGCATAGTCTCTAGAAATTATTTAAACTTAATATTATTTGTTTCAAAACCTGATTAGTAAGTATCATTCTTATTTGAATGAGGATATTTGAAAGGCTGTGTTTATAAAACCTTACTTAAGAGCTAAAACAGTGGCATGTCAGCATTTCAGTGACATCAATGAATAGTGCTTCAGAAAATCCTGAGGATTTTTGGTCATGTTCTTGCTCTTCCCCTGGGGATCTGCTTGATATTAACATAATGTTCTGACATCAGGACACTTTAATTGTCTTGTGCTTAGGAAACATTTTTCATGCTAATTTGAAGCAAATTTCTGAAATAATCTGTTTATTATATTCTGTAATATAGGTCTTGTACCAGAGGAGACAGAGGAAAGTAATGATGGAGAGACAAACAATGAGGACAGCAAACTGCAAGATCTGCCACCATGTTGGGGTTTGGACATTGTTTGTGGAAAAGGAACAGACTTCAACTATGGACCTTGGGCTGATAGGCAGAGGTACTTTCATTATTTACACTTTCAGGTTTAATCTTTAGAATCTATTATTATTGACAAAACATTCTAAAGTTTCCAGTGTGCAATTGCTCAGACTTTTAATTTGTACTGAGTAGATTAAGCAATCTAAGAGAGTCCTGCCATCATTATCTAATACTTGTAAATTCGTTGCCAATTATTTTGTTGCCCTTACAAGGTTAAAATAATTTAGTGAATTTTTATTATTAAATTAATAAATTAGGATCCTGTTTTTTGTGAGCAAAGTTGGTTTACTTTTTATCACGTGTTACAGACGTAAAGGTTTAGCCTTTTGGTTGTCTACCTTTAGACTTGTCAAATTCATATTAACTCATGGATGAGAATACACTGCATGTTGATAGGAGAATTGTATGGAAGTACAAATCTGCCTGTGAAAATAATGAGGGAGTGCCAATTAACCTTGCTTAGGATAATCAGTCACTTGATGCAGTGTCCAAAGTACTCATTATCTAGATATTCTAGTGACAAAATATTACGCCAAAGCTCTACTGCTCTTCTTTACTTAACCCTCACTGTTTCTTGTGGGTGTTTCAGGTGGATCCAATGGGATTTAGTGAGTTAAGGACTGTTAAGTAAAAGTGACATAATCAGTGCTTTCCCTCTGTTCCCTCTGTTAATTACAGATGGATACTTCTCTTGGCCTCCATTAAATCTCCTGTGAAACTATTATTATTAGCTGTGTCTTACATCTCTTACGAATGTGAGGATGGTGGATCAAAGAATAATCATTAGATATGGCAGTGTCTTAGAAAAATCAAGAGACTGCCAATTTCTAGAACTTTGCTAGGAGCAGGAAGTTAGTGAATTATTAATGCTATTTTTAACACCATTGAGTAATATTGCTTTTTATAATTTTAACTGGCTAAAGGCAGTTTGGTGCCTGGGCAGTGTCTGGAGAGAGTTCATACATACTTGGGTACACTATTGGATCATGTCATAGATAGATCAAATTTTGGAATGTACTCAAATGTTTTAGAAGCACATGTCTGTGAAAATTACATGGGCTTTGTGCTCTTAATTCATGTAAGGGCTTGGGTTTTCCTAAGCTTTTAACAGTATGTGTTATTTGTAAGGGTTTTGTTACTGGAGTTTTTTTGTCTTTTTCCTTAAAAAACTCCAAACTTTTAACTTGCTAGGGTGATCAGGTGGTCAGTGCAGGAAACTGCTACCCGTCTTACAGACTTACTCCCAGCCCCTTGAGAACTACATGAGCTGTCTGTGTTTGATTGCTGTGACTTTTCTTTCATGTAGTTGCATGTTCAGATGCAACTGAACAAGTCTGTTCTACAGTTCTGCAAAAATGTAGGATTAATTTTACTTACATTCTGAGTTTTGTATTTTGTTTCTGGGCATTCCATCAATTCTTCATGTGCAAACTAAAGCATAAACAGATTACTTCCTACTGTGTTTTTGTAGCAGATTTGTAAATCAAAGATAAGGAATAAGAAGAAAAACATAGCTTGTTTACCATCTGAATTAAAATAACTTGTTTCTAAATAATTTCCGGTGTGTCTGTGTATAGCTGTTATCCACAAGTCACTTCCTTGTCATTGAAACTTCAGGAGTTTTCACTGATGAATTGGAAGACACCCATGATGAAGACTTGAAACTAACATTCTTTCTTATCACATCTAGCTGTTTCCTAATGACTCAGATAACTGGAAAATAAGTGAACCAAATAGATGCATACCTCTGTATAAATTTTGATGTTTTTCTGTTTTTCTTTCTTCCTCTCTAGGGACTGTTTGTGGAAGTTTTTCTTCCCACCAGACTACCAGGTTATGAGAGTCTCGGAAATTGCTCAGCCTGGGAAACCAAGACAGATTCTTGCCTTTGAACTACGGATGAATATTATTGCAGATGCCACCATTGATTTGCTCTTCACCAAAAATAGGGTAAATAATGAAAACTTACCAAGAAAGTAACTTGAAATCAGGTTGAAATCGAGAATACTTGGATTACACTGAGATTTTTGGTTGTACATATTTTTCCTTGTCTCAGGTATTTATTTCAGAGCTATCATTTTAAAGGCTAGAAGATTTTTGTTTCAATCTTCCATAATCATGGGTAAACACTTCAAAGAGAAATAGTGGCCAAGAGGTATCAATGTTTTCTGGCTTACTATAAGTTTTTTTTAAAGGCTTAAAGCTACATCTTAAGATATCCCAGCTCCTGCAGTTTTGGGAATTTGTGATTTGGATATTTCCTGTGCAATCTTTCATTACAATCAAGCTCACCATGGAGAAAAGATAATTTCTTCAGATGTTGGATTGAATATCTTATATTATTTATCCTATCTCTATCAGTGAAGCTAAGACAGCATGTTAATCTCAAAAATTATGTCATTTGATATCATGGCACATAGACAGTTCATCAGTAGTTTTACTGAAGGCTAGAAAGACTACCATATCCAGTACATTAATCCAGGTGTACATAATGATAGCCATAGGCATAAAGTACACTGGTTGATGTAACAAAAATAGAAATAATGTTTGAACTTTTTTACTTTCTTGCAATACAGGAAACTAATGCAGTACATGTGAACGTTGGTGCAGGGTCATATTTGGAAATAAATATTCCCATGACTGTAGGTGAAAACGGTGAGTTAAAGCTCAGCTTAATTTGTTTCCTTAATGCTTTTCCTGAGTAATTATCTTAATTTCTGTGTGTTTTAATGTATTGCATTGTTTTTCCTGTGTGATTATGAGATGTATATCCTGATGTAAGGAACAAAAAATATTTTCTTGCACATTGCATTGTGAGATGTTGAAGCATATATGCAGTTAAATACTTCAGTTACATCCACGTTTGGTTTAGGAAGCAGAGATTTCTAACTACTAGATATTTTATCATTTAACAGTATGTGCAGTGAAGCAGATTACTGATACTTTGTCAGTTCAAAGAAGGAAGACATCTCTCTGCTGAGATGCTGAGAAACACATTATGAAAACTAATATAACAGTAGTTTATTTAAACAAAACATAGCCCAAAACCCGAGGGAGAGATTAATCTATGTTCTTCGTGATGTTGTTTGTTGTTTTGAGGACCTTTGCTGAATTGTTTGTTCTCTTGATTCTTTTTGTTGTATTTGAGTTTTATTCTGCAGCTTGAACTCCAGATCCTATCCCAGCAACTTCTGTCATCTGTCCTGCATGAAGGCAGGATATATTAAGCTCTTCATTGATCAATGGGAGAGAAAAGAATTATTATTGTACTAATTTCCATTGTAATTGGACTGCTGAAATTAGGGGTGAAAATGATTGAAGTATTTGTGTAGCACTTATGTCTGAATGATTATATTTTATACCTTTTATTTACTAGGCTATTCACCTACAATTAAAGGACAGCTTCTACATGTTGATGCTACCAGCAGTATGCAGTACCGGACTCTCTTGGAAGCTGAAATGCTAGCCGTGAGTTTTATTAATAAAGTGCAAAGATTCAGTATCTAGAGTATTTTTAATAAAGAGCATATTTATTTGTCTTTGGAATGTCCTTTAAATATGTAAAGAATTTAGATGCATGCATAAGTTCCCAGTTGTGTAACTTTCAGTGGCTAACTTAATTTATATGCCAAGTTGTATGTGTTTTGGAAGGAGTGGAGAGATTGGAGTGCTGTTTACAAGTCTTGTGTCATTTACTATGTAGCCATGTGTCATATAGGATTTACCTTAATAAATTATTACACTCACTAGCTGTGCTACACAATGAGGGTGCATTTGCTGAAGTAAAGTTATGTCAGAGTGCTTAAACTGCTTGAGACAGATTTAATATTACCACATTTTTTAGTTTCCCTAGTATTTAATTTCTGCTGCACTGTAATTCTGTACCTTTCTCATGGGGTTTTAAATGACCTTATCATGGTGATGCTTTTAATGGTTGAATTTTAGCAGCGTATCGGTGGTTGAAATCTATTATATTCCAGGGGATATTATCTTCAATGTATTGTGAAAAAGTTTCCTTTTAAAAAAAATTTGATTCATTAGTTACTTTGTATGTCTACTGCACCAGTAGCAGAAGTTCATAGTATACCTTTCCAAATCAATGAATACACTAACACTTGACCTTCAAACACAGAGAGGTAGATAGATTAAATTATTAAGTAACTAGGGAGTCCTTCTGTTCACCCCAGCAGGAAGACAGTTTTAATTATTCAGCAAAGTGCACATGTGAAATCTGCTGAGCTACAGGGTCAAGCAGTGTCATCTTTGCAAGTAATTTTGTTGCTTTAATATCTTGTTCACAGTTTCATATTAATGCCAGCTATCCCCGGATATGGAACATGCCACAGACATGGCAATGTGAGCTTGAAGTTTATAAAGCGACCTATCATTTTATCTTTGCTCAGAAAAGCTTCTTTACAGGTAACTTCTTTGCTAAATAAGTTACATGTCAAATTAAATATTCTGTATTTACAATTTTTTTCAAATTTTGCAAAGGTTTATAAGGTCAGGTACTCTGATTTCACATATTTAAGACAACAATTTTTTTCTGAGGACAGTTCCTGATGTTTCCCACTGCCTGTGCAAGTATCTATTCTTTAGTTATAATCTTATATTTGAAAAGAGATACTAAGTAATTTAATTTTCTAACACTTGAACTAAATTTTATGTACAGTTACTTTACGTGACTGTAAATTTCAGTTGAATTTATTTCTGTCAACTATTGGTTTAATATTTCTCAGGTAGATTGGTGATTTCTCTCTGTTTGACTAATTTTCAACTACTTGGGCTGTAAGTCATGTCCCTGTGGCTGACAGATGGTGAGAGAAGGTAATTTGCTGCTTAGGTTTTTTGGCTGTGAAGAAGAATACATGCGCACAGTCAGTACAGTGTGATACAGCATCACAAAACTGTTGCTGAATGTTCCAGCTGCAGTAGTGGAGAGAATATAGCCCCATCAGTGGGGCACTGCTTGGGCTAATTAGCCCTGCTGGGAGTAAGTATGAATGAGTGCAGGCACAGTGCCATGCTAATAAAGTTATCCTCCTAGTGAGGCTGGAGCCATTATCTTTGCAGTCTGTTAATCTATTTGGAGCAATCATGAATTTCTACAATACTCTTTTGCTGCATTAAAAAATATTGCTAATGTACACATTCAGAGTATCAGTTTAAAACCAAAGCTTCTAGGTCAATATTTAACTTTACCACCAAAGAAAAGTGAACTAGAAAACTTAATCAAACCCATGGTTTTCTGACTTTAACAGCAGGTGAGAAATGGAAGATGTATTCATGGCAATTATTTGTGGAATACCTTAGAAATGAATACTGTGTATTATTCTTATTTTCCTTTTTTTTAAAGTTGCAGTTAAGATTTACATTTGTGAAAAGCCAAAAATTTAAAAGAAGAATTCTGTGACCCAATTGCTACTAGCTTATCTTTTACTTTATGTGGTTTTAGATTTGATTCAAGACTGGTCCAGTGATAGTGCACCTGATATTTTTTCATTTGTTCCTTATATGTGGAACTTCAAAGTCATGTTTCATCAGTTTGAAATGATTTGGGCAGCAAATCAACACAATTGGATTGACTGTTCCACTAAACAACAAGAAAATGGTGAGATCATTGTTTTTAAGAGTACAAGAGAAGAAGAGTACAAAACTACAAAATTTTGTCTAGAGATGTGTACTAATTTTGCTACTGTTGATGTGCATAAACTTTCTTAAAACTGTTGTTCTAACTTACTTTGTAGAAATGCATACTTTCTTTGGGAAGAAGGCAGTTGTAGATCATGTTTTAACATTTGTATTTCAAGAATCTTTGATTTAGTACAACAGTGTACAGAGAACAGTTATGAGATCCTGTCAGATATTCATTATGCAAACCGAAAGCGTTCACTTGGGAACAGATTTCTGAAGCAGTGTTGAAAAAAAAAATCCATTTGTGCTCCATATAATTAGAAATGTTTCTTTCTTGTTAACTTCAGAACAGGAGATAGCCCTGCTAATTCTAGACAGAACTAAGAAGCACACTCCTAGAAGCCCAAACTGTGTTTAATGTGCAATTTGGTTTACCTGTGTTTACATGGTTTGCACTGTACTAGAATTGTATAATTTCAGTGCAGAAAGATGGTGGACTAAAAGTCATGAAGTTGTGTTGTAGTTAAAGGTAAAATATCCTGCTTTATCAGAAGCCTCAAGCACTTTCAATATGTGTTTTTTTGTCCAGAAACTTGTGTGAGAAGCAATAAAGTTATAAGGTGTTAGTTAGTTTTTATTGCCTGCTTGCAGTTTCTGTGTGCTAAATACAGTATCTTGATGTAAAGCTTTAAGTAAATGGTTTCAAAAAGATTTAGTATGGTGTACTCAATATTCCAATGGCAATTTTCTATGAGTTATTGAATATATTTTCATTCTTTTTACCTGTATGTTTGATATTTTGCCTAAGAACAAAACAAGGTGTAATTTTGACAGGTTCTGTTTGTTTCTCCTTTTCTTATTCAGTTTATCTCGCAGCTTGTGGAGAAACACTGAACATCGTTTTCTCACTGCCTTTTACTGACTTTGTTCCAACCATGTGCAATACTAGATTCTCTTTAAGGGTAAGTCATTCCCTTCTCTCCCCTTTTGTCTTACAAATGGGACAAATTTTTCCTACCTTCTTCAGTCAGGAAATACAGAATAGACTCTTCCCTAAAAGAAAAATACTCTCTCTCCCTTTCAGTTCAAAAATTTTTTCTTTAAGTAAGCCAGAGGTAAATGGTTTTGTTTGGTTATATGAAGTATCCAATCATAGGCTGTTTTAATTTATATATACCTAGACAGAAATAAAAAATATTGTAAGAAAACATAGCCATATGATTCGTACATACCTATATATACACATGTAGAATGTATATGTATTATATGTAATTAGACTCTGTGTATCTGTGTATAATTTATCGCTTGAGAGTTAGTTCCCATTTATTTACAAAATGTGAAAAAATGCAATAAATGTTCCAAGACAAGTACTGGAATATGTACCCAAAACCATTTTGGAAAGCCAATTTTCAAGAGTTTCTGTAAAATAATGATGGTGAAGTGTTTCTAACTTATGCAGTTAATTCTTTGAAAGACTGTACTACTGTCTTCCCTAAAATAGAAACAATCTACTGCTACTAAAAATAAATAACTATTTGATGGAGATGTTGGTAATTTCATGTAATTTGAGAGAAAGACATGTTATATCTAATTTTTTTTTTTAAATACGGTTTAGTTGAGCTGTAGGGCCAGTCACTTAACTTTTGCAATATTATTTGAACGACAGAAGAACAGGAATCACTAAAAGCCATGCTCCTGTCTCTAATGCATGCAAAATGTGAATGTAAATTAAGTCTTCTGTTACTGATGCTTGATTTTTAGGGAGAAGATGTTGACCTTCATTTGTATCTACCAGATTGTCATCCTAGTAAATACTCCCTTTTCATGCTGATGAAAGATTGTCAGCCTAATAAAATTAGTCCTGAATCTTGTATTTCTGCTGAATGTCAAAGTGGTCAGAAAACAGGAAAACCGAAGTGGAGGAACATTACTCAAGAAGAGTGAGTTTCACTGTGATATGTATTTATGTCTTGGCTTTTCATATTTACTTGTATTGTTTGCAACAAAAGGAACTTTGTATTCATGGAAGATATTTAATAAAAGCATGATATTTCTTTTTGAAAGGGCTGGATGGGTTGAATGCTGGACAGTCCCAAGTGTTGTGTTTACAATTGACTACTCATGGCACCCGATTTATCCTCAAAAGGCAGATGAGCAGTTAAAACAATCCTGTAAGTGTTACTACCTTTCTGTCATTAATGTGCTTCATGTTCAGAACTGACACAACTTCATTGGATGAAACTTCTTAAATTTGCTTAAATCTCTCTTGAACTGAACTATTATGTGTGACATGGAAGAATGCCTATCTGTGGAATGTACCAGGTTTGGTTTAAAATCTGACAACACCTCGTGGTGCAAAATTTCAGATAGTGTCCCAGTTCACTGTGGAAAAATAGGGTAGTATCTATAATTCACTTTTCATCTTTAACACAGTGGATCTTTTAAATAGGTTGTTGTATAACATAAAATATCACTTGATATATTAAACGTACAATATTTGTAGCATTATTATGTTTATTAGGCTTTCCAGCATCTTTTTTTTTCCCCCTTTGGATGTTGTGATGTTGTGTTATGGTTTAAATGTGTTACATATGAGATATAATAATATTCACTCGCCTCTACCAGTATGAAGCCCTGAGATTTTACTGCAGGTATTGCTGCTGAAGGGAACCATAGCCATCAGATAGAAGTGTTAGACTGATCAGTCTGACAGTAATTTCTGAAGAAGAATTCTTATGTTTTAAATATTTAAAAATTTCTAAATAAGGATTATATGATAAGTATGTACTTATGAAAAAAGTAATAAAATACTGCAATGCAGAAATAGAAGTTATTTTAAATGCAGAAGGAGGAAGGTATGGCAGAAATCATGGGTTTAAGTAGAAGTCTTTCAGATTGAGATTGTGAAAGCAGAACTGATGAAGAAGAGACATTAAATGAATAATGAAGGTTAATTCGAATGGGCCTCTGTCGGCAGGTATTAGATAATATGCTGGATAGTGGGTTTAGCATTTTAAATTCCAACAATTCAAACCTAAAAGATCTTAAATTTTAAAGGATGAAGCAGAAAAAGTAAGATTCATCTGGCAGATGTTCATTAAGTGCTCTTGTGAGACTCGGTTTTGTGTCAAATTTTCAAACATCCAATTTGAAAACATTCACTGATAATTGTAGCAACTGAAACCTGCATTGGAAGGCTTGTATGTACATGGGTAATTTCTTTCTGGCTTCCTTCTGAACAATCCAACATGGTCCAGCTCCCTTCTGATCTTCGATGCTGTTAGAATGTGTTTGTTATGGTAGCAATGCCTCAGTTTGATTTTGAGTCAATCAGTAGAACTCCAAGTCTGTGAGAAACAAATATATTGCATTACAAGAGACACAGCTTCCCAAAAAAGTGATCATCTCACTGGAGCTTTAAGCCAATTTAAGTCACATAACATAAGGCAAGCACTTGGCATGAACTGTGGGCAGTCATGGTAAGTGCAGGTGTGTTTTTTCTCTGTAGTTCTGTATATGCTGGTACCTGAAATCTTACTGAAGCATCAGTTTTATAGGGTTTTCCCCTAAAGTTCTTTCATTCCTAGAAATTGCTTTACATCCTCAAGACACTTCCAGTTATTCAGTTGTCTCATTGCTTTTCCACATTTAAAAAAGGCAGAGTGCTTTCTTTTCCCTAACCCCAAATAAAAGCAAGAGATATGATTTGAATTTCCAAAGTGTTTTGTGATCAGAGTAATACTGAGTTATATGAGAGAAAGTTTTGACATAAAGAAGCTTCCCATAGATATAAGAAACCAGTTGTGTAGCATATAGACATATTAATATAATTATGCAACCCAAATTAGACAGGTGGAAAAAATTGTATTTTTAAAGCACATTTGTTTTTGCAGAATTTTAGTAATCAGAGGCCTAACTTGTAATAAAAAACTGTTTTCATTTTGCTTCAGTGTCAGAAATGGAAGAAACAATGTTATCTGTGCTAAGGCCATCGCAGAAAACCGCCGACAGCGTGATTTCATCTCCCACAGCTTCAGCTCGTCTTCCCCTTGACCCCTCAGAGCTGCCCCCAGATAAACTTCATGTGGAACTTGAGCTCTCCCCAGATTCCCAGATCACACTGTATGGACCCTTGCTCAAAGCCTTTCTGTCCATAAAGGTAGGTTTGGAACACAGCCCATCAAATTTATAGCTGGCCATGTGTAGGAAAGGCAAGTAATTCTTTAGAAATGGAAAATTAGAGTTCTGCAGAATGCATGAACTTAGATGAAAACTTCTTGAAGTACTAGACTTAATTTGGTGATCACATATAGCTGGAATGAATTAGATTGGCACAGGCTTATGAGAAGATTTCCAATTAGGCCTACATCAGTATAATTTTTCTTTCGAAGGGTAATATGTGACTTGACTTTGTGCAGAAAATTTCCTCTTAGACTTCTGCCATAGTTAAACAAATACAAATCCATGATTATGATTGAAGGTTATATTAACAATCACTTTTATACCAAGATGTATCAGAACCCATATTTTTAGAACATTTCAAGTTTTGTAGGCAGTCTTGTTTGGTTGGTTTTTGTTTTAATTAGATTCTGTGAAATTTCTGGAGTTAGGAGAAAGGGGGAGAGAGAAGGACATGACAATAAGTTTAGTTGAAAAAGTTGCTTTGGTCAATATTGAAGAAGGATTTTGCATTCTTTTCTTGATGTTAATCTATTATGCTTTAGAAAGTTTTGTGTCACTTATGTTGTGTCCTTTTCCCTTACTGATCATCAGGGTGGCTAAAACCGGTTTAATTTCTTCCTGCCTCCCTCATCCTGCCTTTAGACAAAAGCAGCGGCTTCTATTTGATCAACAGTGAAATACTGGGGGTTTGCATGGGTTTTGTTGTGGTTTGGGGGATTGTTATGGTGTGCTATTGGTTGTTTTGGTTTTTTTTTAAACATCTATTTTAGCCAAGTCAGATCTAGGCTATGGTAATTCTGTAACTTTCATTTTGGGTCAGAGGACCAGGAATTTTCTTAGACAGTTGATCAAAGAGCAGGACTCATGCTGAAACAGCTGTTTTTATCAATGTATATGGAATATTGCGAGTAAGCAATTAATACAGAAAATACTATATTGTCATAGAGTGTACAACTTTCAAACGTACTAATTATTTTTTAATGTTGCCACTAAAGTAAATAGTATAAAAATTGGGACAGCATTGCATCTTGAAGACTTCATTTCCTCTGATACAGAGGAAATAAGCTCATGTTTATTTTTGTTGAGCTCCTCTTTTGGAGGCCATAAATTCAAAAGATGGTTTTGTCTTTCCAAGCAAATCTGCATTTTTTCTGGTCATTTTGTCTCTGGAAGTGTATGCAAATGATATGCATTAGAGCACTTGATTCTATAATGATATAATTTTTTTAGGTGGAGATTTCTCAGATTAAATCTAGCTTTTACCTTCTAAATCTCAAGAGAAAATTTAGATTAGTAGCTCTTTTAAAAATGTGCAGTTATTGTTCTTTCCTGTATTTTTGTGGCTGTATTTAATTTTATTTCTTTTTTATTGTCCAGCTGTGCTGGCAGCATCTCTTAGTAGATTTCTAGGGAGTTTCTTATGGTTGTTTTCCTAACTTGTAGATGAGTCGTTGTTTTGAGTTTCATTGATCTTTTTAAATACATGAGGGAGAGATTTCTGGGCATGCTCATGGAGTTGTGTTAAGCTTTCTATTCTTGGGAGGAATTTTTTTTGTTTGTTTTAGTGCATCGTTTCCTCACTTGCTGGGAATGAACCTTCTAGGGATCTTTGGATCCATAGCGCAAGTTGCCTGGAATACATTACTGGAGCACCCCCTCCTGGATCTGCCTTAGAAAATATTTCAAAGTCTCTATTGTAACATTGAACATTGTCTTTTCCCTTTACTAAAAGGCTTTGCTTGACTTTTAGTTGGGTTGTTTTGTTTCTTTGTTCTTTTCATTTGGCCAAACAGCAGACCTTAATTCATAACCATTACCACAATAAATACTTCAGAGACTCAATGTAAGATGGTAAAATTACACATCTGCAGGAGTCGTTATTTCAACAGTGATAATGAGCCTTCCTTTTCAAGGACAAGGGTACCTTGCCATTGTTGGTCTTTTTTTTTTTTGTGATATGCTTCCTTTTTGTTGGGTTGCATTGCAGGCTTGTGCTTGCAAAATGAGTAACAAGTTTTGCAAAGCAAATGAGGCACAGAAATGGGAAGAGCAGAAGCAAGAAGCATCATAAGACTCAAATCCATTTCAGTTTTATATTCATTCTTGTGCTCATTTGTCTGCTTCTCATAAATCACCAGTGGAGTTCATAATAGTTTGGATTTCTTTTTTTAAAAAGAAAGAGAGATGGATTTCTGTTTACTTTGGTTTTAGATAATTGAGGGGGGTTGACACAGAAACAAGGTGAGGTTCAGGCATAAGGGAGAGGGGCTTGTGGACTCATATTTTGGAAACATTTAAGACTTTAAAATATGCTAACAAGCTTCCAAGGTTGAATGAGAGTAATTTTCTGCAGGATGTTTAGTGTTCTTACTCTAAAAGTTATCTTTAAAAGCACAAATGATATTTAAAATGTCAGATGTAACACAGATAAGTATTTTGAAGTTTAGTGTGCATCTAGAATGCTGGCACTTCGGGAACTACTGAGTACCCCTTATTTTCCTTGCAAAGCACACAAGCCAAATTTGCTTATTTAAGGTATCCATTTTTCATAGAGTAAAAATGTATTTGTTTCTTCAGCCAAAGGTTATAGCTACACCGCTTATTTTATGGATGGTTAAGGTACAGATTGTATTTGTATTTCATTACCTATGTTGCCTGTATGTTTTCAGTTTGTTTTGCATATGACTATAACAATTCCTTTTCATAGGAAAATTATTTTGGAGAAGATGACATGTACACTGATTTTGAAGAAGTTATTTCAAGCCCTGTTTTGTCGCTCTCAACATCTTCAAGCTCTGGATGGACAGCTGTTGGAGTGGAAAATGACAGAAATGAAAATGAAAGCTCAGCCAGGGCAGTTCACCCTCTTACTCTACGCCCATGGGATATCACTGTGCTTGTTAACTTGTACAAAGTACATGGGCGATTACCAGTGGTAATTTCTTTAGAATCTTAAATTATTTTGTTATGTGCAATATTTTTCTTTCTAGTTTCATAATCTGCAGTTTAATTTGACTCCCTGGAACACTAAAGTAGGGTGGCACTTACCAAAGTGTGTGAATATGCTCTCCTGAAATTGAGAGTTTTTAAACTGAATTGAGACAGCGTATCTGGAAGACAGAACTGGATTTTTTTAAATATGTTATTTTATTCAGTGAACTCTATATGTGTGATAATATTTTAGATTGGCTGTTATAAATCTTCTGCCAATTAGCAAAACTGTCATAAAGTCATAGAATCATAGAGTTGGAAGGGACCTTCAAAGGCCACCTAGTCCAAACCACCTGCAGTGTGGAGGGACATCCTGCACTAAATCAGGTTGCTCAGAGCCTCGCCAAATCCGGCCTTGAATGTCTCCAGGAGTGGGGCCTCCACCACCTTTCTGGGCAACCTGTTCCAGAGTCTCACCAACTATATGGTGAATATGTCTTCTAATGGTACATTTTCCTCTGTGCGACTACATTCTGAGGGATACCCAGGAATTCAGATAAGAATTCAGTTAAAAATTGGGTTCATGTGAATGGATTAGACTTGCTTTTTATCTAATTGTTAAGAGGTTTTTTGAAGTTGCAATGGCTTCTCTTTGAGTATCCACTTGGAGCAAAATCAGCATCCTTCCTACTCACAGATTTGCTTCTGATTATAAAATTTCAACCATATATTTTCAGTTTCTCAAGCAGACATATTTAATTTTTGTTTCAGCATTGCAGTCCAGATGGTCCTGAGTGCCCTACGGCTTTCTTGGAAAGATTATGTTTTGAGATGAAGAAGGGATTTAGGGAAACAATGCTTCAACTTGTACTGTCTCCAGTGAATTTGTTTCTGAATGACAACTATCAGGTAATAAGCTGGTTTTTACATTTGTGGGTGTTTGCATTATGGGAGTTTTGATGGTAATAAAATTGGATTACTTTGTTAGGAGCTTTCCTGTTGTACTCATATATGTTAAAACTTATGGACTGTAATATGTATTAAAGAAAAATCTGATGCATATTCACTTTCTATTGATGTACTGTTTGCTAATACTAGCTTTAACTTACTTGTCCTTAACAGCGACCTGCAGTAGATGAAGTTCTTCGAGAGGGTCACATCAGCCTGTCAGGTCTGCAGCTGCGTGCTCATGCAATGTTTTCAGCAGAAGGTCTGCCTCTTGGAAGCGACACCTTAGAATATGCATGGCTGATAGATGTACAGGCTGGAAGTCTTACAGCCAAAGTTACGGCGCCACAGGTACCAGCTAGAAACTATTTGCTTTGAAATATTTTCAGTCTTCCTTATTGTAAACCCCACGTAGCACAGAAAGCATGTCATCTCAGCTGAATCTGAATGCATATCTGCCCTGAGTAACCTCAATTTCATAGTTGAAAAATTAAACCATTTCTATAACTGGATGCCAAACAAGCTGAATCAAATACTCATCTAAATTTTGCATCTAAAAGTGTGGCTGGTGTTATGTGAGACTTTGAATTGATGATGGTAACAAAGCACAAACAAATCAGTAGCAAATGTGGTTGTCACTCCATGTAAAGACTTGTATATTCCAACTGTGTTGTAGTTGAGATACTTTAATAATGATTATAAACATAACCACAGTGTCTATAGGCACTTCAGGTGGTTTAATCAAGAAGTAATAATAGTTCTTTGCAAATAGAACATAAACTGGGTAATGTAATTAAGCACAGAAAGGAAAATCTATTCAAAAGTTTTAAGGATGAGATATCTTGATTGTCTGTAACTTCCTCTGCGGTTACTTTTACTTTATGATGTTGACTTATGAAGTTCCAAGATCATTCCCTCTGATAACTCTCTGGGAAGGACAAATAAATAAAGTATCCAGTTGTGATTGCAGGCTGAATGACAATAGGATGTCCTTTGAACATAAGGTTCTAGAAGGTATGCTTGCATTTGTTGAAGGGATGCTTCTGGCAGTAAGGATACCAAGTTGAGCATCTGGCAAGAACTTAGTTACGGCTTTCCATGGAAAGCTATGTGCAGTCACATTCTAAAGTAGGGGACAAATGAAATTATTTGTGGGAGCAAATTATGGGCAGGCTGCAGTAGGAGAGTAGCTCAGTCATACTGCTCACTGCATAAATTTTTATGCTTGGGCCCACTGGACCATAGTTTGCTTTCAAATAAAATCAAAATGGCAAGCAAGCCATTTTGGCAAATCTAAGGAATAGACTCCAGATGCACTTTTCATTCTACATAGTGGTGATGTTTTGCAAAATGCAAAACTGGTTTAGATAAGATACAGTATTTACTCCTGCTCTGTGATTCAGAATTAAATCTAATTGAATTAAAATATTCTGAGGTTATTAAACATTTCTAAATGCTTGGTGCAACTAAGGGGTTTTCTTCCTCTGCAAAGCCATCCTCAATTATGTGCTTTGTATGGGATTTTTATTTGATTTTTTTTTAATTAGCCCTGCTATGGAACAGAACTTGAATTTGCAGTTTCAGGGTCATTGGCTTTTTCCCCTCTCCACAGTGTGATACACTGCAAGAATTTCTGAGGGGACAACACTGCAGGACAGTCATAGCTGCAATAAATTACATTGAAATTACTACTGTGTTTCAGTGCCCTTTCCTTTGACTTGCCAAAGAAAATCTATTTTCCTTTCAATAGAGACAGGTTGTCATGAATAATATCCTTTATGAATGAGCTATTGCATAAAATATTTAAATCAACACAATAGACTGATTACTAGACCTACTAAGTTCCAGTAGTTTTCTGCTTTGCCCATCTCCTCTGTTTCTGAATGTAACTTGGTCACTTATATACAAGGAAGCCTAGCATTTAAATTAAGTGTGGTAATAGATTATTTTGTGGGATTTTTGTTAAAATCAGAGGAGTTCTTTACAATGAAAAGTCTTTACAATTAAGTTCTCAGTTGTCTGTAATAGCAAAAACTGTTTCCTTAGGAAATAATTCAGGAAGTTGTGTAATGAAACTAGAGATTTTCATGTTATGGTGCATATGAAAATAGAAATTAAACTGGGTAACAGGAGATAGGCTGCCTATGGAAAAACTAACACACCCCAAATAGTTGGGTTGGAGTTTTTGATTGGTTCTTCTCCTGCTCACCTCCCAATCATTGGCTGAGTTTTCAGTACTCTGTAAAATACTGAAGTTCATTAGACAACATGTTGTTGCTTGCTTACAGCTTTCGTCTCTTCTGGAATGGGGGCAGACCTTTGTATTCCATGTGGTGTGCCGGGAATTTGAACTGGAAAGGCCAAAATCTGTAGTTATATGCCAGCATGGGATTGATCGTCGGTTTTGTGACTCCAAGGTAACCTTTCATCCATCTTAATTGCTTTCTAAATCTGCTTAGGTTCTTCAGAACAGTTTAGAAAACAAGCCTTCAAGTTATCAAGACACATAGAGTACATACTCAGATTGGATGTTCCCTGTGATAAATTATAGCTAATCATGCTTTTGGAAGAAAAATTGTTCTCTGTGGATTTTTCTGGATATATGCACAATGATTTATTTCTTTATTAATTGTTTTGAGAAATGCCTAGTATCTTGGCTCCACTGTGACACTTAAGAGTCAAAAGGCATACTCTTTTGTCCCTTATGAGACAAATTTCATACTTCTTCTTTTTGTGGGATATTTCCATGGTTCCTATTCATCTCGTGTCCTGTGTTGATGAAATGGTGTTTGATGGGAACTTATAGGTTTGGGGTTTTTTTCCCTAAATAAAAAATCCACATTGTTATTGTGGATTGGGTTGTCCTTTTTGTGTTTGTCTCTTGGAATCTACATGCGCTGTCACTTGAAGGCTTGGCATATGTTAACATTTCATCTCTTTTACTAAGCAGAACATAAATAAAAAGATAAGCATAGATTAAACTAAAACTCCTAATGCTGGTTTAAATCTCCTTTTCCTTTTTTTTTTCATTTTTTCTTTTTTTTTCAGTTGAACTGTGTCCCTGGGCCATGCCCAACATCTGATGACTTAAAGTACACTATGACACGCTTAGCCATGGATGGAGCAGATCTGTATGTAGTAGAACATGGCTGTGCCACCAATATAAAGGTGAGAATATTTCTCTTAATAGCAATTAAAATAATTCTTTGTCAGGAGGGTCCTTTGTTGTTTGTTTTATTTTTTTTGATACAATAGCCATCTGAATTTATTGCGTACTTGCAGTGGACCAAGTAGATCTCCTGAAACTTTAGTTGACAAGAGATTGGCTTGGACTAGGCCAGGAATAGATAAATAGGGCTTCTGCTTAGTTAATTTCAGTAATGATTTTAGAAAATGGTGAGGAGGAGTGGATGTCTGCCAAAATAGCAAGCTGTAGGATTGGTGTAAAACATGTAAGAAAATACTGGGTGATATAAATCTCAGCATTTGTACCTGAGGGTAAAATAGGAGGATGTGCTGTCAGTAACTCAGCAACAGAACATAATCAATATGAGTTGCACACTAGTTGGGTGTTTTTGACCCACGAACACTTTGATTCAGTGGTTGGAATTAAGATACATCTTCAGTAGAGATGTGGAAAGTGTTAGGTGCCACTGCCTCACTGAGACTGCAGTACTGCATGGCATTTCCCCCTATTCAAAAAAGTATGTGCAAAGAAAAGCTGATATTCTCTCCATTATCCTGCCATGCAAAATAAAACTGGAATAATTTACTCACCGTAGCAAGATGTAGTCCAAAAGTCAGTTGAATTACAGTAGCAACAGAAAAGCAGAAAAGTCCTGTGCAGGTGACTGGTAGTTGTTCTGTTCATTAATAAATTAGCTTTTATAAGGTAGACTTAACATCTGAGGTTTGGGGGACAGGCTCACATTATGAGCAAAAATCTAACTGAAGAAAAATATTAATTATTTTATACATTTTTAATGACATGAATTCTTGTAATTTGAATGGCTTGCTACATTGAGGTAGTTAAAAAAATACCTTTAAGTCTCCAAATTATTCCAAGTTCAATGTTACAAAGCACCTTTGCAAATAAATATTAACTATGTTTACTGGCATGAATAAGAATGACAGCCTTTTCAAGGCCAATTTAATAACCTGAACCTCTCTAGAAAATTATATCCTGGATGTATGTCATCCAACTTTAGAAAAAAAGGTTTTCAGTCCTCCTTTATAGTAGGACAGAGACAAGGAGTAATAATTTAATATTAACCCTGTACACAGCTCTTCTGTGGCCATTTTTTTCCCCAACTTTTCTTCTTTTCTCTGTAAGTAGTTAGAAAACGTAGTGTTCTGAAATTTCAGGTACTTTTTGGAGAGGATTCAAGCTGTGCTCAGACCAATGTCTTCACATTATTTGAAGACTAAGCATGTTACACCCATGTCAGGGAGGAATTAACACCGTAGGGACCAGTGGATTAGTTGTGGGTTAGTTGTACAGTGACTGGTTTCCACAGCTTTTCAGTTTTGCAATGTTTCATGTGGTTGTCTCACTGGGATATTTATTTATTGTACAGTTAATATAGCTTTGTATTCAAAGTATATAATTGTTTTAGTCAAAGGGTATAGAATTATTTATATAGTATCAAATAAAAATTTTATTTTAACAGGTTTGAATTTCTTAGGTTTTAGATGACAGTGAAAAATATGATGATTTACTTTATCATGGTTCAAAATTGAGCTGTCTTTTTTGATCCCTTTTCAAAAGGAGTCTCCTAGGTAGACATTTCATCTTTGTTTTTTAAAAACTGTCTGAAATAAATTTCTAAGTTTGCCCTTCTTTTGCATGTGTTCCCTGTCCTTCTTGGGAGTTCACCGAGATCTTGGAATGTGCTAACTGGTTTAAGGCTAGTCTTTTTCATCACTCATGACTAATCAGAGTTGATGTTTAAAATTATATTTTCAGATGGGTGCTATCCGTATTGCAAACTGCAACCTCCACAACCAGTCTGTTGGAGAAGGTGTAAGTGCTGCTATTCAGGACTTGCAGCTGAGACAGTACGTTGAGCAGATGAACAACTGCAGAACTGGTCTTCAGCCAATACTAAGGAGGGCATATTGGCTGGAAGCTGGCTCTGTCAACCTGGGTCTCATCACTGCTGATATTGCTTTAGCTGCAGATCATCCTTCAAAGCATGAAGTGCAGAGACATTTCTTAGAAACACATGATAACCGAACTAAGAGGTAAGGGGTATGGTTGCAGATGTGTTTAAATACAGGGGGGAGTGGTGTGTAAGTTAATACATTCATAAAAAGACTTTGGGTTTTTTCCTTTTGAGGGTTTTTTAACGGATATAGATACTGATACTGATTTTTACTGATAATTTCTTGTATTTTTTTTTAAAGTGTGTTGAATGCTTAGCTATGGTGTTGATGGTTGAATGTGCTTAGGCTGTACAAAATTGCATGATTTTTGACTGAACTTAATTTTGCCATTGGTTTTCCATTTCCCCCAAAGTGAAGATCATGGAAAAGAGGGATTCAAATTCGTACTTTGTTCTCAGGCTGGACTGAAAACAGATGCTAAAGGGTCCTGAGCAAGCTGATGAGCAGCTGTGGAAATGGTGCCTGGAGTAACTGTGATTTGTGTGTATCCCCAAAGAACAGTTGCTTGTGGCATGAACAGCATCCACCAGTGTGGAGTGTGCTTGCAGCGCTTGCCTCCATGCAGAGAGAATAAGTTGTTATTATTATGGCATGTATTGTGGCAGGTGGCTGAGTGTGGTTGCATATGCATTTGTGATTTGCTCTTTTCTGGAGCTAATCCTGCATTATATATCCCATACGTGTATTTCAGCTGCAAATCTTTCTTACTCATTTATTTCATGCTGGTTGAAATAGTAGATCACAAATAAAGAAGGGTTATCTTTTAGTATTGTCTCCACTGAATTTAAATGTTGTAAGGTTGGTGTGGTCATGTTTTTGTTTTGTTTTCTGTTTGTGTAGATTGTGGTTTTTGTGGCCTGATGACAATTTGAGGAATAAGAGAAGCAAGAACAAGTGTGGCTGTCTTGGTGGTTGCCGATTCTTTGGTGGCACGTTAACAGGACTGGATTTTTTCAAACTTGAGGAACTGACACCTTCAAGCAGCTCTGCTTTCTCAAGCACAAGTGCAGAATCTGATATGTTTTATGGGCAGTCTTTACTGCAGCCAGGAGAATGGATAATTACTAAGGAGATTCCTAAAATTTTAGATGGTGAGAAGGCATTGTACTGTTGTTTTACTCTGTTATGCCCTGCACGTTAGTATTAATAGTCTTTCCGAATCTGGTTAAAAAGTAGTACTTGTTCTCTTGTGCGAAATGTCTTGTAGTGGTGTTTGCTCTTCTAGGAGCAGAAAGTAGCTTTAAAGTAGCATACAAGCTTTTATGCACTGAATTTTTATATTGATGTGCAACTCCTTTTTGAGTAAAAAGTTTTTTTACTTAAATCAGTTCTTATGCAGAAAGCAGTCTGTTAAGACAATCTTATGTTTTTCTGCTCTGAGTTTATACATTTCATGTGTATGCATTTCAAAATTAGGGCTTTTATTTTATAAGATTTTGTACTGCAGTGAGCAGGGAAGAGGCCATTGCAGTTGTCTTATCAGGTGTCCAATTTTTCTTTTGTGATCATAGGTAAGGGAAGCAGTGTAAAACGAAAAGACTGGGATTGCAGATCTATGGGTATAGAAATAGAGAGAAAAGCACAACATCTAAGCCTACAAGTGCCATTGCGCTCCCACAGCTCATCATCATCTTCAGAGGAAACCAGCAGTTCTAGTGCTGCACTGCCCTTGCTTGCAGGTGAAAAGGACAGCCCCTCATCAACTACTGAGGATCACTTGGGACAGAAGGACTTTCTGTCTGGTGCAAAAAGGGAAGATGGTCATGGAAGGTCAGTACAGTCCCTTCATGTAGAAGTATAATTTGAGTCTTATGACAGGAAAAACCTTAGATTTAGCAACTTAAAAAGTGTTGCTTATGTTCTAGTCATACTTTCTAGTCTGAAAGTTAATCTGAATCTCTATTGTAATAGAAAGTTATGGAATCTCTGAAGAGTTTGACAGCTGCTATAATGTAAAAAGGGAGGCATTAATATTAATGAACCTTTAATTTTTGTTTTCAGCATTGCCATTGAGGGTGCAGAGGGCAGCCCTGCATCCCCTGGCAACCAAGAAAGGCCTGTTGGTCAGTCTCCCATGAGGTCTCCACTGAAACGGCAAGCGTCAGTGTGCTCCACCAGGCTTGGCAGTACTAAGAGCCTCACGGCAGCCTTTTATGGGGACAAGCAGCCTGTTCCAGTTGGTGTGCAGTTCAGCAGTGATGTGTCTCGCAGTGATGAGAATGTCTTGGACTCCCCAAAGCAGAGGAGGAGCTTTGGTTCTTTTCCATATACTCCATCTGCAGATTCCAACTCATTTCACCAGTATCGCTCAATGGATTCCAGTATGTCAATGGCTGATAGTGAAGCATATTTTTCTGCGGCTGAAGAGTTTGAGCCAATAAGTAGTGATGAAGGTCCAGGAACCTATCCAGGAAGGAAAAAAAGAAAAAAGCAATCTCAAAAAATTGAATATAGTAGAGGGTCTATTTATCACAGTGTGGAAGGACCCTTGACAAGCACAATCCATGGAGACATGAGTCAGGATGTTAAAACATTGCCAATTAAGACTCATCCTTCACAGGCTTCATTTGTTTCAGCTCTGGGAGGAGAAGATGAGCATGTTGAGACCATGTATGTCATGGAATCTGAGAAGACTGTGGAAAGTGAGCAAATAACTTCCCAGCAACCTGTAATGGCATGTTACCAAAATTACCTTACACAATTCCAGGTCATCAACTGGTCAGTAAAGCATCCAACTAACAAAAGAACTTCAAAATCCTCATTACATCGTCCTTTAGATCTTGACACGCCAACAAGTGAAGAAAGTTCATCATCTTTTGAGCAACTTTCTATCCCAACATTTAAGGTATGAAAGATTAGAGAAAGGAATAAATATTCATAAATTGCTTAGTACAGCTCTTGTGTACATAAAACATTGAGAAACTTGAAGCTTCTTTGCTTTTAGTTAAGGAATGCATTGAATTTCTGACTTCAGATCATGGGCTGAGTGGCGGGGAGGTTGTGGAAAGAAAAGAAGATGGAGTTAAAGTTCTGTGGATAAGATGGGTTTTCTGAATTGTCATTGCACTTAGGAATGCAGCCTGTTGAATGATATGCAGATGAAGCATGCATATTCGTGTGAGTTTTGTTTAGAATATATGTTATGCAGAACTTCATTAGCAGTACATTTAATACTGATAAAGCATAATCTGCACTACAAATATTTGTTTCAAAGTAAAATTTAAACCCATTTATCAAATTATTTTGATAAGTGTTCTTTTCCTTGTGATGTGTGTGATGAGTATACTTACTTGAGGAAGGAGCTCAAATTAAGTACATGAAAGCTAATGGAAATAACATTGTAAAAAGTATGCTTCTAAACCCTGCAATTTAATTTGCTATCACCTTTGTGTTCATGTAAGCCTATTGTAGACTAGTATTTGAAGTCCTTTTTTTTAAAAGGAATTACTCACCGTTTATCTATGTAAAAACACTGTAATCTGATTTCTCAGGTAATTTTAAAAAATAAGCTTAGAAATTTTGTATTCTAAATAGGAGAATCTGTGTATGAGGGATTCTTTTAAGAAAAAAAACCCCAAATGTAAGGAAAATTTTCTTGGAGATTCCTTGTATTTTTATGTTAGATATAGAAGGAATGTAATAAATTTCTTTGCACTTTTATTTTAGATTGTTAAGCAGGGTCTCACAGCAAATTCATTGCTGGACAGAGGCATGCAGCTTACAGGATCGACATCTAAGTGAGTTGAACACTGTATAACTTTGCTAACACTGTCAACATATCTTTAAGAGCAGAATTTTCGTGAAACTCTTGTTAGATATTTTGCCTCGTCTGCCATCGCAAAATTTGATTTGGAGCCTGAAAACATTAAATTATTTCACTCATACAGTTTCAAGACTATGGATTGCAACCTAATTTAAACTAATTTGGGAGGGGTTTATAGGAGCTACCTGTTACATGGCAAAAAGCTAAACTTGAGTTTATGGAAGGGTCTTGAGTTGAAATTACTTTTGTGTACTTTCTAATCTATGAGATAGAAGAAGCCTACCACTGTATACTTTTTATTAAGAGCTGAAAATATATCATGGTACTTTTGTAATTCTTTTGGATTATTAATATGTATTTGACTTGTTTAGTACACCTTACACTCCTTTGGACAAGAAATCTGCAGAAAATACAGATGATGAAACAATAACAGAAGAATGGACATTGGATCACCCTGTCTTCCAGACACGAACAACGGCAATAGTGGAAGTAAAAGGAACTGTAGATGTAGTTCTGACTCCTCTTGTAGCAGAGGCATTGGATAGGTAATTAATTTCTTTTTAGTACTTCAGTTTTACTTGATTATGCTAAAAACTGTATACAGTCAAAACTATTTAATTCAGCAAAGATAAAGGTAAAAAAATTAATAACTTACCTGGTTAAACAGTAGGGTCCTGCAGTCAGTGAATGCAATTCTGCATTTACTGTGAAGAAGGTAGAAAAATGTTATGATGACCTGGAAAGTGCCCTTTAAGACCATTGGTACTTAAGTTTTTTCTCTGTAGTCTTAATGAAACAGTATTGATGGCTTATCACGTGAAACTGGAGGCTTAAGTGGTCTGTTGTGGGGTTGTTTCCTCTCATAGGTATATAGAAGCAATGGTGCACTGTGCTAGCTCTCGACACCCGGCAGCAATTGTTGATGATTTACACTGCAAAGTTCTTCGAGATGCTGTACAGAACAGCAAAACAAGCTTCTCAGAAAATGTAAGAGAGAACTGGAAAAATGTCCAAAGCTTTGAAAGATTTTTTTTTTTTAGTTATAGTAGCTAAATGCTGTCTTAACTTGGAATGCATATTTATCATGTATGTAAAGTACGTGCATTTTTATAATCAACTGTTAAATACTGTCTTTCAGTGATCAAAAAAACTCTCTTACTGGATTGAAGTTTTTTTATTTTGGGCTATCTAGTCAGTAGCTATGATAGTTTGCATGAGATCATATGTTCTCTTCTTCAAAATTACTGTAATTGGTATTTCTGTGTTTGATATTCATATCAGAAATGCATCATTTACTATTTTGCTGTAGAACTCTTTGTTAAGGCAGAGGAAAGTTCAAACTAAACTGTGAAAATCTATGTTGTTTTTTTGCAGTTCATCTAATAGCTTAAAAAATTGAGTTTGACAAAATGATAAGACAGTTCTACAGAAATAGGTGTTCTTGCTTTCCAAGTTAATGGCTGTATCTATGTTTTATCATTACTTAGACTTCACAGTGTAACAGACATGCATTGTTTACTTCATAGTAAACATAGTAAACAACTTCAAGTTGTTCCATATAACATGTATGTATGTATAACTCAAACTTTCAGCTGAAATAGTGTAATTAGAAACTTTATTGCAGAATTGCTGTCTTAGATCTAGACTTACTGTATTTGTGAGTGCTACAATCTTTCTTCTCAAAATCTTGGTTCTGTGCTTTAAATTAAATCAGAATCTCTTGCTGCTTCAGCACTAATAAACTGTCCTGTCACTCTTTTAGCTTAGCAGTTTTAAGGTTCAGTGACAATAAATTAGTTTTTTCCTTTCTCCAAGTTATCTTCAAAGCAGGATATTAGAGGAACAAAAATAGACACTACTACTACAGGAACAACAAACCAGGGACAGACCAATCTCTCAAATAAGCAAGATAATGTGACAATTAAAGGTCTTCAGGCCAACGTTACTGTACCAAAGGTAACTATATTTTGTTTAGCTTGTAAGTAGATATACACCTCAGATACTAACTATCCTTATTTTGCATCCTGACTAATTCACAGAAAACTTTTAGTGAAGCTATGTATTTGTGCTAGATAACTGATGTTTTGAGCAGGATTGATTGTTTTGGAGCTGCTAAATTTTATGATGGTGCATGGACAAGTTAAATAACAATCAGTGAAGGGATAACCGATTGTCAGTTCTTTAAATTATGTTTCTGCATCTTCTCTGTGTCTTATGCTTTTCAGTGAAGTGAAAAAAGACTGTATCAGAAATTAGTGTAACTTAATGTAACACATTTTTCTAAATTTCTTTACTCTTCGGGGTAATTCCACTTTTAGGTGAACCTTTGTTTACTACAAGCATCTGTTGATGAATCCCCGGGGGTTTCTTCTGGCAAAACTGTGACTCATGTTTCCTTAGTAGCTTTGTGTTTTGATAGAATTGCTACACAAGTTCGTATGAATAGGTAAGCATATTACATATCACTATCTGTGGCTCTTTCATGTTAAATTAGTGAAAACTGCAGTGATGCCAGTTTTTTGCAGTTCTGGAGAGCATTTGAACCAGTTGTCATAGTTGAGTTGATCAATTAAATGTCTTCTGTGTTTTAGAAATTAACATCTATGTAGAATGGCAATTTCTTTAAGAAATGCAAATTTATGAAATTTCTTTAAGAAGTGTAGGAATCCATCCAGAATGATGTTGGAATTCCAGTTTTAACTCTTCCTTGCTTTTTTGTCATGCAGTAGAAAATTTAAATTTTCAGTATTGTACTACAAAAGTGTTTTTATCTTCTAAAAAATTTATTTTAATGGTGCTGTGTCAATGTAATTTAATATTTGAAACAAAAATGCCCGAATGAAATATGTTTATCGGAGATTTTCTTAATAATTTTTCTCTGTTGTATTCAAAGGGGTATAGTTGAAGAGACTTCAAACAATGCAGAAAATGGGAGGAATTCTGTCACATTTGATCGTTACATCCAAACCAGTAAAATGCAACCCCAGTCTTCTGGCTCACTGAGATCCAATGCTGGAGCAGAAAAAGGAAAAGAGGTAGCTGCTAAATTGAACATCCATCGTGTTCATGGGCAGCTTAGAGGCCTTGATACAACAGGTAATCCTGTATTTACGTTGTGACAATGTAAGTTTTCATAGTGGTTCTATTTGGCCTTGATCCTCCTGTACTTTGGTTGTGGATGTTTTTTTGTCAACACAGATAAAAATATGCTTGAACCCATAGGTTTTGTAGACACTGTAAAATGGTTAGCATAGTTACTCTGAATTATTTTCTGTTACATCACTCTATTATAGTGATAGGTTAAAATGTTGTCTGAGTGAAAATTATCAAGACAAACTTCTAAGCAGTTCGGTGGCAGATGGTTTGCATTGGAAATACTGACATGAACTGGTAAAATTGCAGACTTGGGCTCCCTTCCTCCAGTTGATCTCTTTTCAGTCATTTTTTATTATCTGATGCAGGGAATGAATTATGCTCATTTACTTTCTTCTACTTTCTAACAATTTGAAGATAAGTGTAACATGTTTGTTGTACTGACAATTTCAACATGACAAGCCGTGTTATGGTTTTGACATGACAAAGTACTATTTTTAACTGTAGTGACTATAATATTGAAAATGGGATGGCTTAATTGTCTGTCTTCTTGTTTGCGTTAAGGAGATTCCTCCAAGACGCTATTAACTAAATTCAGATACTATAATTTCTCATCCTGGAAACCCTAACCTTGAAAAGATGACCGAGAACAGAGGCAGTTTTTGTTTGAAGGGATTTGATTTTGATGAAATTTGTACCAGTTAGTGCCATGTTTTACTCTGTGTAATAAAGGACAGGAATCTTTAGGACACGAGGAAGGGCTCTGTGAAACAAGTATTATAATTTTTAAAATCCAAAACCAGCCCCCACTCCATAATGTACAAAATTGAATGAACAAGGGGAATTGGAAAAAAACCAAAAGTCATAAGAGAACATTAAAAAGCTTTATTTTTATTTAGTTATGAGTAGAATCTTAGCAGCAGCATCCTGTGTTAGGTATGCTGCAGACATTCAAGAAGGCCAACTAATTTTTCAGTTGCAACCAAGGAAGCACATAATCTCCTATTTAGAAGGTTTGAAAAATGTCTTTCTAGGGCTTTTAGCATTTCACCTATATTTGATAAGTGATTGCGGTTCTAAGTTGGCAGCGAAGAGTAAGGATTGGAAGGGATGTAAATTGACTTAGCGTAGTTCTTTTCCTCTGGTATTTGACATTTAGTTCTGTGTATGCTTAATAGGTAATAGATTTAAAATGATTTAAAATGTTCCTTCAGAAATATCAGTAGAGGAAAAGTTTTAAATTTAAACCATGTCCCAACATCAGAAAAATTGAAGTGACACACTACCTTCTTGCATATTAGACAGAAAAGGTCATAATGAATTGAGAACTGATTGAGTCTGTACTTTTTAGTAATTAGTGAGACTTTGTCCTTCATATCCTCTTAACGCATACATAGGCATGCTTCCAGCCAAGCAGCAATCTTTGAATTAAAGTAAAAACTTCATTTCTAAATGTCAGGAATGCTTGATAGGTGATATGATGTGTTTCTAGTAAAACTTACTGTACAAGAACACTGGCAGTTCCACTGTCATTTGTTGCCATTAAACTTCAGGTATTTATTAGGAGTGATTTTTTTGTAAAGGTATTTCAGGACAATTGCTAGTTTCAGATCAAATTCTGAAGAGCTTTTTAGCGCACATGCCTTTGGAACCATGACAGTGAATGAGGAAGATATATGAGGATTGATATGAGGATTGGAGGCGTCTTGAAGGTTTAATTTCGTATTGCTTGGTCCCTATTTTTCTGAGATTAAAGAATCTTTCTCTCTCTTCCCCCCCCCTCTCTTTTCCTCTCTCTCTCTCTCTTTTCCCCTCTCTTTATCTTTCCCCCTCTCTCTCTCTTTCTCTCTCTCTCTTTCCCTCCTGTTTTTCCTCACATTTGAGGAATTCTAAAGTGGGAAGACTCCCAAAACACTGTGAAGTTCAGAGAGCTTTTTGATGATGTAAAGTTTCAATTCTTTTTTCATTTTGTAACAAAATGGTAAATACGTTTGTTTCCACAGATATTGGAACATGTGCAATAACAGCTATTCCTTTTGGGAAATCAAAAGTTCTTTTTACTTTAGAAGAGTTGGATGAGTTTACTTTTGTGGATGAAACTGATCAACAAGCTGTTCCAGATGTAACTCGAATTGGTCCAAGTCAAGAGAAGTGGGGCTGGATAATGTTTGAGTGTGGAATTGAAAATTTAACTATAAAGGGTAAGGCTTATGTAGGCTTTATTATTTTGCTCTGTCAAACTGCTAACAATTCTGTCGTTAAATCTTCCAGTTTGGCAATTATGTGATTAGAAATTGCTGTATATCGGCAATACTGTCTGTGTCTTACATCATGTAGTAGGATATTTAGTAAACAAATTTTTAGTAATCAGTATCACACAAAAGTGGAAGTATAAACTGATGCTTTTACTGATCACTTAAACGACCATACAGTGAGTGTCTGCATACAGGGCCAGACTTTTGCTTTGAGGTAGGTAAGCTAGCTTGAAAAAGGAAGAAAAAAATCACCACTATAAATGTGTTTTCTGTCACCCGAGTTACTCTTTTTAAGTGACAGTTTAAAAATAGTGTCTATTCTCAATCTACTTGAAGCAAACTGTGAAAAGCTTTACAACTAGCAGTTTAATTATTGCATACAATTTGCAGTGATAATTCTTTTTATAAAGTAATCAGTTTAAGAAAAATGTTATTTATTTATCTTAAGTACACGTATTTTCCAATGGGTTATAACTCATACACGTTTATGCCTAGCAGACATTTACAGCGTTGGTGTGTTGTGCTTTTATAGGAGGAAGACAATCTGGAGCAGTATTGTATAATACATTTGGAGTCATGGGTAAATCAAAGGATACAGAGAGAGGTGGATTGCTTGCATCAAATAACTCTTCAGATTCTCCAACTGGTAGTGGGTACAATACGGATGTGTCTGATGATAACCTTCCTTGTGATAGAATAAGTCCCTCTTCAGATATTAATGGGAATTCAGTGTCAGATGAGCAGGTATGAGCATACTACATAGAAATTATTGATGTTGGGTTGGGTTTTTTTTATGCTGGTTAACATTCATCATAAGAAATTATGATTGGCTGTGCCATTGGAGTTCACGCTGCTTTCATGCTGAACTCCAGCTTTCTGTAAGGTCTGTTGGTATTGTCCTGGGAAAGCAAGTGGACAGCATTAGTTTGTTTTTCTTTCTGATGTGCATATGAAGCTGCTTCTTATGAACAGTCCACAGATTGGAATATTCTTTTCAGTGGAATAATTTGTGCGAACAATTTGACTTTTGACTTTGTTACCTTTTTTAAGGATGAAGGGGTTGAATCTGATGATCTGAAGAAAGATATACCCTTGATGCCTCCTCCCCCTGACTCATGCAGCATGAAGCTGACAATCAAAGAAATTTGGTTTAGTTTTGCAGCTCCTACTAATGTACGCTCTCCAGCCCATGTATATTCAAGGTATAATTTAACCTGATTTAAAAGAAAGTAAATGACAATTCTGATTTGTTTAAATTGCACTTGTATTTTGTTAAGTCTGAAAGTAGCATAAATAGTTTTTGGATCTTCTCTTTAAATGAAATTTCTTGATTTCATGTATGTCACAGTTTTTATTGTCATTTATATGGAAGTGTTACTGAAAATCTTAAAAGAAGAAAAAGAGGATAAAAAAAGACAACAAAACCAACAAACAACAAGAAATAAAACCCCCCAAAAATTCCGAAAAACTCTTCCAGTGAGTCTGAAGTACATGGAGGAGAAAGGCAGAGGAATGGTATTTGTTTTAAGGAAAGAGAGAACCTCTCAGGACTTTTGGTATTGAACCTAATTTCTAACCTGTGATCTTTAGAGCTGTTGCACTATGAAATTCAAGAGAAATCTCTCTAAACTAATTTTTCATATGGTGTTTGTAGAACGAGCCAAGTATTCATATCTGTCAGTCATTTAATCTCAGTTCAGTGCTACAAATTACAAAACTCCAATTTTCCTAATATTCTTCCATCAACCCTATGTTAAAAGTCCTTCATACCATATTGTGTACCAGTTACTGTGGGATTCAGTCAGTGATGATAATTTCAAGCTGTATGATTTCAACTGGGAATAATACAAATGTGGAAAGGAGTGAATAGAGATAGGAAATGCAGATGGAATCACAAGTGTAAAACAAAACCTGCCTTAGGTACATTTTGCCAGTTTTCATTTTCTGGGCTGTAAGTCTGTGTTTGGTACTTTTAAAATATTATTCTGTCATGTTCCATCTACTCAGATGTCATTCATTATAATGTTATAAGATCCTGCTAATTGCTGCGCTTGAAAGTGAATGCTTAATTTTTCTCAATAGGCAGCTGAACCTCCTGAGTACTGCCACACCTGCAGTTGGCGCTTGGCTTGTGCCCATTGATCAAGTGAAATCGTCATTAAATAAACTGGAAACTGAAGGAACCCTGCGAATCTGTGCTGTTATGGGTTGCATTATGACGGAAGCTTTAGAGGTAAATGATATTCAGAAAATCATTAGGCATATCAGAACAGAGAAGAATAGTATGTAATACATATTTGTTTGGGATATTTTTGCTGAGAAAGTTGTTGCTGCTCTTATGAGCCTTTAGAAGCTGTCCTAAGAACTTATTATCTGTGTTTTTTGTATACAGTCGAAATTTCAGTGTAAAAAACCCCAGGTATTAGTGAGAAGTCTTGCTTCTCTTATAGGAGTGCATCTCTCCAGGGGAGATAACTGGAGAGTCTGTTTTCTGAAAGGGAAGAAAAATGGCTGTAGCATCTAGTATATCTTATGAAATATGAAAGTGTGTTCAGTTGTGAAATATTTAGGCTGTCTTTGGGGAGAAAATGTATATTTCTGTGCTCCTGCAGTGTATTCAATCATTGTGTTTATTGGAGCTGCTTGCTAGAGGGAAGGAGGGCAAGCAAAGTGCGAGTGAAACTAGCAAGAAAAAAACAGACAATTATTTTGTTGAAAACTAAGACTGGTAGACTGATTTTATGGTAAAGTGGGTATTACATGCTTTTGCTAGGGAGCTTTTTTCCCCAAATGTAGTTTGTTTACTGCTGTTTGTTTACTTGGCACCAACCAGTGCAAAGCCTTTGAGGTGGTACCTGTTGCTGATATTCCTTTAACCTGAATTGAAAACTGAGTTTAGCATCAGGCCACTTTTCTGATGTACTAAAAAATCATACTTTGCCGCAGTCTCTATCGCTACCTCCCTTCCTGTTTTTTTTTTTACCTTTTTTTTCCCAAGCATTAAACCAAATTAAAATTAAAAAACAGATTTATGAGTTTGTGATATCCTAGCTGAAATTTTGTAGTTCATGCATGTGTTCCATATGTGAAAAATTGTAATGTTTTAATCCAGAACAAAAGTGTTCACTTTCCTCTGAGAAGCAAGTACAACAGGCTTACCAAAGTGGCTCGTTTCTTGCAAGAAAATCCTTCTTGTTTACTCTGTAATATACTGCACCATTACCTTCATCAAGCAAATTACTCCATCATTGAGGATGCCACCATGGTAAGTTACTTTGTAAAAATGGAAATACATCAGTGTGTTAGTGTCAAATGTACTAATTCTCATGTCTTTAATTACAAAAAGGTAACAAACGAGTTGTATATATCCTTACTTTTAAATGAGAGAAACTATACCTAATTATTCTTTCAGATCTGCTCTTTTTGATGTGACCTGTGTAGATGCATAATTTTTATTGGGCTGTTTTATTACAAAATAAATGAGAAATCACAAACCAAAACGGCATGACTTTAGAATTGTTAATGAGCTTTTTATCAGTATTTGTTTTTCTTAAAGAAAACAGCAAAGAAGTAAAAATTTACATCTGTAGTTTTAAAATTTAATAAATCTCTATTAATAAGGCAGCTTCTTGAGCTGAATAGTTTAGTCCAAATTCTCTCCTTCAGAACTAGTTTTCATGTCTTTTAGAAGCACTTGGCTAATGCAGACAGATTTAAGATAAGAGCTACATCTGTAGGCTTAAGAATTTATTAGTTTTCTTGGTGACTTTAGAATGTAAATGTCAAGACTGTACTGATAAATAATTTTTTGAACTGCCATATTAGGCAGAAGGGGGAGTGTTCCCAATTTAGTGTCATTTTCATAATGCAATTCCATTGTTGTTAGATTTTAAATACTACATTTTTCAGCATATTCAGCTATGTTCCCAGTGATCCGAAGTTGCACTAATAGTGGCAATAATAACATTGTTTATGGCTGAAGTAAGAAGCTCTTTTCCTTCAGCACAATTCAGAGATGTAATCAAACCAGTCCCTCCTTCTTGCATTGAATTTAGATTTTGAATATACTGCTTACCAACAATAGGAAGAAAATCTATTCTTAATTTCAGTTCTATTTATCTAGTAAATTTACCGCTGTTGTGAATTTTAGTCCATAGTTCACAGCCTCATAATAGCTTAAGTACTTTTAGTTTTATATTAATTAAACCAGTTTCCTGTTTATTTCTGGCCTCTTGAGCTGGATCCTCAGATCATATAGGTAGATTCATTTAGTGTGCTTGAAGAAATTGTGTATCTGTTAGCACTGTGGGTTTTTTTATAACTGAGTGTATGATGCCAGCATGTTTCTGTCATAATCCTTTTAAGCACAAAGATTTAAGAGGTTTCTGTAATTTTTTGTTTCCCTAGTTTGCTTTAAAATCCTTGATAGCCATTTTTAATTTTTATTTTCTTTTAAGAGCGATGGCCTTCCTGCATTAGTTACCTTAAAGAAAGGTCTAGTTGCCTTAGCGCGGCAGTGGATGAAGTTCATTGTAGTGACCCCAGCCTTCAAAGGAGTGAGCTTACACAGACCAGCTCAGCCAGTGAAATTGCTAACAAATGCCTGCCATGAGCATGAGGATGGACTTGGATTAGACAACGGAGGGGGTCTTCAGAGTGACACTAGTGCAGATGGAGCAGAGTTTGAATTTGATGCAGGTATTTTTGTTCTTCTGTCTCCACGAAATTTGATAACCTCTCGCAGAGCTTTTGTTAGTTTTAATGCTTGGGTACATTATATTCTTTCTTTAGAATAATCAAGTTTCTTTTTTAGAATCACCTTTGTTTTGAAACTGCTGCTGACCATTATAGTATTGTTAGTTCTCTCTGAAGGTTTTTAAGGCCAGGCTGGACAGTGGCACTGAGCAGCCTGATCTGGTGGGATGCGTCCCTGCCTATGGCAAGGGGTTGGAATTCAGTGATTTTTAAGGTCCCTTCCAACCCGAACTATTCTATCAATTACATAACATCAAGGAAAAAATAATTTTAAAAACTCAGGAAGAATATCTGCTCTTGGTTAAAAGTCAGGGAGCAGTTAACTGCTTAAAGAGAGTAAAACCAAAAAAGTTTGTGTGTGAAACTTTTATGTAATTGTCAGTGTGATGGAAACTTTTCCCCCTCTCTCTATAATACCTTCCTTGGTTGAGCAGAAACAGACTATATGAGCTATTTTAATCCTCAGCCTGGGTGTATTATTCAGGTTTTCACGAAGAATTTTGGAAGAAGCAATTCTGCTGCCTTGTAAACATCCATCTATAGATGGAATTCATGCAAATGTAAACATCTTAATTCAAAAAATGATCAACTGTGCCGGTCAACAAAAGAAAGGGGAATTTTTTCTTGAGCAGCAGTATGACATTAGAAGGATAAAAAGGTTTTTACTTGTTTTATTTTAAAAAATCCCATATCTGAGGTGTTCTGATTTGTATTAAAATTGTCTTTAAGCCCCTAAGTAACTGTGTGTAGGTATGTGTCAGAATTTGGGAGTCAACATCCTGTCAATTTATGGAGCTAATAATTCATAACCTTGTTTCCCCATATATATTAAAATGAGAAAAATAATGTTCTTGGTTCCAGCTACGGTCAGTGAGCATACAATGCTGTTAGAAGGAACAGCTAATCGTCCTCCACCTGCTGGTGGCTCTTCTGGGCCTGTAACTGGTGCTGAGATCATGAGGAAATTATCCAAGACACACACTCACAGTGATTCTGTTCTGAAAATAAAGGTAAGTTTCTATTACCCTGAATGAGAGGAAAGTGATTTGTAGCTGACCTGTTCAGAAATACTGATCTAAAAAGGAACTGTTGTTTGGATTTTTAAACTGTTTTTACACAAAATTATTTTAAGCATGTAAAATTATTTTAACACTTGAGAATTCAATACCACCTTTTTGCACAATACCCATATGGTGGTTAACCAGATGAAGTGCTGCCTGTTCAGAAGTTTCCAGGAATGGGAATTTTGTAGTAGAGTTCAGATCTCATCTTCAGTCCAGTTGTTGCTTTCTTTTTGCAGTTTATCCAGTACATTAATTTATTTGTTTTCTCCACAAGGGTATACACCCATATCATTCCTTAAGTTACACTAGTGGAGATACAGCTACAGATTCACCAGTGCATGTTGGCCGTTCTGGGATGACAGTCAAAGAAAGTCCAAGGAAAGAGAGTCTTCTCAGCTATCTCACTGGGAGTTTTCCTAGTCTACATAATCTTTTGGAAGGGACTCCTCAGAGAAGTACAACTGCAGTTAAAAGTAGTTCATTAACAAGAACAGGTAAGATGCTGCATAAGCAAGCTGAAGGGAAGGGAGGATTGATTTTATTTTAATAATTTAGAGAAGGTGCTGTATTCTTACTATGAGTTGATTCTGTTTAAGATTCCATCTCCTCTCTCCCTATCCCCAAACAAGAATTACAGTTCTTAATAGCAGTTCCTTGATGTTGCTGCATGGAACCATTTTCTAAATGCTAACAGTGCATCAAGTTGGGAAAAGAAATGACAACTGGAAAAAGAAACAAAATATTTTCCTTTTGCTTAACCTTACTATTTTCTTAGTATAATACATAATTACTTAAGTGAGTCTTTTTTAATGAATAAGGAAATTAAATTATCATTCTGTATTTGTATTTCACCTTTTATGAAGCTCAAAAAGTGGACTGAAAGTAGTAACATTCCAGTAATGTAATTTGTGACTAATGATTTGCAGGTTGTTAGAAATGGTCTTTTAAACAAATGAACCCAGTCAGTTGTCATAGTCTGAAAGATATACACTGAAATTTTCTGTTCTATATTATTGTTTAGAAGGCATTGTTATATAAAGAAAAACATTTGACTGCATTTTCACTGAAACCTCTCTCCTTTGCTGTCAGGGAATGAAATATTATTCCGAAAAAAAGGTATTTTAGTTTCTTAATGACTCTTTTCCTTTAATTAATGATAGAGATGAAGAAATGTAAACATGCTTGTAGTGCAGCATCCAGTAGTGTCATAGTATAACCTTCATGGTAGTACCCGTAGTTCTGCTTGACATGTTATTTACTGGAATAAACCTTAAGGGTTAGGCTTACTTTTATAGTAAATAGGTTTTGTCACAAAACTTTGTTGCATTCTGGTTTTTGCTCACTTTGATACAAAAAATGCTGAAGCTTCTGATTTATCTGTATAGGAAATACTTTGGCCACAGACATGTTGTCTGAACATCCTTTGCTCTCTGAACCATCCTCTGTGAGTTTCTATAACTGGATGTCCAATGCTGTTGGCAACAGAGGAAGTGTAGTGCAAGAAAGTCCGGCCACCAAGTCTGGACACAACAGTCTTCCAACAGGTATTGCTAATTGCAGCTGAATTTAAGAGATTATTCAGGGTTGTCTGGTCCATATTGTTTATGAAGGTTATCGAGCAAGTGATTTAAGTTCAAAAGATGTAAATACTACTTGTGGGACCTCTCAGCAAAACAGAAGATGAACAAATTCAATTTAAGCAAAACTGTTGTTTCTGCTTCCCTTACCCAGCTACCAAAAATTTAGCTTTTTCTTACATTTGGAGCTCTGAATTTAACTTCCAAAACATGTGAAGCTGCAAAAGCTGAGCCATAAAGTTGAATCAATTTTGAGACTAAACTTAAGCATCTGTTTTGGAAATAACCACCTTCAGTGATAAGTGGTCAACTGGTATAAGGGAATGGAGGAAAGAAAATATGCCCTACTGTAAGTCTTAAGTGTATTTTTAAAAAATGGATCTGTAAGAACTTATTGCAGCTTATTTATTTTTCTTGTAAGCCTTCATTCATTCATTCATTACCTCCAAATATGTTCATTTTCACTTACGCTTAATTTGAATTTTTCTTCTACTAACAGACTTTCAGTTGTGATGTATTTTTCTTAGGCAACAAAAGTTGTTTTAATTTGTAACTTTAATTGCACAAGTAGTCAGATTCTGCAGAATGTCCTTATGCTGTACTGTTGTGGCTCCTCTATAAATTGGAATGTGTTTCTCTGCAGAGAGAATCATAGGGTTGAAGAATAGATTTCAATTTTGTTTTTTTCTTCAGAAAAAGCTGATTTTTTCCTTCTGAAACTGTAACAGTTTATTCACAAGCTCCTGTTCCTGAAATTAAGACTTAATGATTTCTCAGACACAGATCTACCCACATATGTTTTCTATGGAGGCTGAAAGTTTGAGTTCTGAAAAATCAAGATTAATTTAACCAATTTGTGAGGTCATAGACCTGTGTAGGGCCCTGACTCTCTGTTTATTGCATGTGTTTCTATATAATTAATCTTGCTGAATTAATAGACATGGTGGTGATAAAATTTGCTGTGGTGTTAGTGTTCCATGGGTATTTATTTTACAGGTGTGGCACCCAATCTTCCTACAATACCCTCAGCTTCAGACTTCAACACGGTTTTGTCTAGTGACCAGAACACCTTGGATGGCACACACTCACAGCACAGCACTAGCCAGGATGACATTGCTGGTGTTGAAGAGGGCAACCAGGGGTTTCCTGCTGTCCAATTGGCAGATGCTCAGGTAGGGGTGGTTTCCTGATGCATTTTGGAGTTCTGTAGGGAAAAACTTGCTGTTACATTGGAAAAAAGAAATAAAAATGTTGCAACAATGAAAATGTTATCCAGGTTTTGTGTAGGTGTCATGCATTCCTATACAAAGATGAAAGACTGAAGAAATCTCTGAGGCATCCCATAACAAAATTTGTGAAAGGTGACTAATAGAGCATTGTTTAATAGCATCAAAGAACATATTGGAGTATTTCTCCAGAAATACTGTTTCTCCATAATAGTTTTTACTGGGGGCTATGTGCAAAAGCACATCTCCATAGCTAAGTTCAGTGCTGACTTGCTGTATAGCCAGTCTATTTACTCAAATAATTAATCAAGTGTCTTTTTAATGCACTTTTCTGTTTCACAGTATTTTCAATATGTTCTGTTTAATGTAGCTGCCATGGTAAATATTGTAGATCATATATGACAGAACAAAAATAAAGGAATAGTGCAGACAACAAGAAGTAAACTGATGAGTTTTGTTTTGTAGGTAGTTTTCAAACCTCTTCTAAGTTACACGGGAATTCAGTCTCAGGATGCAGTGCCTCTCTGCTACAGAATGTACTTTGGAGAATACCTTTCATTCTCAGGAACTTTGGACTGTTTAAGGGCAGATATTGTGGATTCAGATACAGCGAAGGAAAGAAAAAGCAAACGAGCTCGAAGGTATGTTCTGAGGGATTTGAAAACACGTATTTTGGTTGAAGAACAGAAATAAGGTTTTTCATGTGAGAACATAGAATTCCAAAGCACTTCCATAGAATAATGAGCTCTCCATTATTCTTTTAATGTAATCTGTTTTGTTTTCCTGTTAGAATGTATTAGTTTTCCTTCCTATGAAAAGGTTTGGAAACTTTAAGTATTTAAACCTCAGATGCTTTTGAAATTTGGAGACTGTGGAGAAGGGGAGGTGGTGGGAAATTTGAGAAGCTCTTAAATGCTGCTTAATCCTGGAAGTAAGTTGTAATTTTTGATGTAAATCCCCTGACAATTCTGTGCAAAGCTTGAGGTTATGATGGAAGTATGGTATACTAAGTTTTCATAGAATGAGTGCTTACTATGTTAGTAGCACACATGTGTAAGTATAAAAAGTAATTTTTGATATTTAGAACTATAGTGAGAGGATAATATCCTAAGGGAAATAAAAGGTTGGTTTCATTAAACTGTATTTACCACTATGTAAGCACTACCTGACTCCCATAAAAAGAAACAAAGTAGTAACTTGTATCTTTCCTTCCTTTCCTTAGGCAAGGCGCTGTCAATCTTCCTCCTTTGGAATTCAAGCCGGCTTTGATGTTAGAAACTTTCAGTATTAGTGCTGTTGTAATGGAGAAATCTATATGCACACCCCATAACTCAAACAATGCCCTTTCTTTTCATGACTTGAATAAACGCTATTATAATACTTTTCACTGTAATTTTACAATCTCTTGCCAATCCATAAGCCAGCACGTAGATATGGCACTGGTTCGTCTCATTCATCAGTTCAGTACAATGATTGATGATATCAAAGCCACACAGACGGACATCAAACTTAGCAGGTACACAGCTGGATCAGCTTCTCCAACACCTACTTTTAAAACCCGCAAGCACAGAGACTTCCGCTCTTCTGATTTCAGCCGAAGCTCTCGAGGGAGCCTTAATGGTGGTAACAGAGTGAACAACACCAAGAGCAAACGAACAAACAATGAGAACAATAAAAAAGAGTCTCGAAATAAGAATTCCTTGGGGAGGTCAGAAAGAAGAACTTCTAAAGTGTCCAGGAAAGGTTCAAAAGATGTAGTTGACCACATGACTATTCATATGGATGATTCTGACTCTATTACTGTATCGGAACAGAGTGAACCTTCTGCTGAGTGCTGGCAAAACATGTATAAATTATTGAACTTTTATTCACTCATTTCTGATCCAACTGGAATTTTAGAAAAGTCTTCTGAAACTTTTGGCCCAACAGGTAAAACAGTTCATGAATCCAATTAATTGTAAGTGCATAGTGCCCAAGTATATTCTTCTAAAGCTTGATCATAAGGCTGTTTCTGAAAGTTGCCCACCCCATATAACTTATATCAGAAGGTCTAGTGATGAGGGTCTGGAGGGAGCTTGAAATTAGTTCACCAAGGTGATCTGCAAAAGAAAAAAACCCCAAAACTGTTTTCTTGGCTTCTTGTACAGTTTTGTTAATCTGGATTAGCACTGAGTGTGAGATTGTGTAAGGTTTTCTGGTTAATTGTGTACAGAGTGGACTGAGTTTGTTCCTCCCTAGGTGCTATTTTGTTTTCAAGGGACCTATGGAAATGCTGTCTATTATAATTTTATCACTTAACTTTGAGAGAACAGAAAGGTGAAATACTGATTTTTGGTAAAGACCAGCAAAGTTTACAGGTGTTTGGGCCATAATGTACTCAAAGCATTGGGATCTGGAGTGCTCATTGCTTACTAGTTACATTGTACTTTAGCAGAGCAGATTAAATTTGAGAGCTAAATTAATTTAATGCTTTTTATTGGTTATGGTTAACTTAGTTGGATGTAAATCTGCAGGGGGTGGAATAGTTACAAGTTAGGTGGTATAGTTACAAGTTAGTTTCTTTGGACTTCTTTTGACCTTTTTTTTTTTTTAATGAAAACCAGAAGGTGTCAAATGAGAGCTTCTGTTAAGCACAGGACAGTATCTTTTAATATCATATCCACAGCTATGATATATGCACAAAATGTAAATTTTCTTAATTTGTTTTTATACTCAGACTGTTGAAAAGAAAAACTTGCTTATCCAGAACTAAATTGTAAGAACATTTATCTTTGAAATGACCAAAAAAGAAACAGGACAATTGGAACACATCAGAGCATTTGTATTGTATTACAATAAAATCACATCAATATGACTACTTATATAATGTACATAAGATTATAGCTGTGAATAGTCATGAAATCACATCAGTCATTATTGTTCCTATAAGGTCTTGGATTTGGTTCAGTTGAAATGTTTTTAGAGTGAAATAAGTGAGACAAGAGTGATTTGCCTCAAGAGTTTGCTTAATGTGCAAGATGGATGATACTTGGTTTCAAATAATATAAATCCATAGTGGAAAAGATTCCTTGTAAAGTATGCTTAAATACCTCCTTTGTATTTCTGTAGGTGTTAGAAGCCCAACAGAACCTGCTTGTAGAGTGGTGTTTGAGAATGAACAGGATAATGGCCGAGACACGCAGAGGAAACGCAGCCTGGTGACTTCGGAGCCACAGCATGTCACACTCATAGTCTTTGGAATAGGCATGGTGAACCGAACCCACCTGGAGGCAGACATTGGTGGTCTGACCATGGAATCTGAGCTGAAGAGAATCCACGGCAGTTTCACCTTGAAAGAGAAAATGAAAGGTGGGATAAGCTCAAATGCACCCTGCAGTTGAATGCAATGGCAGTTTTACATGTTTGTGTGTATGCACATACATACATCCTTTATATATTTAATTTCTGAATAGATGTGTGTTATGCCTGTGTGTTGATAATTTAACAACATTCAACAACTGGTTTAAAAAAGTACTACTAGGATCTGAAAGATTTTAGAAGAATGCAAGATTTTCAGAAAATGATGCAAAGGAAATACTTTTACGATATAGTCACTCCTTTCACTTTCAAAAGCTTTCTTGTTGTCTGAATTTAAATTTTACATTGGTTAATGTGACTACTAGAACTGTAATTTTTTTATTCTTCTGCTGCTATGTTTTTGAAAGCAATAGACATACCTTAAAGTAATTTACTGAATTAAATAGCACTGAGTATCTTTTTATCTTAAAGATGTACTACATCAAAAGATGACTGAGACATGTGCCACTGCTCATATAGGAGGTGTCAATATTGTGCTGCTGGAGGGCATTACCCCAAATATCCAGTAAGTATGAAGCCTGATAGCTTAAAATTGTTCAGGTTTGAAGAAATGGTATCAGACAGTAAAAGTCTGTCGGTAACTTAATATGGAGAAAGTATTGATGATGTGTCTTTAGGTAAAATCCATGAAATTGTAGAGTTTGTGGCAACCATGAAGCTATTGCAGAATTAATTTGACTTGTAAAGCTAACTGACTTCTCTGTTGGCAGGAGACTTCCCTGTGGAAGTCATATATGTGTAAGCTAAGAATGAGTATGATGAATGTATTAGTAGTTTTCAGTCTAGGAAACCAAATCATACCATTTTAGACATAATTACATGAATTTGAATTCTCCCATTCCTTTCTATCTCTTGTAAAAGAGATAGTAACTTCCTCTTAGTTCAGAACATATTGTAGGATCACAGTGTGAAGGAGTAAATGACCCAGCTTGAAAGTGGTAGGTGACAGGTTCTTTTGTAAAAAGGAATTAAATGTCATGCAAACAGAGCTTTCTGCATCGATTTTATTTCATCTGGTCTGTGCACAGAAGACTTATTGCATTGTGTGTACCGTTTCTCTCATGGTTCTGATTGCTTTTTGAAGCTTATCGTTTCCATTAAATGATACTATATTTTTAGCTTTTTAGGGAATATTTTACCCCCTGATGCTGATTATTCCCACATAAGGTCTATGTTATTGCTTTAATAGATGTCTCTTTGAATGACCATGATGCATGATACTCTGTATTATTTTTACAGTTCTAATGTCCTTTCTCCACATTTTTTATTATTGACACAACTTGTCTGGGGTAGAGGGAAAATCATGAACATCTTGAATAACTTGCTCAACATCCACGTTGCTTTGGGTTATTTTTTTTTTGCCAGATTCACAATCTCAAAATGAATCTCAAAAACACATGAGTTTTCTTTGTTTCTAGCTGAACATCTTTCAGTTTGAGTTGCAAAGCTACAGTTGAATGACAACTCTTTCTAACACAGTTAGATTATGCAGTTTGATTGTTAGCCGGGTAACCCTCAGTATGCGGTCTCATTTTAGAATATTAGTGTTTATAAAAGGGGCTCAGTAATGCAACCTGAGTCTCTTTTCTTTTTATTCTCGTTTAGTTTGGAAGAGGCTATGTAGAACTTAGAACATAAACAATTTTATCAGTGTTCCATGCTAAATTACTTCTGATAAAAGCATTTCAGGGGAGTAAATTAAAGTTTGAATCTGACAGTCATGTGGGGTTACTAAAGACAGCTGAGGTTCCTCTTGTCTTTTTTACATCGTAATCTTACAGACCTTTCATATAGGCAGGGTACAAAAGGAAAGGGGGGAAATGATGAATCATAAATAATGATAAACCACCAATAACAGCAAACAACAAAACCTAACAAAACCTTCAACTCACAGTACATTTGAAAGTAAGTGTCATATTGTGGGTTACAAGTAACTAACTGTATAATTTTGCATGGATGTTTATTCTTTATTTGCTTTGTTTTTTATTTTCTTGCTTTCTCTTCAATCTTCATCTGTAGACTGGAGGATTTTCCTACATCTCCTACAAGTACAGCCAAACAAGAGTTTCTGTATGTTACATTATTATGTTTAATAGTCTTGCGATTAACTCTGTGTTGTGTAGCTAATGGCTGCATTCCTACTGTGTGTGATTGTGTAGGCAGATATTGCTTGAATACATTTTAGTTTAACATCTGATATTACATAGATAAGCTTTTAATGTAGCCTGCTAAGTATATGTTTAAAAAAGCCCTTGTAAATGTTAACAGTCTGGCTTGAGGGGCAGATATTACAGAATGTGGTCATTACTGTAATATCTCAAATTACTCAAATGGTTCCTTTCACTGTCTGTCAAGTTCTTTGGATCTACTTATTTTAATGAGGTGAAATAATGCTGATAAGTGTAGAGGATCAGACAGGTTAGATTTGCTTTGAACTTGGAGTGATAGTACCTGTTGTGATTTCAGCATGAATAGGACCTTTGTTTTGTACTTATTTACCTTCATGCTTCAAAGTTCGAGAGGATTTTGGTGGGGTTTTTTAATTCTGTCTTTTTCTCTCCTTTTCCCCAAAACAGTACTCTGAGCATGGGTTTCTTTTGCTGCTTATACCACTACTGTGTATCTTTTAGATAGATTTAGCACAGCTGTTGGTTATTACAGCATTTGTCGTAATAATACAGGATTTGAAATGTCCTTAGAGACACGTGTCCTGCTCTAGCAGGAGAGGCGATGGACTGTAAAACTGCAAGCAATATTTAGAAAATATTCAGACTTTTGTTCCTTATTTTCCGATCGTAACATCGTTCAACCATCTCAAGACAATATATTTTTTCTTAGTGTAGCACTGAACATGTGAATTAATTGACAGGCGATGTGGTCGACAAAGTATAAATTATTGTCAGGATTGAACAAATCCACATAGTCATAAACACAATCCAGCTTCTGCCTCAAAAAACGAGCTACCTGATATCTGGAGTTGAGGGAAGAATAATTTTATTTATGCCCCATTCATCTACTACTGCCCAAACTGTCATCTGATTCAGTGTTGTAGTTCCTGTGTTTGTTATGGGCCTCCTGCTGATGTGTCTTCCTCCACTTTTCTAACATTCCTAGAAATCTTAGGTTGTGTGGTAGCCTTGTGGCCAGTCCTGCAATGAGACAAAGACTTTGTTTGCAAGTTTATCTGAAGAGTGCTTATTTATGGTATTGATGTAGAATGTAAAATTATTACTGAATCACAGAATAGCAGGGTTTGGAAGGGACCTCAAAAGAACACCTAGTCGAATCCCCCTGCCAGAGAAGGAACACCTACTAATTTCAATGTCAGTTAATAATTTTTATGATTTCAACCAGATCAGTTGCAGACATATCACCATAGGTAAGCAAACTGCGGATGTACAATATGTAGTGGTAATTCCAAGTAAGTGTATAGCCATACAATTGTGCTGTGTTACATTCCATCAGGGAGAAGCAGGTTTTTTGTAGACCAGACAAGTGTCAGTGGTATTCATTTACTTCAAGAAATAGTGAAATACCTAAACAAAGAAGCACAGTTAATCTTGGTGAAATCTAAGTCTCCTGAGATGGCTATGTTGGTGAATTTTTGTTTTGTTTATTAAATAATGAAATGCTTAAAATGGTATGAATTCATATGTGGAGAACTGCTGTAAATACAGAAGAGGCTTCAACTGCATTTACTTGCAATTTCTACACAAAGATAGATTGAGAGCAGACTGTCTGGTGCAGGTCAGGAAGAGATCTTGCAGCTTCTCTTAAGATAAAAGTTGTTCTTTTGATACTTGAATAGCTATTGCAGTACCATTTTGTGTTATAGGTAGGAGGATTAGATTTATATATAGAGAGACTGGCTACAGAGTAGTTCAGGTAGCAGAAGGAGTCTAAGAAATCATGGGGTTTTTTTCTTTTAGAGGTAGCTAAAAATAAGTCTACTCTTTTCTTAAGTAATGCTTATTTTTATGTTTTTCTGAAAATAATTGTGAACCAGGATTTGTTTCCTCCTCTGTATTTGTGTAAATTATTCAAATATTTTAGTATAATTTCTACTTGATGTTTTTTAATCCACAACTTGGATTACTTGTAGGTCTTACATACATCATCTGTAGGTCTTACATAGCTGTGAAAATGTTCCTAGAGCTTCAGCAAATTAATCTGCTGTTGGTAGGCTGATGGTTGGACTACGGTGTGTTGGATTTTTTCAGTATAAGCAGAAGGATGATGGTTGTGTTTTTTGATATTTCCACACCAGGGTGCTTTGGCCTAGCTGTTTTTTTAATGTAAGGAGCCCTGTGTGAGGGCATCACAGAAGAAATACTACTTAGGGAGCAGAATTAATAGATTGTAGCTTTGACTATGAAATCAGGCTGTCTACAGAACAGTTCAAATCATGATACAAAAAGTCTTCTAGTTATGCTCCTTAACATTTAGTATTTGAGAGACCTTTATTGAGCATTGCAATTTTGTAGTCTATTTTTCAGACATTTTAGCTTATGTACTGCATCTTCTCAGCTATATATCTTTCTCTTTATGGCTGTAATGTTCTGTGCTGCCTACATAAAATATTTCCATTGGGTTACCCTTCCAGAAACTGAGAAAAATTAATGCATACCCCATGTATCTTTTTTTCATAGGAGCTTAGTGAATTCTAATGTGCCAAAATTTCATTCTGACATCAAAACTTGTCAGCTTCGTGCTGTTTTATTTTTATCTTAGATAACTATTTTGAACCGTATCCTCCTTAATACTAAATTAAGTTAGATTTCATATTTTGGAATATTATGTCTTAATTAAACTTCGATATTGAACTACATGCCCTTGTACCACTTGCTGTCTATTTATTGCTAAGTGACTATTTCCTCTACTATCCTTTTTGGACACTAAAATTAGATTTTACTAAGTCTTTTTATGAAAAGGATCATTCAAGACTATTCCTGAAAAGGAGCTGAAATGGAAGACTCTTACTTGTTTCTGTGTTGGAGAATTTGTCTGTGTATGTGCAGCCTAGTGTGTATAAGCTCAACTGATCTTACATTGTGGAAGAATTACAGTTTTTGCAATGCATGAATTGTAGTTCCCTTGAATGTAGTGTAGTTGTTTGTGGCATGTAGTGCATCTGTGTGTGCAAAGTGAAACAAAAAGGAATGCGTATGTAGTTTATAAACAAAATCTTTTACACAAACACTTGAAAATTCAGCTAACACTTAAAATCCCATTTTAATACAAAACTGTTACTGTTTGGAAAGCATGCTAATAAATCCTATTTCCTTTTCTGTCAGAACTGTTGTGAAATGCAGTATTGCCAAATCCCAGGCCCTGTACAGCGCCCAGAGAGGGCTGAAAACAAACAATGCTGCAGTGGTCAAAGTTGGAGCCATCAGCATCAACATTCCCCAGCACCCCGCCACACTGCACAGCATGATGGTGCGCAGTTCTCATCAGCTCTCCAAGCAAATTTCAGATCTCATCAGGCAACCCTCAACTACGTAAGTGGTGCTCACCTGGCACTTCTGATTGCTGCTGGTTGCCACCCTTTTAAGGGCTTGTGCTACTTTGAATACATGTGGGAGAGTCAGGCCAGTCATATTCCAGAGTAATAGAAAGTATTTTCTGGTCTTTGTCTTGGTTGATAGGCCCCAGCCTACCAAAGAAGATGTTGCGACTCCTTTGCCGTCTGAAAAAACTCCGACAAGTATTAATCAAACACCCGTTGAAACAAATGAATTTCCACAGCTGCCTGAAGGCTTAGAAAAGAAGCCTATAGTTCTCAAATTCAGTGCCATGATAGATGGTATCGCTATTGGAGCTGCGCTCTTGCCCTCTCTAAAGGCAGAATATAAGATGGGAAGAATGAGGAGTCACGGAATGACAGGTAACAAGTTCCTTGAAATGTTAAAAACAATATGTGTTTGGAGGTGTTCAAGACCAGGCTGGACAAGGCACTGAGCAGCCGGATCTAGTGGGAGGTGTCCCTGCCTGTGGCAGGGGAGTTGGAACTCGATGATCTTTAGGGTCCCTTCCAACCCAAAATATTCTATGATTCTATGTCTTGTACTTTGGCCTTGCTAGGAGCATCCAAGAGGACTCAATATTTCTATTGAATTAGTTGGAGCTTTGTTGCCATCAGTTAATTTTTTGGAATGTGGACTTTGATTAGATGAGACTATATAGAGAATTTATGCTGCTGTTAAACCCAATGGCCAAAGGCAGAATACAATAGCATTCATATGTAGCTTCCTCCCAAAAACCTTCCCACTGCTAGTTTCAGTTTATGATCTGTGATGAATTGAATTCTGATTCATAAGCCTACTTGAGGATACTCTTGTATGCTCTCATTACAGTTGGTTTGTATGATTTTTTTGTCCCTCTAATTATAGGGAAGTCTTTATTTTCTTTTAAAATTGTGAGAACCTAAATTATATGGGCAGGTATTTATAGCTTTAGACATACTTTAAAGGTGCTTCTATTCCAAAAGCATTCTTAATTTAAGATAAATAAAAATAAAAGATTCTTTTTTCACTTCATAACTTTCTTTCCTTATCTTCCTTTTTCAGGTGCCCAGACTAGATTTAACTTTGAGCTTCCAAGTCACAGGTTGCGCTTCACTTCAAAAGTATCTGCCACTGATATGTCAACCATTCCTCCTTCAGCAAGTCTCAATCTTCCTCCTGTCACTATGTCAGGCAAATATATCATGGAAGAGCACGATACTTACTCAGACCAAATTTGGAGCATAGATGAACTACCTGCAAAGCAAGGCTATTATCTACAGGGCAACTACTTACGATGTGTGGCTGAAGTAGGTATTGGAGACAGAAGTAATTTTTTATTATTTGTTATCTCCATTCCATTATCTTTCTAAGGGTGTATCTTACTATTATTTTAATCATTTGCCTACTCCAGAGCTCTCAGTTTTACAGGTTGAACCTGTAAATTACACATTTGTAATTGCTTGACAATGAAATAGAACTGTTTGAGTCCTTAGCTTGATGAGCAGCCAAGATCCTGATATGATAGAGAATTTTGAATATGTTATTTTGTGCAAATAATATACTTTCAGAAACTTATGTTCAGAATGACAATATTTTGCATAAGTGAAATAGACAAAAATGCTTTCAATTGATTATTCAAAGTGACATTTTAGTCTGAAAGCTAAACTATCAGATGGTGGTGTAAATTTTGCAGAAAGAAATATTGAATGATTTAAAACTTTTTGCTGTTCTATAGATATTTTTTCATGATTAGACAACTCCTTAGGTAAGAGAAATTATATATAACCTTTAGTAAATTATATAAAATTTAATGTTTGACATAGATTCAGAAATTCAACTTGTGGACTGATTTTCACAGACAAATGTGATGCTGTTCAGAAGCAACTTCTCTGTTGGAGTTTTTATTTAGACAGCATGTTTGTAATTGAGACTTCTGTTGTTTACATCTTTATGAAAGAAGTTTCATTAGGTGCTGCTCATTTGAGTTGCTTCATGACTGAACATCAACCGTTAGGTCTTTGCATTTGTTAAGCGCTTAAGATGAAAGGGAGATCCTGCTTAGCAAAGGCCAAGTCCATGTAGTTTTAGGAAACTACTATTTTAATTTTAGATTAAAAATCTTAGTGAAAATTTAAACAATGATAGACTACTTTCCTTAGGAATATTCTTTAAGATTAGATTGAACACACAGAAAGGTTATGATTTAAGTTATCAGTGAATTTGTTCATTTAGAGCAATTGGAGCCTGGCAGCTCATTTCTATTTTGTTATGACAGTGATTTACTCTCTGTAATTAAGTAGTATTTGCATACTTCCATGGACCTTAATAAATTCCTGAATTTTATTTTCTGAGCTAAACTTAAACAGGAGAATAAACTTGTCCTTCAGTTTTCTGGTAGGCTTTCACAGCAGAAGAACTACAAGACAAAGCTAATTAATATCTTTTGTTCTGTCAGTAGCAATGTAATTGAACTGAAAACTATAATTGTGTTCCTTTGAAAAAAGGTATGGTAACTGCTTTAAGGTTTTTCTCTAAAATTTTATATTTCTGCAGGTTGGCTCCTTCGAACATAATCTCACTACCGATCTTTTAAATCATTTAGTATTTGTGCAAAAGGTGTTTATGAAGGAAGTAAATGAAGTCATACAGAAGGTTTCAGGTAAGCAGAACACTGGAAACAAATTTTATTAAGATCCTTAGATGTTCTTTCATGGCAACATTATATAGTTCTGCTAATTGGTGATTGATTTCACAGACACTGTTACTGTGCATCTGGCAGTCCGAGCAGCCGCAAGACTCAGGCAGCAGAGCTGGAGCTGGAAGAAATAACTGAGATCTTGGAAATTCTTGTAGCTCCATCAGAAATAGGGTGCTTTATAAGGCAGCAGGCAGGCTAGTTTATTATTCTAGGCACCAGCCTCTGTGACAATCTATGATTTTGGCTGGGTTACTTTCCCTGTTCACTTTGTTCACCCCTAAAATGCAGATCATGGTAATTGCATTTTGTAAAATAACTTATTCTTTGAAAAGAAAATAGTTGTTTCTGAGGAAAGTAATGTCAATATTGATACTACTTACTGTTTTCTGATTCCTGCCTCTTCTATTCCATGCAGATAAATTGTTTTGGAAATATATGAGAAATGCACTTGGCTATTGATTAGATTGGTTTGTGTATCATGCTGTATGCTGCAGAACTGGCTGTTTTTTTCTTTAATTTAGACCACCTTCTGCTCTCCTGTCACATTTTTGCCTCGTTTATTTAACAATTCAAATTCAACTTCTAATTTAGTTTCATTTAAGATCACTGTGCTCACTTAAATAAGATGGTAGACTGAGAAATTTTATTTATAAGTAGTATCTCTTCTTTTCTGAACTGGCAAATGCCTTATGTACTTCATGAAGAAACATCATTACAAAAATAGTCTCTAATATGCACATGGAGAGTACATGAGAAATTATTTAGTAGCTTTTCTTAGGTTACAACATCCTAGTTGAAAGTATCTGGGGAGGGAAACCAACAACAAAAAGAGGAGGAGGTTGTTAAGAATATTTGCAGAAGAAAAACACCCAGATACAAAATGGAGTGATAAAAATTTACTGCATTTTCCTTTTTAAATAAATGATTTAACTGCCCATTCTTGACATCAAGTAATAGTAACTTTCATTTGAAGAGCTGGCATATATGGAGAGAATTAATAGTTTAGCCTTTGCTGGCAGCAATCCCTTCCTGTAAACTCAGATTGCATATTAATTTGAAATACATAATATTGACTAAATCTCAAGGAGAATTTAGAGAAGAATTGCTCCCTCAGGCTAAGATATCTAAGTTGGGATGACAAATAACAAAACAAGGAAGTAAACACAAATATAAAGTGACCACAGAATACTCTTGAGATAGAAAAATACTAATATAAATTATGTTCCTATTTTCAGGTAGTTTGCACAGTATTCAGTCTAATACTTAATTTTTATTGTCAGGTAATTAGGAGATACATTGGTGCAGGAGACAATTAACATAATTTTTGAAAACGGTGTTAGTCTTCACAACATTTGAGCCTTCCTCTAGGAAGTTTTCTAGGAGTGAGGAATATGACTCTCTTCCTTCATTCTTGATAATAGAGCTATTAAATACACATAACAAGCTGAATCTGCACGTCTATCTTCTGTCTTCAACCTGTATCTGTTTTTATAAATCTTCAGCTAGATACTATTTAAACTGAGGCTCAATTCACTGTCACCTTTTTTAATATCTTCTTGGTTGACAATGTTTTCTTTCTTAAAACTCTGAATTTTTATATTTAATGTGTACAGGAGGGGAGCAGCCAATACCTCTTTGGAATGAACATGATGGCACAACTGATGGAGATAAACCAAAAATTCTTCTTTACTCACTGAGCCTAAAGTTTAAGGTAAATTTATGATGACAAAAGAGTGGTCCTAGATACTACTAATGGCTTTACTTCTAAGCATATTGCATCAGGAATAGTCTACAGAAAGACTGTTACCTTTCAAGATAGCATAGTGGCAATGCATTGTGAAAACAATTCTGTTCTCTATTTGTTGGGCAGTTAAAAGGGTCCTTTGGTTTCTATTTAACATAGAAATTGTAAGAGTGGAGATACATGCTTGATAAAAGAAAGAAGTTCTTTATGGTGAGGGTGGTGAAACACTGGAACAGGTTGCCCAGAGAGGTCATGAATGGCCCCTCCCTGGAGGTGTTTAAGGCCAGGCTGGATGAGGCACTGAGCAACCTGATCTAGTGGGAGGTGTCCCTGCCTATGGCAGGGGGGATGGAAGTAGATGATCTTTAAGGTCCCTTCCAACCCAAACCATTCTACAATTCTATGATTTTTCTCCCCCCTTTCTTTATGTCTCTGAACCAGATCCTAATGACCTTGTATTTTCCTTATTCATTAGGGAATTCAAGTAACGGCTACAACTCCTTCGATGCGAGCTGTGAGATTTGAAACAGGATTGATAGAACTTGAACTCTCAAACAGATTACAAACCAAAGCAATGCCCGGAAGTAGCAGCTACCTCAAACTGTTTGGGAAATGCCAAGTAGATTTAAATCTGGCACTAGGACAGATTGTTAAACATCAGGTCAGTGTTTAACATCTTTCTATCTGATGTTCTTCATAATGTGTGATTTAAAAATATATGACCAAGCCAAGAGCCTGTCTTGCACTGTTGTTTTTTTTTCTGATCTTACTCTGGATGGGGATGGGGTGAAAATAGTAGGGGCCCTGGAGAGAATGTTTTGATTTTTTTTTTTTTTTTGGGTGAAGTTTTTATATTTGGTTAGGTTTTTCAGCTTAATTGGGTTTTTAATGGAATGGAAGTTAAAGCACTTGTGAGAATTTACTTCCTGAATGTATTCTTATAAATATTTTGGTAAATAGTAATTCAAAATAAATTTTCTCACTGAAGTCAAGAAGAAACTGGAGATGAGTCTTCAGAAGAATTTTAAAGTCTTCACTATGAAGGCCAGTGTATGTGCATAAAAGACAGGTGGAATCAAGTGTGGACTCCATTTTCATTATTTCTTTTACACTATTTATTTCTTAGAACTTATTAGCCCCTATAAATGGTAGTTTCCTTGCTACTGAGTTGAATACCAATTTTTTGTTGATTACTGTTGCTATTTTTAGGTTATTTGAAAGAAATTAACCTGACTTGAGTAGACCTACACCTTGCTTTTCACTATTAGTTCAAAAGTTCTGTCTCCTGCATCATTAAACTCACTGTTAACTGAAATTACTATTTCAGTGATAAAGAAAATATTTTATGTTTCCTTGAAACAAGTACGAATCTTAGAACCTATATACTGCCACAATAGAGTATCTGCATATATAAATAGTAAGTTAATATTTTACCATAAAAAAAGGAAACCAACATTTTTACTAGAATTTAATGTAAGAAAATTGAATATCCTCAAAGGAGCTTTGGCTAGAAGAGAAAATGGGGAAAGAAAATGTTGTAATTTTACATTTTGTCAAAAGTAGTAATTTTATTATTTTTCCCATCCCTAAACTCCTTCCTGTTGCAAACTCCTCCCCCTTCCCATTTTTTTGAACATTTTAAGGTTTATGAAGAAGCTGGCTCAGACTTTCATCAAGTTGCCTATTTCAAAACAAGAATTGGATTAAGAAATGCTCTCCGAGAAGAAATCAGTGGCTCATCAGATAGAGAAGCTGTGCTCATTACTTTGAACAGGCCAATTGTCTTTGCTCAGCCTGTGGCCTTTGACAGAGGTACTGAAGAGAGAACTGTGACAGATTTGCTTTCATACTGAGAAAGTTGTGTATTATTTTCAGAGACTCTAGAATATTCAAGATTCAGTGTAATTTATGTTAAATAGAAATACTACCTACAATAAACTGAGAAATGTAGATCTGCTGCAAGCTGCCAAAGGTTGATAATTCCTAATGTCACAACTTTCATTTGATGAGGCAATTAGATTTCAGGTGGTTTGGAAGAAGTTAGTTTGTAAGTCTTAAGTAATTAGTAAAGCTGGGAATAGCCTCACTTTCTGGAATTTACTGTATTAATTTTGATGCCAAATGATTGGCTTAGTCCATCTTGTCTTTCGCCTCTTCACTGCACCCTGAATACGTATGTTTCCATTGTTTTTCATCCAAGAAACTGTAAAGATTAAACACAAGCTCACCTAAAAATGTGATCTTATTTATTGGATCTGTTTCTTTGGAATACATGTTGATTTTACTTAATTATTTCTGTTTTCTTGATAAAGCTGTGCTATTTTGGCTGAACTACAAGGCTGCTTATGACAATTGGAATGAACAGAGAATGGCTTTGCATAAAGATATTCATATGGCCACAAAGGAAGTAGTAGATATGCTTCCCGGGATCCAACAAACCTCTGCACAGGCTTTTGGGACCCTCTTTCTTCAGCTGACGGTCAATGACCTAGGGATTTGCTTGCCCATCACAAACACACCTCAGGTAATCAAAATACCTAAAGCACTGACTGATAAAAAGGGAAGGAGGTCTGCACCTATTAAGTATAAAATAAAAAATATTACATTGCCAATTGGATAGATAACATTTGATGACTCTGAGTGAAAAGCTGAGATTCAGAGACTGTTCCTCTGCTGAACTGGGAGTATTCTTAATGGGAATTAATTCAATTCCAGAGTGGAAGTGACCAAATTTAATGATGCAGAAGGAAATAGTCATAATGCATAGAAATGTAATGGAACTAATAACCTAGAAGTAATAATGACATAACATTTTTATTGTGAATCTTCCATCTGGCAGCTATGGACAAATCTGATGGCATTTCATGCTCTTATGTCTTACAAATGATGGTAAATGATAAATACTTTCTGACTTACGAAGTCATAAACTGCACATAGAATAGCATGTTTGCAATAATTATGCTGGATGAAAAGTAGTCTAGCTTTATAAAAGGAAATATGGGCTTTTTTGCAGGTAAACAAAATTTTAGACCATAATATGCAAATGGCTGGAAAACAATGAGTCTTTAAGACTCTACATAGTTTTAGTTATCAAAATAAGCTCAAAAAATCATGTAAAAGATGAAACTACTTTTAATAATTGTGCACTCACATACTTACAGTGTAGGTGCTACAATTAGAAAATAACAATACAAGACATTGTGAAAACAGATGGAATGCTTTTGAAAGTCTCTTCAGAGAAAGAAAAATAGAATGAGATGTGGGAGAGGGATCAGTTTTCTAATCAGGAAAGATAAACAGCATTTAATGCAGGTACCATATCACTTTGACATTGCAATGACCAGTAAATCCTCTCTTTGATTTTATTTTCCAGTCTAATCACACTGCAGATCTTGACACTGGCTCTGCATTAGTTCTGACCATTGAAAGCACCTTAATTACTGCCTGTTCCTCAGAGTCTTTAGTTAGTAAAGGTCATTTTAAGAACTTCTGTATCCGCTTTGCTGATGGCTTTGAGACAAGCTGGGATGACTGGAAACCAGAAATAAGAGGAGATCTAGTCATGAATGCATGTAAGTGTCTTTGACTTCATACTGGACAGTAGATTTTCTGACATAAATCCACTTATACTATTTCCTGAGACTTAAAACTCCTCCAAAAGATGAAGAAACACTTCGGCATTTTGAAAGGAAAATAATTTGGATCTCTAAAGGGTTGTTTTTCTTGGTAGTTTTACTTTATTAACAACTTTGTGACTATCAGTCTCATAGTAAGCATTGAAGCTCCATAGGAGAGACGCTAAAAAAGTTGGATGCGTTCCCAGGGAGTTTTTAGTAGTATAATATAGATTATTTTCATTTATGTATATCTATCTTTCATCGTGGTGAAGTTTCTAGAATTTATATGGGATTGTAACTACATCTAAACTTGGATATTACTAAGTAGCTCTAATAAATCAACAAAATTATTCAATGGGAATTAAATATAAACCTCCTATCCAACACCACTTATGTTAATTGCAAAGGGTTTAGGTGGAATTTAGAAGGGGTGGTCTAAAGTAACTTTCACTGTCAGCCTAATGAGTCTGTGATCTTCACATATTTCATACAGGTGTTGTGCCAGATGGTACATATGAAGTGTGTTCTAGGACAACAGGACAGGCTGCAGCAGGTAATACACTTTCTTAATGAATCAAGTCCTATATAAGTATATAAGTAAGGTATTGATAAAATACTAAATTTAAATTCCGTAACTGTATTGTGATTTAATTGGCAGTCTTTTTTTAAATTTTATTTTGTTTAGTGTCTTATCTTTCTGGTAAAACTGCTCAATGGTTTTGTCTGCTCTGTGTTTTAAATCTCACTTACTAGAAAAATCCTGGAAAGACCTAGTATTCAGCAAGCACGTTACACATGCATTATAACATCTTTCAGCATCATTATTCTACTCGAAACTGTAAATAGATCAGCATTTTTAGATGTGGACAGACATCCTTTAGGTTTCATCCTGTTAGAAATTCTTTTCTGGGTCTAGTGTGTAAGAGGAGCTGAAGTTCGATATGCTCTCTGCTGGTCATTAGTGTTACTGAAGGGAATGTATTTTGCTTAGGCTTATCTGTGTACATCACTTGTTAAAAGGAATGTTAACTTTGTAGCTGTGAAGCACTTCCACCAACTATTTCAGATGTGGAATGTATTTTCCTCAGAGTGGGCAGAAAAGACAATTCTTTGTAACACATAAACACATTTTTTTCTAAGTAATGCAGAACCCAGTAGGGGGAATTTTAAAAAGACTAACTGCTTAAACCTGGTTTTTTGTTTAAAATACAGAGAGTAGTAGTGCTGGAACCTGGACACTGAATGTGTTATGGAAGATGTGTGGTATTGATGTCCACATGGATCCAAATATTGGGAAAAGATTAAATGCTTTAGGCAACACCCTCACAACGCTGACGGGAGAAGAAGATATTGATGATATTGCTGACCTCAACTCTGTAAACATAGCTGATCTTTCAGATGAGGATGAAGTTGACACTATGTCTCCCACTATACATGCAGTAAGTAAATCAACTAAAATAAGTGCTACTAATTGGGAAAAGGTGCAACAGTCTTCAGGCAAATGGAAAGATCTTAGTCTTGTGTTGAGTCCAGCATGCTAATCCTTAAAGTTGATATAACTCTTGCTCTAAATTCACAAGGTTGGTGTGTGAATTTTCTCACTCCATATTTCAAAGGCAAGAACTGCAAGATCATATTTCTACTGTTGTTACATGGAGTACTGATCTGGACTTGCAAATACGGTGACACAATACCTACCTACTTGAGATACCTGAGTTGGAAGAGCTATGGCTGTACACAGGATTTCTTAACAGGGAATTTACTGACCTGACAAATCAGAAAAAAAATTCTTTTTGGTATTTCTATTCAGTATGATGCCAACCTTTCTTTTTGGTTTCTCATAAAAATGTTTTAACGTATGTTATTTAATGGCTGTCTTCATGCCTGTTGACAGTGAAAACATTTCCCCAGAAGACTAATGTTCCTGTTTGTTGTTTAGAAATCAGGTGGAGGTTCATTATGTGGAGATATACGCAAGCTAACATTTGGGCGGCGGATTGTTAATCACCTGCTGGGTTTGAGCCCCCCAACCCATCGATACTCTGTTCCTGTAGAATATCTTTTGGGGTCAGCGAAGTGTGAATCTCTTCAGGCTAGCAGATCACATATGAAAGCAGGCAGATCCTGCTCATGGGGACATGTATGTAGTAGTTAACGGTGTGTCTAACTGAATGATGGGGCTTGGATCACTGGAAAAAAAACCAATCAGCTGCCTTCTGACATGAAACTGATTCTTTTGCATGCACTAGTCCAAATTTTTCAAGTATGAAATTCACTTTGCCTATTCTTAAGTAGCACTCATGTCCAATTTTTGATGAAAGCATTAATTAAATGTTTATTTTAAATAGGAGATTGTTGACCACCGACGGCAGGGAGCTTCTAGTATCCAGACTGGAGAACAACGAGGAAGAAAATTTGTGAAACGTTTAGTTGATATTAGAGAACTCAACGAGCAAGCTAAAGTTATTGATGACTTAAAGTAAGTTGGGTTTTGCTTTAACTCACACAAGTATAACAGTAATTGGGAAAAACTAACTGCAGTGGACATTTTACTTTTCTGTTCTTATGCATCTTGTGACTTTGTGATGGGCAAGTGAAAAACATTGTCTTTATTTCAAAATTTTAAAAATCCTTTTGGATTCTATAAGGATACAAAATAGATATTCAGGTACTCCCTCAAATTTATCAAGTTCTTTCTCAAGTGTCAAATTAGTCTGCATTCTTTCCAGTTCTGCATTTTGATGGCTAATTATAATCCATTTCTTATTGATTCAACATCTTAATTCCATTGTGATTTATTATTGTGGTGATTAATTTAACAAAATAAATTAACTGTAATAAGCTTACTCATGCTCACTGGAAGAAGAAAAATATTTAGATTGACTATTTGCACATCTTGTATTATTTAAAATTTCATCTGATCTTCTGTGAATTTTATTAGTAATTTCTTGAAGTTATGGTTTGTTTGGCTTGCCTTTTTTTTCTTTTTCTTCTGCCTTCCCTTAGATAAATTCACTATAAATGGATATGTCTTGGATGGGAATACAGAGCTTGGTTAATAATGAAGAGGAGACATATATTACTGCTGGCATTTGGAAGCCATTGCCATTCAGAGGGCAATTTTATCTGAACTTTGAATTTTAGGTTAAATGTTTCTTCCAGTACAAGTTCAAGAATCAAAATTTTGTTTTCTGCCTGCCTTTTCTCAGTGTATGAATGCTTCAGTAAATTGTGTTTCATCCAAAATAGTTGCTTTACAGTTTTAAAAGTTATTTATCAGTGTGCTTTATTTCTTCTCTAGATAAACAATTTCATACAAAAGGCTGTAATTTTGTATAAATTTGTATAAAGCCAAGGCTTTATACCGTTAGAGCAGGAAGATTTTTCTTCTCAGTTTTCCCACTATGTTTAATTAGACAGCTGCCATGTGATTGAAAGTATATAGGAGGTCCTTTATCTAGGTGCTAGAACTACAGCCTTTCTTATTCTCTGTCTTAATTTAACATCCTGGTACCACTGTTGTTTGGGTGTCTACTTGCACAGTAGTTTGTTCTGCACCCTCTGTCTGCTCCGTGAAGACACTTAAAGATAGAAAACCTTAAAGTCAAAAATCCTCATAATGACAAAATGTTATACCTGAAAGAAAGTTGCATCATGAAACAAGAATTAATCTTCTACAGCTGTAGAATTTGGCTGTGGTCATAAGTGAAAACAATTGGATGATTCCCAGGAAAAGCCAAGTATCATTGCAAAACAAATGGTGAAAACACAATAATGAAAATAACATCATCTGTTTAAAGTAACTCAAGCATGATTTATCTCCAGAAAATTAGGTGCAAGTGAAGGAACTATAAATCAAGAAATTCAGCGCTATCAACAACTGGAGTCAGTGGCTGTGAATGATATCCGCCGAGATGTTCGTAAAAAGCTACGTAGATCCAGTATGAGGGTAAGCAGTATTAAATTACTTTAAAAATAATGCTTGCAGTTTCATTGCATATGTCTTTTCAGCACATTGATTAGAGCAAAGAAAATCACAGTAATGAAAAGAAACACTAATTAAGGAAATAGTTCAGCAACTCCTTTACCTTTAGGGAGGTGACAGTAGTAATGGTAATTGGAAAAATCTAAGTTTCAGAGATACTGTAATGGAAATTATTTGCATGCTCACAAGAAAAGGGCAGGAAATGCGTATTTGAATTTGCCCTTTACTACTTCTCTTAGCAGATTTAAAAACTGGACTGATGAAAGCAGAAACAGCGGCAAGCAAAGTCAACTGCCTGGGCACATGATAGATACTTATTGTGTTCTTTGCGTGCATGTTTTCTAGAAGTGTCATCTATGTCTATATACAAATAGTGTATTTTCAGAGTTAAGTAATGTAAAAATAAAAACAGGCTAGTAAGCATAGAAGAAACAGGACAAAAACCAAGCAGTGTTACTGGTAATCCACAAACATATGTGGCTGTTGTCTCTAGACCTAATAACAAACCTGGCAAAATGTTATGTTCAGTGTGCCCTTATGCATGAGCCACAAGAATTGTGCTTCATTAATAAGAAAAGATCTTTCAAGTTGTAATTTGTTGGCAGCTCTTTCTCAGATGCTGTAATTTCAGTTCATGTTCTTCTGTTACTGTAGGGGTAGCTAGTAAGGATGTCTTTGAAGTGGTTAGGTTATTAGCTTAGAGCATACCTTTCTGCAGGCAACAGAACATTGCCAGTTCCAGCAAGTATGAAAAGTGAACATGAGTGTAGAGGAGATGTGAAGATGCTGGCAAATGCTGTTAAGAGATGTGTTGTAGCTTTATGGGGCAAAAAATTCTTCACTGGCACACCTGAATGAAAACAGCATTTAACTTGCCAGATTTTTAATTTTTGTGTTCTCAGCTGCTGCATTTATATATTATTCTTCTTTTAGGCAGCCTCCTTGAAAGACAAATGGGGTCTCAGCTACAAACCCAGCTATAGCCGGTCTAAGAGTATTTCAGCATCAGGAAGACCACCTCTGAAGAGAATGGACAGAGCAAGGTAAGCTGCTGAGAATTTCAGGTCTGTGATCACAACAACAGCAAATGTAACAGAGCAAACACTGGACTTTCACATGATGTTTGGCCGTGAAAATCCTTTTATTACAGACAGTAGCTATAGGTGATGGAACAACATAGTAAGAGGTAATTTTGGAAGAAAGACATGTCCTAAAAGTAATTTTTCACCTTTTTATTAAATGCTATTTTTGACAGACTTATTAGTATGTCAGTGAGAAATTTCCACTTTTACCATAACTTTAGGATTTTCTACAGAATCCTGCTTTCAAGACATGCTGAGGAAGTATGTGTAAGAAAACATGACACGATGTAATAATTTTGATTTCTAGACTTGATTTGCAATCATCTGCTCTTCAAAAGCATGTTGTAATGAGAATAAGGAAGGGAGATTATCTTTTTAAATGATAATTTTCTTCTAATATTTTCATCTGTGTAATGTGTATTTGCTTTAATCATTTAACAGCTGCTGAGCAAACTAGCTCCATAGTAGATCCTCCTAGTAAATTGTTTGCTTTGGTTTCAGAATATATGTTTTTGGGTCTATTGCTATGGTAGGTCCAGCTGAAGTATTCAAAGTTCGGAATTTTAAGAAGTGTTAAGTAATAAAGTTCTCACATAATTGAAAATTTTAGAAATGGAGAGCAATGTTAGAATTGTGTGAATAGAAATTAATAGAAATTTACTTTGAATTTCAGTACTTGTGGTGAAGTGAGTGGAAATTTATAAATAATCCAGATGTGAATTTCCAGCAGATATTCCAGGAAGAAAGTGAATTGTACAAAGTGGTCTTGAAAAGGAATTTTTCTTCTGATTTTATAAGTATTACTGATAACTAAGCACAGCGAGTGTTGAAGGCATGAAGGTTCTAGTTCAAGATCTGTTAGATGGAGACAATTTTCATTTTACCTTTTAAGAAAATTATTTGAAAACAACCATATTTGAAAAGATGATGGAGAGCTTTTCTGTTGCTCCGTGAGATGAACAAAGTTCTGTAAACCTTTGGTTATGAATGCAAAGTAAAATGTGTATATTGAAAGACCACATAATTAATTTCAGTTACATCAGGGAATGCATAATCTGCCAACTTGCTTTATGTCCCAAATACATTATTGTTCTACAATTTCTGCATTTTGTATCAAGATCAAAAAACTTATATAAAGAAATAAGCAGAGATCAGGTATTGGTAGTCTACTAGCCAAGTGACATGGAGTTTCTATCTTTTTCTTTTTTCACTCTCTTTTTTCATGTACCTTAAGTGCTTTAGTTACGGTTTTTAAAATTTCTTACAGAACAAAATAATAAGTACTGATCGTACATTTTAATCACATTATATTTGTGTAGTTAAATGTTTGCATGAATGTGAAGTCCCTCTGTGTTTTGGTTTTGCTTATAGCTCTCGACTAGGAGACAGCGAAGACCTCCCAGATATCCGTGTAGATGCTGCATCTCCTGGGCCAAGAGTAACCTTCAACATCCAGGATTCTGTAAGAATTACTTTTATGCCATGTAATTACAATTCCTGTGTCATTTGGTCACAAGTTGATGAGCTTAGGGATACTCAGGGAGACCTGAATGACATGTATGTTTTTGTGTGTCTTTGTGTGATTGTCCACACCTCAAATTATGGATGTGTTTTTGGTAGATAATTTGTTTTGACAGGGAACAGATTCGTTTTAGTTTCTTACTACAGAAATTAATTGAAATATTCAAGAAAATACTTTAAAATTGTATTTAAGGTTGACACACATAGTGGTAATACAAGTGTTTTACCAGAACTGTGAGAAAAAATCACCTAATTTGTTTTGAATATATGTAGAGTTTTGGAAATCAGTATTAGTTTAATGTAGTCTTACAGCCATATCTTTCTGTGTGTCTGAAATGGATTGTTGAAGCTTTTGTAATGTTTGTTGCTATATTTTTTGCATTTTTAAAATGTTACTGTTATGTCAGTTTTGCATGGCTGTGATTATTGTACTTGTTTTAATTATTTTTTTTCACTTCTAATTAAGTTGAATAAAACAGCTTTGGGGATTGCACAACAATCCAGCTGTCCAGGGGAAGGGTATTTTCAGGTATTTCTGAGCAGAAACGAGTATTCTTTGCCAGAGAACTAATTTATCTCACAGGGAGCTGCCTTTCAATGTCTTTCAATGTGCTTTTTCAATGTCAATCTCTTCTGCGCTCAGCTAAACAGAATGTATATCAAATTAAAAAAAAAATTTAAATTGAAATATGTAAAGTAAGCAAAAAAACGTGACTGATGCTGATGAACTTTCCAGATTGTTTCTACACTCTTATGTAGTCCTAAAACTCATTAAGTTTTTGGAAAACAATTTTATGGAATTTAGTCTGTATATTTATTTATGAAGACCTTGATCAAGGCTGATGTAAAGTAATTTAAGTCTGGCCTTGAAATGTGCTTTGGAAGATTTCATTGTGTGTGGTGGTGTTTTAATCTGCTATTTAGTGTTTCAAGATTGTAGGCATCAACAGCATTGTCAGGAGGAGGGACCTTCTTTAACTACTTTAAAAAAACAGGTTTAGGATAAATGTCTTTTAAAAAAAACCTCAAGCAACTAAACCAAACAAAAATATACAAAAAACCATAAGCCCACAACAAAACCAAACAAAAAGAAAAAAAACACAAACAGAAAACCCACCAAACTCAAAAGATAGTAATGTACCTTTTTCCCTTCCAAGTCACCTCATGTTCCTGGATAATAAATTCTTTTTTCACAGAGGTGGAATTGAAACATAGAAATATGTTTTGCGTTTAAATCTGTCCTGTGTTTTTTATTGTTGTTATATATTAACCCAGTCAGCATTTTGCTATGCCAGCAGAACTTCAGCTATCACTTAGAGGTATCAAAAGTTGAATATAAGTAGAGAATACATCTTGTAGTCATTATAATGCCAGTTCGTCAGTAGAGCTTAAATTTGAATTCGCATACGATGTAAATGTAGGTTTACAATAGCTCCATTAAGTAGATCTGGTAGATCTTGAACTAACACTTCTAGCTATTTTTCACAGGCATTTTAGGAAGTTAATATTTGAAAACTGCTTGTGTGTTCCTTGTGGCATGCTCTGTGTTGAGAAAAAGGAGGCCCCTTTTGAAAATTTGGCCTGAAATCTGTTTTCTGTAGCAGCCCAGGACTGCCAAGTGGTGCCATACATTCTGTGTTAGCGTCCTGCATGCACATCTCACTAATGCTTCTGGGCACCTCACCCCTCTGCCAGGCTTGTGATGATTTCTGCAGTCTTTGGTTCTTTATTTTCCTTTTTTTTTTTTTTTCAGTTGAAATCATTTGTTTCCATTCCTTCTGATCACATGAAATGTTCAGACCATGATGATTTAGCTAGTAGATTGAACTCAATCACTAAGCAAATGGCTCCCAGTCAAGCTTTCATTTATTCCTTTTCCACTATCTGTCTTGCAGTTTCTACCTTTTGCTGCCTCTGTATTATGAGGAACTCAAGAGCAAGAGTTTCTCATAGTACTCTTGCTATTTTACTTCCAGAGCTATGTAATGCATTCTTAATAGAAACAGTATCTGTAGAAATTTACTATCTTTTTGTCTTTTTATAATTAGTTTCCAGAGGAGACAGAAATGGACCTTTTGTCTGTAACTATTGATGGTCCCTCCCATTACTCATCTACTAGTGAAGGCTCATGCTCAGTATTTGGTTCACCCAAAACTCCAGTAGTCTTCTCACCCGGCATTCCCTTCCAGCCTGAAGAAGGACGTCGGGATGACAGCTTATCATCAAGCAGTGAGGACTCTGAGAAGGAGGATGACCATGAAAGAGAGAGGACATACGTTTATAGGAAACCACCGTAAGTAAGGGTCCTGAGGAAAAACACAGAAATTAAGAAAATACACTTGGAATATTCACTTTACAAAATGTGTTATGCTGATGAGGGATTGAATTTTGCCTCAAGTGTGGATGTGGAATGCAGGGGAGGTTATTAGGTACTGGTGACTGTGAGTATAGAAGGAAAAGGAGACACCTATTAGAAATTTCAGGGTTTGGAACAGAATAAACAACAAATAAAAGAATTTGAAGGTGTAGTGGGGCAGGTTTTAGTGGGTTCAAATGATAGACTGGTTGATTACAGCATAAATATGTGTAACAGGCTACCCAGAGAGGTTGTGGAGTCGTCTTTTCTGGAGACATTCAAAGCCTGCCTGGATGTGTTCCTGTGTGACCTGATCTAGGTCTTCCTGCTCTGGCAGGAGGATTGGACTCCATGATCTTTTGAGGTCCCTTCCAGTCCCTGATATTCTGTGATTCAGTGATTGTACCTGCTTCAAGTACATATAAATATTATTTTAAAATATGAAAATTATTTCTCTTTTTGTTCCTTTTCTTGATTGCAAATTTTAGTTGAGACTAAGTTCTTTGTGGTACCCTGTACTAAAAAAGAATGTTTAGAGTGTTAATTTGGAGAGGTTCTTAAAAGAAAGATTATATACTGAGTGCGGATTTAGCCCAGGAATGGCTTCTACCACCTGTTTAGGTGAAGCCCCACTAATGCCTAGTCCATAATTGCTCATGCAGGAGCACCTCTCGAAAGAAAGCAACAGGCTTTGCTGCTGTCCACCAACTGTTCACTGAGCGCTGGCCAACAACACCCACCAACCGGAGCGTGACTGGCACAACCACTGAGAGAAATATTGACTTTGAGCTTGATATCAGGGTTGAAATTGATTGTGGGAAATGTGTACTGCACCCTACCATGCTTCAGCAAGAACATGATGACATTAGTTTACGAAGGTAAGAAGCATAATGCCTATCCCCTATACTTCATAAGGCTGCTGACTGCCTTGTTGCATTTTAACTGTTAAGTTCATCTGATATTTCAATCACTTAAGTTATGGTGCAATAATTAATGACTGGCCTGTTTGAAAACCATGGAAAAGATATGCATTAGTTTGTTACCATAATTTTGTTCATAATTAAGTATCAGTACTTTATAACATGGCTGAACATGGCATGGGGAGTTGCATTTGTTAATTAAGGATCAGCATATGCCTTGCTTCTATTTTTTAAATAAATTTTTTTCTTTCATAAATAAAATAACAGACTTTAAGAGTACCTGGATTATTATTTTGTTTTTGTCCTCCAGAGAAGTAACTTTAAAAACTTAGTGTATCCACAAAATGTTTTGTCTGTCTTCTCGCATTATTTTCTGAGTGTAAAAGCATGCAGATATCATGTTACTTTCCTAATAAGATACATTTTTTCAATTATCTGATTTTTTATCTCATCCACAATTTTTAAATTCTCCTTTTTCCATGTGTATGTGACTAGGGATCTAATGGCAGCCGCACTTTTTAGATTTTGAGATGTTATTAATAATATAGTGAATTAAAAAATACCTATTTATCAACAATGACAATTCTTAGTTAGCAGTATAAGGAAATGAGGTTTACTTGTTTAAACTGTAATTGTAAGACACAGAAACAAATGAAAAGTACATTTTCTTACCAAGACATAGGACATCTATCATAAGAAAGCGATTTGATTTCTGTACTTCCAAGTCACTTTTTCTAAGAATTGATACATAAGGAAAAAGAGATCATATGAAGACAGACTATATAGCAGAGAAGAAAAACTGATAAGTGTTTTCTACATGTCAAACCTTCATATATTTTACTGCCTGAAATAAACACAGAATGAAAATGGTAAAACCAAGCAGGCAGACAGGGAGTTGAGATTACAGAAAGTAAAGAATAAAGCAGAGATTTTAATGCTTCCTCATGTAGTTGATACTATAGATTTGTTTCAGACATATTTTATATATTTAAAAACTAAAGAATGTACTCTTATTAATGTTGAATATTGAGCTTGCTTTAGTAATATGTAGTTAATTTATTTTAGGAGCTACGATCGGAGTTCTAGAAGTCTGGATCAAGAATCTCCATCAAAAAAGAAGAAATTCCAAACTAATTATGCATCTACTACTCACTTGCTTGCTGGCAAAAAAGTGCCATCATCTCTACAGACAAAATCTAGTGATATGGAAACAACAGTGTTTTATATTCCTGGGGTGGATGTAAAGGTAAAAGGAATGAATAAATTGACAGGGAAGCAAGCACTTGCTCTGAACCTCTGCTCAAATATGATTTCAAAGCCAGCATGTCCAGTTCCTGGACACCTTGACAGAACACCTTTTCAAAAATACCTTTTCAGTTACGTAGACATTGCAAAAATAAAAATAGTAATTTCTGTAACACTGCATGGAAAACTGATAGATGCTTTTACCCTCTTTTTCTTTGGGAAATTTAAAAAAAAATCTTGTATGTACCATCAATAATAGCACTATGTCAGATACATTCCATAACAAGCAGTGTATGTGATGTTATATAATGAAATCAGTTCTATTAATAGTTTGGTGTATAAAATTAGACATTAGGTTTGGACATTTTCTTCTCTGAGAGGTAATTTATAGTGTGCACATTTTTAAAGTAAAGGAAGATCTGTTCTGTGTCAGTAATTCACGGGAACGGCAGCTTAGCTACCCCATAAACTAACACATAAAGCTCTTACTCTGTGGCTTATTGTAGCACCTGAAGTCTTGCTATAATACCTTACCTTTGTTAAAGACAACATTCTCTCAAACACCATCAAGCTGTGCAATGCTTTTATTGCTTTTATATCCTCGTAAGAAGGGCTCTTAGCAGGAAAGCTCTTATGTTTGTGAAGTGAAAGCCTTCAGAGTAAGATTGGGAAAAACAGGTCACTGCTCCATGGAAACTTCGGGCATTTCTCTTGGCAATGTCATAAATTAAATGCTCCTTACTGGAAATAGCTTGACTTTTCTAGTCTTGCAATATAGAAGGGCTATGTGTGTCTATTTTCCATTATTTCAAGCTATCTTCAGGAATAACAGTTACAGCTCAGGTACTGTCCCTTGCTTTTTTTAAGACAAATTCAGGAGTAACTATATATTCCTAACCACCTTTGTTATCTCCTGTATTTTTATCAATAGTGTATTGTACACTTATAGGAACTGTGAACTCTTGGAGTATTTTATTTTGTTTTTTATGCAACTTTCTTTATGCTGGTAGAATAATTTTACCATGCATTAGGACATGCAGACAGGAACTAATTGCTGGAGTGACACCAAACTGTTGTATAGAAATCAAGCTACTTGTATGAAGTAAATTGTTTTTTCTTTGCTTTCCAGTTGCACTACAACTCTAAGACTTTAAAGACTGAATCGCCAAATACTTCTCGAGGATCCTCTTTGCCAAGAACCCTTTCCAAAGAGTCCAAGCTGTATGGTATGAAAGATACTGCCACATCTTCTCCTTTATCTAGCACTATCCACAGCAAGACTAACACCTTACTTCCTCCCCAACCCCCACCCATCCCATCAGGTACTTATACACAAGAACCTTCTAAAACTGTCCTGGGTATCTGTCTTTTCTTCCTGAAATCTACTACCTTCAGATCTGTCCCCACATTACCTGAAGCACTGTATTTATCAATCGTGTAACTTTGACTGCAGAAACTTGATTCCTGAAGTATGAATGCAGCTCAGAAAGCTGCATGTTTAGAAATCTCATTAATATTTCTGTCATAGTCACCATATCACAGCGATGGGCTGTAAATGCTTTCTCCTTGTTTTGACTTAATAAAAAGAAAATAATGCTTTTTATTGGAAAGCAATGTTTAAGTATCTGTACAAAACACAAAAGCAGATTCCTTTACTCTTCATAATCAAAGAAAGAAAAAAATTCATATGAATCCTTGTGTGCACAGATTACACTATTCAAAGAACATTTCCAGCTTTTAAGTGCCATCTACTGCACAAGTAATGTCTTAATGACTGCTTTCTCAAACTAGATTATTTCTAGTAGGGGTGATGCAGATGATTAGACATATTTGTATAAATCAAAATACGAAACCACTGTCCTCAATTGTTGTAGTCATTTAAAATAACCATCATTTGGAGTAACATGGATTTTGATACTCATTATCTCCAATTACTCCTGTGTTCAAGCAGGAATCATTGTTACATCATGTCAGATCTAGAGGTATGTAGATTGCACATTCAACTTCTGAGAAATTCACTCTTCTCTTCTTCAGCACTTAAAAAACAAAGTCAAAACTTGGTGAGCAGAAAAAAATAGTAACTGAAAAAAATGGTGTGCTAATGTGTTTGGGGTTTTTTTTTTGTTTTTTTAGTAAAACCAGTGGTCATGCTGTGAGAGAACAGTGAAACAGTGACACTTCCTCAATTATCCATACTGTTGAACCATTAGTTTTTATTCCTTTAAGTGTCCACCTCCTTTATGATTACTGAATGCTTTGTAATCTTAGTTTATACTTTTCTTCAAATTTGTTGTTAATTTTCCTACCTTCTCTCTAATCTTTGGCTTTTAAATTTTACCAGTTACCAAGTCTTCTTGTTTTTATATCTGCAGTTCTACATTTGATGGGTAACTTAAAGCAATTGCACTTGTGCAATGATATCAATATCTTCTGAAACTAGAGATTGACTTTCTATATGCATTGTGTCTTTGCAAATCTTCACAAGGTCTGAATTATTGTGAAACAAATTTATTTTTATTTATACTGTTTTTTCTCTGGAATGGAAGCCACCTTTTCTTTGATCTCCAGTAAGAGCAACACAGGACATAGTAGTCAGAGGCAATACACAAAACAGATTGCATAGCATGAAAATTCAATGCTTGGGATTTTTTAGCAAATAAAAGGATTTTTAAGTTCCAATTAAGTACGTTCTGTCCATATTAATGTTTTGATGAGTACGGATTTAAGGGCTTTCCTCTTCCACAGATTTAGAAGACAACACTATTTCATCAGTTTGTTTATACTTCAACTAGTTCCATGGTTTTAAAAATGCTGCTTTAGAATCTTCAATTATTATTTGCATAACTACAGTAGGACTTGCCATTTATAGATTTGTTTTTTGATGCATTTTCTCACTTTAAACTGATGTTCTTCCCAACCTCATGTATAAATTGTTCCTAATTCCACTTTTATTTCCAGTCAACTGTGGTTATCTTCCATCATATATTTGGAGAAGAAATTGATGTGTCTGACTGAAGTGCTGTTTTTTAAAAAGCAAAGTGGTGACAACAATGTATGACAAAGAGTGCTTGGTCAAGTCACAATGAAATAGTGTTGTGAACAAGAATGACAGAATAACACCTGTTTTCGCACAGTTTGTTTAGTGAAAATTTGTGGCTTTATTTTTTCTAACTGATCTGTCTTTTCAGATTATGATATAGAGAACTAGAGGAAGCAGCTGTTAGCTATGAATTATGTTCTATGATTTAGCAGTCAGTTACTGTTGAGTGGTATCACATTTATCTATTAAATGTTACAGCCAAAGGGAAAGGAAGTGGTGGAGTGAAAACTGCTAAACTGTATGCATGGGTTGCGCTCCAGTCATTGCCAGAAGAGATGGTGATTAGCCCCTGCTTACTGGACTTTCTGGAGAAAGCCCTTGAAACCATTCCAATTACACCCATTGAGAGAAATTATGCAGGTAACACTCTCTTTCATTCTGGTTTTCTAGTGGCATTTAGCTGCTCTTCCCTTTAAATTTCACTTTCTAATGAGTTCTTGTACTTCTTACAAGCTGTCAGTTCACAGGATGAAGACATGGGCCAATTTGATATACAGGATCCCTTAGAAGAGTCCACAACATCATTAGTATCATCCACAACATCAGCATATTCATCCTTCCCTGTAGATGTGGTGGTTTATGTAAGAGTTCAGGTGAGGTTTTAACCCAACATTCAGTATTGTATCTCCTGCTACTGTCTTTGAGACTTTAAAGCTTTAAGTTTGCTTTTTAAAAATTAAAAAATATTTTCAAGTGTTCTTTCCAAGATGTTAATTTCAAGTGTGATGATAATGTAGGACTTACTTCATCAGAAGTTGTCATATTTTAGTCTCATGGAGACCAAACAAATGAGCTATTTTGAGAAACATGAAAGTTCCAAACATTTTAGTAATTAATTATCTGAGAAATTAAAAAAAATTTTCATAATTAGTATTTCTATTTGTTGTTTATAGATATCATTATAAAACAAAAATAGGAACTAAGCATTTTCTTAGTTTATGTGGAAAATGTAGGGAAGTACCCATCATCTACATGGCATTATTCCCACTACTTAACATTTGATCTGCCTGGACTTTTTAAAATGTGCAACCACAGAGTGATTCAGAGCACTTGAGCTTGATCTGAATGTTGTTATTATATTTTTCCAAAACCCAGCAATTCTTCCAAATACCTATAATAGCCTTGATGTTTGAGAGATTTCCTGAAGTTAATATCCCTCTATCATCTATTGTCTTAAAACTCTAAAACTAGCCGGAAAAGGTTGTACTTTGCTTAGTTTTAAAAAATAAATAAAAGCACCTTAGAAGCCTAATTTGGGATGTTTTTTGTATTTTGTTATTTCTTCATTTAATGCTTTATTTCTATATTTTAGCCCTCTCAAATCAAGTTCAGTTGCTTGCCAGTATCAAGAGTTGAATGTATGCTGAAGTTGCCTTCCCTGGACCTGGTTTTCTCTTCAAACCGAGGAGAACTGGAAACATTAGGCACAACATACCCATCAGAAAACATATCAGTCGGTGGCAGCGCTTCACAGAGTGGCTCAAAGAATTCAGTTAGTAAATCTGCAGCACCAGGTGATACGTTTATTCATGTTTATAATATATACAGTTTGTAGCATAAATAGAAATAGTCTGTTGTCTAAAATTGGAGTAGAAAATAAGCTTCTACGTATCTTAAGGTTACACATTTACCTATTGGTGAGTTGAGAAAGACTTCATAGTATTGTATCAGTTTTCTGTAAAACTTTGCACAGATTACTGTGAGGTCTTCTTGCATGGTTTACGGGAGTTCAGTTCTCTCTTACAAAAGGCTAGCATCAATTAACAGAATGTTTAAGTTACATTGCTGCTACAAGGGCATAATATCCAATATTTCTGTTAACAGTCAGTGTTATTGCACATCTGAAAATGCTTTTGTACTAAAACTAACTTTGGCAAAAAAATCTTTGACTTCAGGTTCATCCCCTGGACTCGGCAGCCCTCTTGGCAGGACACGGCACAGCAGCAGTCAGTCAGACTTGACCACTTCTAGTAGCAGCTCTTCAGGCCTGAGCTTTACTGCCTGCATGTCTGACTTTTCCCTTTACGTCTTCCATCCGTATGGAGCTGGAAAACAAAAATCGGCTGTTACTGTTCTAACCCCTGGATCAGGAGCTTTAGGTACAGAAAAAACAAGTTGTAGTTTGGTGTAATGAACATTGTTCAAATTTGGCATATTTTTCTTACCTGAAGATTTGAAAAGACTGCAGAATATGAAACTTCTCCCTTTGTATTTGTAGGTAATGTGGATGAGGAACCAACCTCAGTCACTGGCCGGAAGGATTCTTTGAGCATTAACCTCGAGTTTGTGAAAGTCAGCCTGTCACGAATAAGACGTTCGGGAGGTTCCTCCTTTTTTGAGAGTCAGTCTGCAAGCAAAGCTACCAGCAAGATAGATACTACATTGATAAACATATCTGGTAAATGCTTGTTTCATCTTAATCACATCTGTTCATCTAACTTTCTTATTCTCTTCCTGAGTATTTATAGTTGTGTTTTTCTTTATCAGCTGTTTGTGATATAGGATCTGCTTCTTTTAAATATGACATGCGGCGACTCAGTGAGATTCTGGCCTTTCCAAGGGCTTGGTACAGGAGGAGCATTGCAAGACGGCTTTTCCTAGGTGACCAAACAATCAATCTGCCAGGTAAGATACGACGTTTTATGATGAAAAACCTTTATGTACAAGAGGTTGTAGTAGGAATTTAATAAACATTTATTATCTGTGTCACTAGCTCTAAATGCATTACAGTGTATTCCATATGCAGTCACTCTAATAAGTTCAATAAAAAATCCTAGAAAGAGGAAAGGAGAAACTTCTGAAGGGGATCACTGAATTATTTGAAGATCTTACATTAATGAAAATAGTAGAAAACCTTTAGTTACAATAAATGAAATATGTTTTGTCACTCTCCAAATACTTCCTAGTATACAGGAGGATGCTATTACACAAAAATGAAATAGTTTTTCTGCCTTTCATATGCTGCCTTTTTTTTGCTAGTAGCATCGGGTCCTGGAACACCAGATTCTATTGAAGGGGTAAGCCAGCATCTTTCCCCTGAATCATCCCGGAAAGCCTACTGTAGGACATGGGAGCAACCCTGCCAGTCTGCTTCATTCACACACATGGCACAGTCACCTAGTGTTTTTAGTGAACACACTGCAAGCAGCAGTATGTCACCTGGGACAGCATCACATAGCTTGAAGTCTCCAGCTGTTACAAGATCCAGGAGTGTGTCTGACTCTTCAGTGCCTCAGAGAGGTTAGCTTACAATAATTTCTTTAAAGTATTGCCATTGGTTGTATGGGGGAAAAAAAAGTGTGCCTGGGAGTGGAACGTGGATGGCTTAAAGAAAGGAAAAAAATCTGAAATGAATGATTTAAAGTGTAGTTTGTTCACATACTTTTTCTGAAATAGCAGTTTCTTTTACTGAGCAGGATTGTTCAGCTGGGATTAGACAAGTTCTCCAGTTTAATTTGATTGCATTATCATCTTGCCTTTTTCTCTTCATCCAAGCAATTAACATGCTCTTAGCAGAGTGTCAGTATTAAACCTTATGGGAGAGGTCAGTTACTTCACTTCATCTGAGACTTGGGGATCACACTAAGAAGTCTAAGTAAGGGTAGTTTCTATGTAAGAAATTAAGTTACTTAATTTTTTTTTTACTACAAATTTTCAGCAGTGTAGCATTGGCTGCATAGAGTATTTATGGCATTAGGTGTACACAGGAGATTTAAAGTACTAACTTTAGTCTAAGAAAAATATCTGTGACAGACAGAACAGGTATTTTATCTATTTAGAATGCAACCAACATGTTACATATGAAGAGGTTTTCAGAGAAGACACAATTGGAGAAAGATTTATGGCTGGTAGAGTGCCTTGGTGATAAGAAATGCAGTTTGCCTGAAACTTCAGTGATTATCACAAGAAGAGAAGAGTGAAAAAACTGTAATGTTTGAAATTCAGTCTTGGCACTTTTGTGCTGCCTGAGTATTCATATACTAGTAATTTATCTTCTGCATACACTGGTATTTTTTAACAGCTGAATAATTTAAAATACTCTCTTGGATGACTGATTGCAAAGTAAAAATTGTTTCTCTTAAAGGTATTAGTAAAAATAAATGTATTGAATGTGTAATATGAATCAATTTCTATTACAATTAAAGGAAAGCATATTGAAAATCCTACAGTTGTCATTTAGTAGTAGTATTTATTAGTAGTTTTGTGGCACTTGTTAAATATGGTGTTAGTTTGTCCTTTTCTAATGTGTACAATGGATATATTCTGACAGTTTTTCCCAGCACGTGAAATAATTTAGAATTTTGTCTACTTCTTGTTTAGATGCTCTCTCAAAAACATCAACTCCATTTAATAAGTCAAATAAAGCTGGAAGCCAGCAAGGAACACCATGGGAAACACTGGTTGTATTTGCTATGAACCTGAAACAATTAAATGTTCAAATGAATATGAGTAATGTAATGGGTAACACTACGTAAGTATAAAACAATATCAAGAATGTTTTAAAAGGTTTTTTGGGGGGCAAACACCTATTTTCCCTACTGACTGTAAACAACTCCTTGTCTTCTAGTTTTTATATCCTAAACATTTCAGTTTTGAACTATGAAGCCCCATATTAATACTGCTTAATCCTAAAGTTCCTTATGCTTAAGCCACATTATTTTCATTTTCTTTTTTGACTGCTGAGAAAATTGTCTATTTTCACCTCCATTCTAGGTGGACCACCAGTGGCTTGAAAAGCCAGGGTCGTCTCTCAGTGGGTAGTAGCAGAGATCGGGAAATCAGCATGTCTGTTGGCTTGGGAAGATCCCAGTTGGACTCCAGAGGAGGAGTTGTTGGAGGTACCATAGATGTTAATACCCTGGAGATGGTGGGTAAGTTGAAAAGCTGCCTGGTATTAGTATATGCTCCAGACATTAAATGTGATAATTCAAGAATACAGAGAGTACCTTGTTTTGTGAACCTGCTAGTATGTAAAAACTTTGTATTCTTACTTGGGTGATCTGACTATGAAACATACTTTGAATTATAGGGGCTGATTCAGTCCTAGGATTGCTCTAAAATTACACTGACTCATGCAACCTTCCAGCTCCCTTCAGCTGTGTGGAGAGATGGCAACTGCAAATATTCATTAGGATTTCAGCTCCTCCTACTATTTCACAAGTGCTCACCATCTTGGAAATATAACCCTGGCTTTGGAAAGAGGCTGGGTGTTCTGAAAGTGCTTTCTCAGCCTTTTTTATTATGTAGATGGCATAAGGGTTATATCACTGAGAAGCAATTTTTTTCCTTCAATACTGTATTTCTATATTGCTTTGTTTCTATTTCAGCTCATATTTCTGAACACCCAAATCAACAGCCCAGTCATAAAATTCAAATTACCATGGGTTCTACTGAAGCACGTGTTGACTATATGGGGTCCAGTATCCTCATGGGAATCTTTAGTAATGCAGATCTTAAACTCCAGGATGAATGGAAAATTAATCTGTATAATACATTGGATTCAAGCATCTCTGATAAAAGGTAATACTTCTTCCTATGTTAAGAATGTACAGTGTTTGCTAAGGTCAAATTCTGCCTTTATGACTTTGGTTAGTTTTGCTAACCAAAAATGTAAATATTTGCTAGAAACCAAAGGGTTCATTGTTTAGGGTTTTTTCTCTTGTCAGAAGAATAATTAACTGCTAATGATTTTTTTTTTTTCTAAATATCTAGTGAGATATTTGTCCATGGAGACTTGAAATGGGATATATTTCAAGTGATGATTTCAAGATCAACTACACCAGACCTAATAAAAATAGGAATGAAACTCCAGGAGTTCTTTACGCAGCAGTTTGATACAAGCAAACGAGCTTTGTCCACCTGGGGACCTGTCCCTTATCTCCCTCCTAAGACAATGGCGAACAACTTAGAGAGAAGCTCACATGAGCAATGTAAGTAGTACAAAAAATACCACAGTTCCCAAGGAAGCTGTTTTAAATTGAAAAAAATCATCTGAGGAACTTTATATGTACAAATATATCTATTTTACTTGAAATAATTTCTTCACTGCTTTTGTCCTATAAATTTGGGTTGGCAGTAACCTCTCAATGAAGAATGCAAATGCCTCCAGTACACTGCTAGACCTGTGGTACAATAATAAACTGACATCAGGCTTTAGTTACAGATACATATTTTTCTTTTAAAAAAAAATAATTTTTTTTAATTTTCAAACTATTCCAGAAGAGTTGAAATAGATTTCAAAGTAGATATTTGAAACTTTCATACAAAAGAAAATATTTCTATTTTGAGTAGCAACGAAGTTTTTATTTATTGTGAGATCAAGTCATAATTCAAACACAGTGAGTTGCTGATTTCCGAGGATGTCTGTTTAGGTCCTTGTAAACTGCAGCTGCCTTAGATCCCGATGATGAAGCAGTGTCCATGAAACAGATTACAAAATATCTCCTGTAATCCCATGTTTTATTAAAAAATATAAATAGGGCAACAATTTTCTCTGTATCCTTCTCTTTCTTAACATTTGTTCTTTCTGTTGCATGTTTACTTTCCAGTCTTGGATGCAGCTCATCATCGCCACTGGCCAGGAGTTTTGAAAGTGGTGTCTGGGTGCCATATATCCTTATTTCAGATGCCATTGCCAGAAGATGGAATGCAATTTGGAGGATCCATGAGCCTGCATGGCAACCATATGACGCTGGCTTGTTTTCATGGTCCTAATTTTCGCTCAAAATCATGGGCCTTATTTCATCTTGAAGAACCCAATATTGCATTTTGGACAGAAGCCCAGAAAGTTTGGGAAGATGGTAACTGAAACTATTTCTTTGCTTCTTGAAATTCCTTTAAATGAGTTTTAACAATGTAATGATACATAAGAAGAAATCAAGGAAAATTTATTTTACCTAAAGTAGTCATGTTCCCTCGCCATCTTTACCATAATTTGCTTTGTCTGTGGAATAATGCAAATTAAATTTTCAAATATACTAAATATTTGTCCCGATATTATGCCTCCAGAGTGGCTTATCTAACTTATTCATTGCGTGTCTGTCTTTACATAGTTCTCTGCTTCTGTATGATGAATTTTGATGGTCTTACCTCCAGTATTACTTTGCCTCCAGTATTACTGCTTGTCAGTACTGAGGATTTAATTTTTATGCTGTTTGCAAGCTTTATGCTTATTTTGCATGCTAATTATTTCTGTTAAATACCTGTGGGAGGAGAGGTGAAATCCTACTACACTTACCAAACTGCTTTTTCCATTTCCTTTTTTCTCTCTCACCCCACACTGCCCACACCTTTCAATACAGGAACTAGTGAACACTCCACATACATTGTGCAAACCCTGGACTTTCATTTGGGCCATAACACCATGGTCACCAAACCCTGTGGAGCCCTCGAAAGCCCCATGGCAACAATCACAAAGATAACAAGGCGCCGCCATGAAAACCCCCCCCATGGAGTTGCCAGCGTGAAAGAGTGGTTCAATTATGTTACAGCCACAAGGAATGAAGGTTAGATTCGCATTTAAGTTTTGGAGATTGGTCAGGGAGTGCAGATTGTGCTGTTTAAAGGCTACTAAGTTTCAAGTGGGATGCAAGGGAGAATGGAATCTAAAATGGTCAAAGCTGTTTCTTCTTGAGAACCTTCTGGTTAAGTGTGGAATGAGCAGAGTAGTAAGTGGAGCAGCTGGGAGTGTTACTGAGCAAACCTCTTTTTCAAACTCTGTGTTAAAGCCAAAATTAGTGTTCAGGACATTTATGTATCTGACACTGCTGTAGTTCTATTTTTTTTCACTATATTGAAAGAATTTAGTTTCACGTCCAGTTGTGATCTTGTAGTAAGAGGATATATTTGACTGCTTATGCAGGATTTATGGATTAAGTTGAATTAGGAAATAATTTTAAGCTTCTGTCACCTCTTAGAACTAGCAGTTTAATATCATCTGCCTAAAGCTTTTGAACCTTCAGCTGCTTCTAGGCCTTAAAACATTCTGAATTGCATCTTTAAGTAATTGACAATCAGAAAACAGGATTTTCAAGGTAATGTTAGAAGATATCTTAAAATCTAGCTGTCACTATTTCATTCACAAATCACAGAATCAGTAGATGACAGCATTAGAATATCTGTGAAACTCTGAACAGAATGGAGCCTATAGTGAGAAATGAGCAGATATTAGTTGCCTGAAAAAAACATTTTAAAGTTATTGATATACGAATATTTATTCCTTTTGAAAGATATAACAGGATGTAGTGACTGAGGTTCACAAATAGAGGCCCCGTCTTTTAGATGCACTGATACATACCTGTTTTGCTGCATGCAGAGCATTGAAGTATATAAAAAATAAGAATATTTGATTGTTTGACATTTTGAGCCATGCTTTTGAGAGCACAATAAAGCTTACAGTTTTCTTTATAATCATCCACTCGCTGTTTTTCAATGAAATAGTAACTTTTCTCTGCTTTGTCTTGTGACAATTTTAACAACTGAAAACTAATTCAAATGATATTGTGTGTGTGGCATGGGAAGAGTCTTGTGATAAAAGTTGTATTCCTGGTCAAAAGTGATTTCTGACAGCAGTGGTGGCTTGGTGGATTTAACTGTTACTTATATTAGTCAGAAACATTTACTTTCATTCTAAGTACTACCGTATTTTCAAACATAGAGAGCACTCTTTGAAACCATACAGTCTGTAGCCCATTGAACTGAAAGCTCATTACAACAGAGTTGTGAGAGGATGGTCAGATGAGCAAAACTAGGATTTCAAACATCTGAAGCACTAATAGAGATTTATAGAAATGCTTAGATGTTGTTGTAGTGATAGTTATTGCCTCCCCTCTATTTTGTGAAACCTTGTTGCTCTTGTGTTGATAAAGGCTACTGAATTCAGGAATTTTCCCATTTTCCTTGTAGAATTAAACCTGCTTCGAAATGTTGATGCTAACAACCCAGAGAGCAGCACAACGGTGAAAAGCTCAAGCTTGCTAAGTGGATTCAGAGGTGGCTCCAGTTACAACCATGAAACTGAAACCATCTTTGCACTGCCAAGGATGCAGCTGGATTTTAAATCTATTCATGTTCAAGAGCCCCAAGAGCCTTCATTACAAGGTGCAGTAAACTTAAATTTTTTTCTTGATCCAAAGTTGTTACTCTTAAACAAAGAGTAAATTTAAAACAAAGCTACCATGCTGATAAGAGGATTTAATCTGAGAATTACTGCAGATTTGCAAGAAAGGATACCATTTCATAATAAAATGCAGGGGAAATTCTGATCAGACAGTGAAGATGTAGTCCAGAGACTGGTCACTATAGAAAAACTTACTAAGAGAAATTATGATGAATATTTTAGCTAGGTTGGCTGTTTATGGGGAGGTGGTTTTTTTGTTAAAAAGTTAGATGGAAAGGTCATTCTGAAAAAGAGAATATGAGATAGGAACTTAAAATTGTCTTCAAATGTTATCTTCAAATTGTAAGAACTGGTGGTAAATAAGACTTCTGAAGGTGTAAGATATTAATTAATGTAGATGTGCATTTAGGCTGAGCTGTAGTCTTCCTTCATACCTGATCCTAAATAGTGCTGCTAGAAAAGTCATCCTATTTGGACTTGGTTGTTGTGGTCAGCTTTTCTTACAGTCTAAAGCCATGCACTGATAGCAGAACAGAAGACATCGTTTCTGCTCTAGGTTGACTTTACACATTCAAGATGGTTGAGGTTAACACATTTTCTTTATTTTCAACAGCTTTTATAAAATAGCAGAAGTTACTCTGATGGAAAAACTGTTTAAAACATGCTGAGGCTGCTGAAAACAAATGTTAATTGTGATCCTTTCTAATGTGTCGCTGATTCTGTAACAGCAATGTTATTTTAAAATTATTTCCTTTCAAATTCTACTTTTCTGTATATTGTATGTAGTTACAAGTATACTGACACTGTTTTGATGTGATTGTAGATACAAGTGCTAAACCAAAGGTGGAATGCAGTGTAGTGACTGAATTTACAGACCACATTTGTGTAACTATGGATGCTGAACTGATTATGTTTCTGCATGACTTGGTATCTGCATATCTAAAAGAAAAAGAGAAAGGTAAGTTGTTACTTATGTCACTCATGTGACAATCTGCTTTTACCAGGTTATTTGACAGTAAATATTTTAATTTCTAATAGAGTTCATGTCTTAAAATTAGATTTGATTTTTTGAAAGTTAAGTACTAAATGTTCTTGAAATCCAGAGTTAATGCTATGCACCAGTATGCTGCAGGGAACAGACATAGTCCTGGATCTCTGTTCTTTGCCTACTATTGTTGAGCTTCTACCTAGTTACTCAAAGTCATAATCCTGGCTATTTTGACACCTGGTATTCATTTTAACTTACTTTTTGTAAGATTATACATGCAGATCAAAACTATTTTATTGCAGTCTTTTTATCAGTGGAGTTTCTTTCAAGACATGCCCTTTCTGTGATATGCTTCGTTGAATGATGTGATGAATTTGGAAAGGATGCCCCCATATATAGATCCTTTGGGTTGTCAGCAAGAAGGAAGAATCCCACATTCCGGAGTTATACAGTGTTTACATAGTGAATTTTTTACTAGCACTTTGTTCAAAACTATTTGCTGGAAATTCTGTAAGCCTGAAATACAATGTGGTTATCTTTTTTTTTTTTTTATTGTGGCTTGTGTTTCTTTACATGATATACAAGGTGAGTTCGAGTAATATGCTCATAACTAACTGGTGTGGGGTTTTTCCACTCTCCATTTTGCAGCAATTTTTCCTCCTCGCATTTTGGCTGCTCGTCCAGGGCAGAAGAACTCTGTTGTTCTTGAGGACAGCTCCACTGACAAAGAGGCAGAGGAAAGCATCACTTACACTACAGTCGACTGGAGAGAATTTATGTGCAATACTTGGCATTTGGAACCCACGCTCAGGTAACAAGCAGACTTATCTGCAGTCTTTAGCTGTGCATTTTATCTGTCAGTACTGTCCTGCATAGGACAAGTGTTTCCAGGTTGATGCTTCTCAGTTCCTAAGAGGATCAACCATGGGGATGCTGCTAGAGATTCCTCTTCGGCCAGTAGTACTGCTATGAAAGATTCCTGCTAAAAGACATGACAAAAGCTGAATGATGGAATTATCTGTTACATCAGTTACTTCTAGGTTAGACCTTCTGCAGATGAAAGATGTGAGAGGCTGTTCAAAATGAGGATATGGTAAAATTTAGCTCATTAAGAAAAACTAGTTACTATGCTTTCTTCTGTCATAGAATCATAGAATAGTTTGGGTTGGAAGGGACCTTAAAGATCATCGAGTTCCAACCCCCCTGCCATAGGCAGGGACACCTCCCACTAGATCAGGCTGCTCAGTACCTTGTCCAGCCTGTTCTTGAACACCTCCAGAGAGAGGGCATCCACAACCTCTCTGGGCAACCCGTTCCAGTGCTTCACCACCCTCACTGTAAAGAATTTCTTTCTTATGTCAAGTCTAAATCTACCCCCCTCCAATTTACATCCATTGTTTCTAGTCCTCCCATCCAATACAATATTAAAAAGTCCTTCTCCTGCCTTTCTGCAGGACCCCCTCAGGTACTGATAAGTCACTCTGAGGTCCCCCCTGAGCCTTCTCATCTCCAGGCTGAAGCTGATTGGCGCCGTATATCTTGATGTGAGGAGCCCATTTCACAAACCTTCTGACATTATCTATTTGGCAGGTTGAAAAATTGCATCAAACTCCCCCATGCATAGCTTTTCATCTTGCAGTTTCCCATTTTTAGCATTCTAATACTACTTTAAGCAGTCACGTTAAACCAAAAAGCACTACATACTAGTTGCTATGTGGGACCTTAAACTTAGAACAAAAAAATACTTTGTACAGCAGCAACTCAGTCCTCTCAAGGCAGACTTTTTATCACTGAAAATTAATTTTGCCTGTGGCAGAGTCTACTCTTTAACCTCTGCTGACACTACTGGAACACTGAAGAGTTCATTCACCAATCAGAACAACACATCATATGACAACACATCAAACTATACCAAACAAATCTAGACAGTAATAAAAAATCAATTTCAACATGATCTGGAGGAAGACTGGTTTTTTAACTGCCTTGAGCTTCTCTTCCTTTGAGAGCATGTGCTATAGAATCATAGAACTCTAGAGTCGTCTTGGTTGGAAGGGGCCTTTTAGATCATAGAGTCCAGCGATCTGACAGAAGAGTCATCTCCAGCTAATGTGTGTAAATTTAGTTGGAAAAAATGCCTGCTGGACTTATCTTGGTGCTGCATTCATATATTTGAGGTTGAATCTTCCTATTTACTGATTTTAGATTAATATCCTGGACTGGGAGAAAAATTGATCCCGTTGGTGTGGACTACATCCTCCAAAAGCTAGGCTTTCACCATGCAAGGACTACAATTCCAAAGTGGCTGCAGCGTGGCGTCATGGATCCCTTGGACAAAGTTCTCTCAGTCCTCATAAAGAAACTTGGTACTGCACTACAGGATGAGAAGGAAAAGAAAGGAAAAGACAAAGAAGAATACTGAAAGGATAATGTGACCACCGTAATTCCGTTTTGATTTTATCAAAGTGTTTTATTGTATTTTAAGAATTTAAATATGGTTTAAAGAGAAACCTAACAGCTTTTTGCTACTCTATTTAAAACTTACATTGTGAGTAACTGTTTACTGTGGTACATGATACCATTCTGTATTTGAAGTTTTTGCATGACGACCAATGTATATTCTGTGAAGGAATAGCTGGAACACTGTAAATCTGCTCCTCAGCGTCCACTTTTATTATGATGTGCAATATGAATCCTGCATCTTTAAAATACTTGCAGATTAACTGTGAATTTTCATAACTTTATTTGCCATAACACAAACCCCTTGTTGATGTGACCAGTAATTGATTTGTCAATGTAGACTTGTGTAAATTATATATATATAATAACTTATGAAACTGTGATTGCCTTAGTGCTAAAAATCATGTTTATTACACTTGTAATAAAATTTAACGACTGTACAGTTTGGGGTTTTTTTGTTGTTGTTGTTGAGCTTCCTTGATTAAAAAAAATAAAAGACGTAACTGCGCACGGAGTTATCTTTGACACGTGGCGAGCGGGTGGCCCCGGCTGTACTTCCCGGGCAAACAGGTGTCCGCTGGGCTATTGCCGGCGCGGCAATGCAAGGCTACAGGAACTCGGCTGCCGTCGGCATAGCTGCAGGGAAAGCCGATCATAAAGCGGGGAGAAGACAGAAGGTGGTCGGCGGCTATTAAGGAGCACGACCAGCCTCTCCTTTTCCCAGTTGCGCGGTTCCGCGGAGGGATCTTCCAGTCCCCCTCGTCGAAATCGCGCGGGTGAGAGGGCGGCAGCTGAGGGCTGGCTGAGCTAATCTCTCCGGGGCGGGTCTCCGCCTTTACTTCAGGCGCGCTGCACCGCTGGTAAACGCCTCGCCACCCTCGCGGCCGAGGTGTAAGTTTCCTCACAGGATCGTAGGTACTAAAGCCTTCCAGTCCAGCTCTGCCTGGGAACTTGAGTAGGTTTTGCGGCTGTGGTTTTGGGTTGCTTCCTCGAGGGCTGGCCGGGGGCGGGAAGGGAAGTTGCCCTTCGAAGCGCGGGTTGCAGAGCCGCACGGAGTCTTGGTTGAAAGCTTGAGGGGAGAAAGTTGATTAACCAGAGGAGTTATCACCAGGGAAAGGAGGAGTGTAAGGGTACTGGATCGTTTGGCTCAGTCTGTAGGCAAGCAGTTTGCAAGGTATGGGAAGCCTGGGGTTTGCAGCACGCCTTTAACATCTAACTTCACTCTAAACTTAGGTTGATCAAAAATGACTAGCAGCAATGATTGGTTTCCGAATTCTGCCGTCCCCTCCTTTGATTCCCTACAAAAGAAGGATTTGCCAGCGCAGGTTCCTAGAGAGCTGCCTCCAGAGAACCTTTCTCAGTCTGAGCCTGTAAGGCCAAAGCTTCCACCTTCTGAGAAGTGCAGTCTGCCAGAGGGGACACAAAATCCAGGTATAATTTTGCTTAATACGCTGAGGTTAACTATTAAAATACATTGCTAATGCTAGTGAAAATAACAGTGTATTTTCTCTTTTATGAAAGTTTGCAATCCTTCCCTGCACTTTGTTCCTGCTGTATTTTCTTAAGTGACAGCATTTATCTGAACTGGTTTCTCTTCTTGGTATGTCCTTTTGTACTGCATTTGATAAATTCTGGGTTACATTTTGAAAGGGCTCTAGAGGAAGTGTACAGCTACATGAAATTCCTTAGAAATCGTTAAGAAAAGTTTTAAGTGCAGTTCCAAAGGTCCCAATGTGTATTTTGAATTACTTCAGTTCTTGGCTGGAAGATACTTGCTACCTGAGGATGAAGCCACCTAGAAGCTGAAGATTCCATCCATCCTGGCATTGACAGAGAGGATAAGATTTCATTTTTTTCTTTTAAATCTGAAAGAACATACCAGCCCTTCTCAGAAGTAGATGCTACAGGAAATGTTAGTTGGTTATTATATAGGAGACTTCCAAATGAAAGACAACTGTGCAGAATGCAGCATGGGGGTTGGAATTGGATGATCTTTAAGATCCCTTCCACCCCAAGCTATTCTATGATTCTATGTTCCAAAAAAAATCTTGTAGTGTCTTATGACACTACAAGTGTCTCATGTAGTGTGTCTATTGTTTTCAATTTGCCATCAGCAGCTGTAATTTGATCACCAGTTTGCAGGGGAGAGGGCAGGGAATAGGCATTGCTTTTAGATTTAATTTTTGTCTGTATTCAAAGAATATTGGAATTGGTAAAAAGTACATCTCTTGAAGCTTCCTGAAGAAGAGGTGTATGCTGTCTTTGAGTAACTAGTATTGTTCATATAGGGTTTACTACAAAGTCGTGCTGCTCCAGAGTAAATGCTTTTTGTTCCCCTAAGAGGCATCTAGAGCATTTTATGTGAACAGTTTTAAACCCCTGGGCAGCGTGTTCTTCTGTTTAACGTTTTTCCAAACCTTTCTTTTGAAAGCTGCCCATGCACTTCCTCCAAAGAAAGTCCAGGAGTTTGTTGCAAAATACAAACAGGGAGTAATCAACCCAGTATCTGCCTTGCATCAGTTTGCACAGATGTGTGGTGTACAGCTTGAATTGAAAGAAACTATTGTGGGAGGTAAGCATCACTTCTTAAATAAAATTGCTTATCCTTGAGATGATCTGAATTTCCTGCAGCTGGTTTTGATGGAGTTACTGGAAATGAATTTTTTAATTCTTGGTTTCTCTGCCCTCCACGTATTATGTTTTTAGGCTGCCCTTTTATTGTTTACATAGCTGTGTCTTATAATTACTGCAGAATGTGATCAGATAAATGGTATAAAATTCTGGGTACTACCCAGAATTTTGTTTAAAAAGTGTAAAGTGAAAGCCACTGAAGTTTTTGTGAAGGTGAAATTTTGAGTTGTATTTCACTGAAATGGTGTTTTTGTCTTGTATTTTTCTTTAGAATGAATATAAACTCAATGGATTAGAGTACCTTGAAATAATTTCATTTAAATCTGCTTTTTTTTTTTTTTAAAGGCGGTATCATAAGGCCTTATTTTGCCTTTTGTGCTGTGATAAATGGTGTTAAGTACAAGACTGGACTGGGCAGAAACAAGAAGGAGTCTAAATTAAATGCAGCTAAACTGGCTCTTGATGAGCTACTTACCTTGGAGTGTACAGATGCAAAGTCTCCTGAGGAGTCAGGTAAATACTCTAGGGACACCTAAGTAGAGCTTGAAGACTTTGGCTTAAAAACATCTCATGTGAAATCTCTGTGATTTTATTAAGTGCTTCTGTATCAAGGCCTGAATCCTTTGGGCAGAGGTGTTTGTCCTGTGATTCTGAAATTGCATTTTCCTTTTCTGTGTGTCAGGAGTTGCATCAGTTTGTAGCACAAAGCAGAGAATACTGAAAGAATTAAGTTATTTGTTGCTGTTGCACTTGATTTGCTACTCACTAGGTAACAGCAATGTAAGGCTGATCCTAAGTGGTTCCGAATTTTTACAATTAAAAGGCTTTAATATGAGTTACTACTTTCAGAAGAATGAAGTTACTGTAATGGAACCATAGAATGGCTTGGGTTGGCAGGCACCTTAAAGATCATCTAAGTCCAACCCCCCCTGCAGTGAGCAGGGGCATCCTGCACTAGACCACGCTGCTCACAGCCTCAGCAAGCCTGACCTTTGATGTCTCCAGGGATGGGGCCTCCACCACCTCTCTGGGCAGCCTTTTCCAGTGTCTCACAACCCTCATGGTGAACACTCAAGTCCTTCCATTTTTCCCCCCAGTTTGCCTCTAGGCAAGTTGCACATAACCTCCTCTTGTGCCCCATCTCCTGCCTCTGCCCCACACCAACCCTTTTCCAGCCCTTTTTAATTTTTACCTGTTGCCTGAATAGTTGTACACTTGGAAGGAATTCAGAATTGGAAAATTCCTGAAAATTGAAGTTGCTGAAAATAGTGTGAAATCCATGTTTTGATATTTGTAACGTCCATGACAGTTTTAAATTTTGGTAAATTCCTAGATCAGCCCCTTATTGCTGCTGAGCACCACACGCCATCTGTTCGAGTTGCAAGGAACTGTCTTGGTAAGGAATAGTCTTGTTTTTTCTCAATTGGTTCAAATTGCTCAGATTGGGTTTTAAATTATGCTTTTAGTACATGAAGTGTTATTTTACTTACGTTATTGTTAGTCTAAGCATTTTAGCATCAAGATATGCTGTAAGAATCAGTGCCACTCCAGTAGGAGATAAGCTATTGGTTCTACAAATGGATGGAATTTAAATTCAGACAGTTTGCCTCAGTGGTGAGTCAGTGATTAAAATAAAGTATTTCTGTCCTTACTTGAAATACTGTGTGCTGTAGGTGATCAAACTTCATCCATGTCCCTGATGTATTATCATGAATAATAAAAGCATAATCTGGTTATTCCTGTGCTTTATTTACTCACATCCATCCTGATAATCATCAGAATTCCTTAAGTTTGTGCTGATAGTAGTGCTCTTACCACAGGTTAAGATTTATAGTTTGCTAAGTTGTGTGTCTTCTCTCACACAATTTGTGTCTGTTATTGTTTCAAGTAGAAGGAAAACGGCTTATGTGTCAAGAACTTCCACAAATGATTGAAGAAGTATTTAACAGCCTGACTGCCAACCATTCTGAGTTCCAAAGTTGTGGCAGTTCGCTTGCTGCCTTCATCATTGAAAAAGGCAAGTCTGTTTCCATCCTGGGCACTGGGGAGTGGAATACTCATATGTTCATGTTTCTGGAAAGCCTTAATTAATGTGTTTCTCATCTAGTAATCAAGTGTAGAGAGTAGCTCTCTTTTCACATTCTCCATTCCAAAGCTGCCTCATGCAGAATTGTGCTACAGTCATTAAAATACTCAAGACCTATGTAAGCATTTTCTTACAGAAGTATAGGCCATAGGATGGGGATATTCCCTGAAGGAAGCTACAGCCCATGGAGAACCCAAACCAGAGCAGGATTCTGGCAAATGGCTGTGATCCCCAGAGAGGAGCTCTTGTTGGAGCAGGTTTTCTAGCAGATCCTGTGATCCCATGGGAAGTCTACACTGATGCATTCTGTGCCTGGAGGACTACACCCTGTGGAAAGGATGCCCACTGGATCCTTTCAGAATAGACAAGGGTATTTTTGAGTATCTGTGTCCTGTTGTAGGGACCTTGTGTTGGAGCAGTGAAGGAGTGTGAGGAGGAAGGTGCATCTGTAATAAAATATTAGCAACAGATGGGTACTTCCCCACACTTCTGTGCCATGTGTATTGAGGGGAAAGAAGATACAAGAGTCAGGAGTGAAGTTAAGCCTGGGATTTCGTGGGATTTTGGTTTGGATTTGATTCTCACTATCCTACCCCTCTAATTGGCAATAAATCTAATTAACATTCCCGAAGTTGAGTCTGGTTTTGCGCATGGTGGCAAATGAGGACCTATGAGCTCACTCATTTTTTCATAGAACCATTTAGGTTGCAAAAGACCTTTAAAGTCATTATGTCCACCCTGCTGGGGATCACGGGTTGAGAGATGGCACCTTAATGAACATATAGCAGCCAGAAAGGGTTAACCTATTACAACAGTAAAAATAGAGGTTTTCTTTTCAGGTGGACAGCACGAAGTTGTGGCTCTAGGAACAGGAGAATGCAATTACAGTCAACACTTTCAACCTTGTGGACGAGTGCTGCATGACAGCCATGCCATTGTAATTGCAAGACGTTCTCTGCTTAGGTAAGAATACCAATTCTGTAGCAGTTTGTGCCTCTCTTTTGTTAATAAAATATAAGTGCACTTGCATTTTATAGCTATAAGACCTCTAGATTATTGTCAGACTGTGTGAATTTAATTGTGAGCATCCACATTTGTGAGTAGCCTTACCTGCAAACAAAGAAGTGCTTTTTACAATTAAGGTTTCTTAATGATTTCTTCTAGGTATTTTTATAGACATCTTTTGCTGTTCTATAATGAAAATACGTCAAGGACAGAGAAATCCATATTTTGTCTAGCACCAGGCTCAAAGCTGCTTACCCTGAAGCAAAATACAACTTTATTTCTCTACATCAATCAACTTCCAAAAGGGACTGCTCAGTTAAAATCACAGATGTAAGTATCTTTGTGTTTTCAGAGATGCTGCTTTAAAAGATCCATTTTTTTGTAGTGTGAGTGTAAGAAGTTTGCAGTGTTCATGTTTCTGAGATGGAGAGCACTAATTGGAAACTTTGATAGTTCTTAGAATTAATGTTCAGATGGTAGTGGTAAGTTACGAGAGACAGTCAATGGGGTAATGGTTTGTACCTTCAGGATGATGCTTTGTTTATTGCAGATAGTCTGTTACCTGTTAACCCCCCTCCTAAGATACTACTGAAATACAACAAATTGTTAATTCTACCACTGAGCAGGGGGGTGTGGCAACTTCATGTCATCCTTTGCACCACAGGACTAGGGCATAAAAAGCCTTGAATTGAAACAATAGGCTTCTGTTGTGCTTTGTAGAAAAAAGGTAATAATAAGTGAAACTTTAGCAGACAGATTTATTCCTGTGTTTGTCTTTACACTTCTGACTTTTGTCAAATTTCTGAAAGGCTGTTTTTAACAGTTAGGACATTTAACATCAGCAGTATCTAATTAACTATGAACAACGTTGTTTTGTGTCCCTAATAGTGATACAGTGAAATCATGTCCCCGAAGGTAATAATTTTTCATGTAGATGGGACAGTTAACTGTTTTCATACTGTATTTGGTGTAGTTGGAGGGCAGACTTGTGAACTGAAAGTTACAGCCTGTTCACTGCAAGTTGTGCTGACTGTCCCTCTGATTAGAATTGTGAGTGGCATTAGATTACTTTTGGTGTCACAGTCTACCCTTTGAAGGAAACAGTTGATGAAACTGGATTAAGTTTGCAAGCTACTCTGTAATAGTTGATGGATCATAGATTTGGCACTTTTTTCTTTAGCCTTTTTTCTGTTCTAGTGTGTGTCCTCTTGAGACACACTCTGGGGAGCTTTTTCTTCTAACAGAGCAGATGTGCTCATGTATAGAGTTACTTAAAGATAGTTTGTAGAAGAGAACTACTTAGAAGTAATCTATTTGGTAGCAAAATGTGAGTACTTATTCACATGCGATATTAAGCCAAAGCTAAATGATTGGTTTTTAGTACTGTAGCATAACATTGTAAGTTCTGGTAAAACTGGGGAGAGTTAGCTTTTCAGACTTAATTCCTCTTTTGTTAAGGTGGGAAATTATTTTGTTTCAGAAGAATCCTTATTTTATGTTCCTGATGTTATGAATCTGCTTTTTAAAAATATTTAGCAGACAAAGAGTGACAGCTTATTTGTAGTATATGCTGATCTCCTTAACTGTTTTGCACACCTGGTGACTAAGATCAGGTTGAATTACTATTTTTTAATTAAACACTGATTTGATTATTTAGTAGCTTGGGCAGCTGAACAAAATGCTTCTGAAAATCACAGATACTGAACATCATGTAAGGCCTACATAATTATTTCCTGAGGAACAGTATTAGTTTCCCCTTTGCAATAATCTCTGATTATTTTCTCACTGAAGTTAATTTTTTTTTCTTCCTTTAGACGTCTCAATCCACAATCTATATCTGCTTATGAAGCTCATGAAGATCTGAGTCTCCATGTTGCTATAGAGGGCAAGATCTACCTAACTCTGTTTTGTCCACCTAAAGTTGTTAGAGCAAGCAGCATGTCAGCTAGTGACAAATTAACAAAATGGGAAGTTCTTGGTGTTCAGGGAGCATTGCTGAGTCACTTCATTGAGCCAGTGTATATCAGTAGTATTCTTGTAGGTAAGCTTAACGCAAATTTTTTACTTTTCTTGTTCTAGTTTGATTACATTTTATAAAACATGAACTAAATCAAGATGATTCTTCAAAGAGTTAGTGTTTTCTTGAAAAGGTACAAGGCGTATATAATTTTATTCTCTCATCTTTGAAATGTCCTGATGTAGAACTGGGATTCATTCTTCTGTCACTGTTGGTTTTTTTAGTTTGACAGATTCGCCTTCTCTTACCATGTATTAGAGTAATGGAAGCAATTTGGCATTGTTTTATGCCAAAGTTTAGTAACTGAAAAATATCAGGTATGTCAAATGCTGTGTTAATTGTTTAGTCATATATTGTGAGTTTAAGGTGACAATGTGAGTCACTTTACTGTAGAAATGGGCAGTGGGAATGCTCAGTTTCACCTTGTTTCACCAGTATCAGGAGAGCTCTAAGAGAAAGTCTTTTATGTCATCTCTGTGAGTTGCACTCTCCCACCTTTCTGCTAGCTAATGCATATCAGGGTCTTGTTGAGGAACAAGGATTTACCAGGGCAATAGTAAATTCTGAGAGTTCTGTGGCAGTCATTCTGTGTCGGGAAGACTACTGTCATCGGAATTCATTTCAGTAGCTTATTTGAGTGATGGAATGAAGTTGATAGATATTATCCTGAAGGTTGGTTTTGGGTGTTTCTTACTCTTGTCATTGGTCCGAGGAGACCTAATGCATAGGTATTTTGAGTTCCCCAGCCATTCAAGTTGTAGCAGCTTTTCCTTTCCTAGCACAGAGCAAGTTATTGCTCCAGAGCAGCTTGTGAGAATTGGGTAGTGCCTGCCTGTTCCTTCTGAGGAAGTTTGCCTGCTTTTACTTCAAAGTGGTAGAAAAGCTTTTAATATGTTCATTTAAGTTATATGCAAAATATACACAATAATCTATAATGTATTGACCTTGCACTTAATAGAAATTCTTGAGATGCTTTGGCCCAAGGTAGGATTATTTAGTAGGCAGTCAGAAATACTGTTGAATGTGAAGTAATGTGGGTAAACTCGCTAGTGTATTTTCTGATCTAGAATGTGAAAGTTTGAGTTGAAGCTTCTGTTGTGATAGTGTCTTCTGCAAGGAGTGTGAAGAGATTATGAAGAGCAATTGCTCCAAAAAGGAAGCAATGAAAACTATGGAGTAGAAAAACTGAAAGAACTTTTCTTACACAGACTGAACTGTTTTTTTCCAAACATTAATTTTATGTAGGAAACCGTATATGATCTTGTCCACTGGAAACTTCTGCATTATTAGTTGTGGATTTTTTTAACTTGATCAGCCTTATTGTATAAGTACATCATGTTTTGCTTAACAGGAAATGGAAATTGCAAGGATACAAGAGGGCTAGAAATAGCTATAAGACAGCGTGTCGATGATGAGCTCACATCAGAGCTTCCTGTGCCTTATCTGGTCAACAGATCCTATATTTACTTGGTGAATGCTGCATACCCAATTCAAACAGATGTTGAACAGAGGTTTCTTAGTTTGAATTGGTCATTATCAGATGCATCACTCGAAGTTGTGGATGGATTAAATGGAAAAACCACTGAAAGGTTAGAAATCATCTTCATTATGTTGGAAGTAATGGTTAGCTTCATTGTTCTGTGTTGTTTCATTGAAGGATTTTTCTAAGCTCTGCATTGGGGCCTCATGGGATTAACCAAATTCCCTCCTGTGTTAGGTGAACACATAGTGTGGTCAGATGTGGATTTTAGAGATCTTGTAACTTCACAGTAAGATATGAAACTATGAAATGAGATAGCTCTTTAGATTGAAATATATTAATTTCATTGTCTTTTTTAGTAAATGGTTTAGTTTTCACAAGACATAAAAGCAGTTAGAATCCTGGTTCAGATCAATTCAAGTTTGAAAGCTCTTTGGATTGGTTTGTTTAAATTATCACAGCTGCTCATTCTCATTAGCTTGCCGCATTGAAAGGTGAAGTAGAATCATGTGGTCATACTCGCAGAGTATTGGAGGGGGAAAAAAGAAGAGTCTTGTAATGATCAAAGCAGTATACCTGAAATTTGTTACTAAGTTTTATTATAACTTTTTCATTTTGATTCTAGCTCACCATTCAAAAGTGGCACTTACATGGCCAGTCGCCTTTGCAAGGCAGCAATGTTCAGCCGTTTCAAATCGCTTGCTAAGAAAGCAGAACGGAATGATTTACTTCAAGTTGCAACATACCGTAAAGCTAAGGTAAGCTGGTATGGGAGAGAAATTATGATAAGGACTCTCTAAATGGCTACTTTCAAAGCTGGTCTGGTAGCCAGGGGTGACTTTCTGGTTTGCTGAAGGTCTCATTTGAGTGGCAAGATCTTCTATGCCACCTAAAATCTTTGCCTGATACTGTCTGTCTGAAACTGCCGATTTCAAGTGAAGTTAATCTACTGAATTTATCATGAATCATTCTCTATTCTCATTGTGTTTTGTCTCAGCATGTGGAGTTTGCTGATTGGTTTTTTTCACATAAGGTATATAGCTTCATGTTAAAATTCTGTCATGTTTTTGTTCGTCAGTTTATGTCAGTCTTTCTATATTTGTTTCATACGTATGTAGAAATTTTTCAACCCCAATATAGTCTTGTGGGAGGATTCTTAGGAAGTAGAGGAGTAGGGAAGTAGGAATCATTCATCACAAGGCAGCATTAGATCCTAGGCTTTCCTCTGTGTTCTAAAAGTACAGAGTAATTACTCAAAGGAGTTATGTGGTTCTTGTAAACACAGTTTGCTCACTTTTGTCCTTCCTCAGAAATAGATAGTCTTACCTTGTTTTTCTCTGCACTTCCAGGTTTTTCCTCTCCTTAGTTCAAGAGATATTTCTATTTCCAAAATTTTACTGTATTAACTTAAGTTTTAATAAGCTACATATCTTTTTTGGTTTTTCGGTCCTGCTAGAACACAGGTGATTTTTTTGAAGATGTTCTTTTGAGAACTATTTTTTTTTTTAAAAACCATTATTAAATTACTTTAAAAGAGAGTAGCTTGCTGGTTGACCCTTTGCATTGAGTAATACTGTAACTGGAAAAAGAAATCAACTGAAGAATTCTCTCATCCTTATAAATGCCCAAAAATGCAAAAAAGAGTAAATTTTTAGTGTTGAACACTTTCACTGTCAGCATCTGAGTGGATCTGTAAGCTTTGTAGGTACCTTTTTTTTCTTTAACGCCTGTGTTTGTGTGTTTTATACACTGGTGGTAAAGATTACACAAATCGGTAGTGATTCTTGAGATCTTATAAGACCTTTCTTTTTATTTTTTAGGCTCAGTCTGAATTGTACCAACAAGCTAAAAATTTGCTACAAAATTACTTGGAGCAACATGGTTATGGATCCTGGGTCATGCAGTCACCACATAGTGAGGAGTTCAGTGACTGACTATGAGACGGGTTGTATATCAAGTCAGTTGTCATTCTGGATAGTAAAATGTTAACCTAAGGGATTCGTTTTTGCAGTAAGCAAGTAATTTCAGACATTAAGACGTCTGCAAGGGTTCAGTTGTTTTCAAAAGTTGACGTTATCTTAGAGGTATGTGTATCTAACAGCTTTCCTAATCTGTTTCATTTTGCCCTCAAGTGCCACTTCACTCACCTCTACTTTGTGCCCACACCCTATTAAGGGTCCTGTTACCAGGACTGTTGTGTATGGAGTTATTTTTTTTTTCCACCTTTTTCATTACTGGTTTTGATAAAGGGGAGAAAAAATCAGTAAAAATTTAATTGCTTTTTTAAAAAGTATATCAGTGTGTGAGTCACTTTCACAAACAAGAATTGGCTGTGTATTGCCTATAAGTGTCTTTTCCTAATCACTTGAAGACTTCTGCTTAGTGTGGATTTGCCATGTGGCTTGTCGTTGATTGCTTGTAAAAGAAGGATTCTAAAATAATCTGTGTATTCTCAAATGTTAAGTTAATTAAGTTACTTAAGGTTGCTTAACTAATTGTTGACAGTCACTATTTTTGTTACTGGATTTAAAGCAATAAAAAGATGTCAAAGCTGTGAATTCAAAATAGTGTGATGGAGTACAGAAGTCCAACTTCTGTGGGTTGCCCTCAGAAGCATTAGATGTTTGTTCTTGAGAGGTGTTGGATTTCTTCACCCACAGTCTGCTTTATCACTGTACTGATGAGTCCTCTGACTCAAGATTCTCTGCATGCAGAGTAATCTGAAAAATATTGTCTGTTGAGGGGGAGGCTGCTTCCTTTTGAGTGATGGTGAGAATACAGTAACGTTATGATAAAGTTTGGAAGGATGCTGTTCAATACCATGCTTGGGATTTGTGTGGTATTGTGAAACTTGAGCATATTTGATCTAGAATGTTTGCTTTTATTATGTTACTTGATTTTTGTATTAATATACAAGTGTGAGAAGCTGTGATGTTAGGTTGTGTTTTCATACATCTGTAGTTGTAGTATACTCCTGTACTTGTGTTTCAGCTTCTTACTGTAAGAGTACTCTAAAACAAAAGCCTCCTGTTATTTTCTTTTTCCTTGATCATATTTTTCCTAGTATGTGGAGTCTTCACTGGAGCCAATCTTACGCTGAATTTGAAGTTGTTGGAACTTACTGACTTGTTACCACCCTATCCTTGACGTTTTGTTATTTGCTATGCTGCTATTTTGTTTTCTGTTACTGCATTTTTTATCTTGGAGGAGTTGGGGTGGTGACATTGTTTGTCTTTTGATGGCAGGTGCTCCATGTAATATTTACTTTGTGAAATGTTGTCTTGCTAAGATTGCTGGAGAAAGGCCATTGTACTCCAGACTAGTGTGAAGTGCTGCTTTTTTCAGGGGGGTATTAAAACTTCAATAAATTTCCTTGACAATGCATTTTATGCACTTCTGGGCTTTTTTTTTGTATGGACTTAGACTTCTGCTAAGACACCTCAAATATGCACAAGTAAGAGACTTTTTGTTAAGTTCAGCCATTTTATTAGTTGAATGGCAGTCCAAAATATCTATGAAACTTACGTTCTTAAGAGGAAAAAGAGGTAGTATTGTGCAAACCATGTACTGTACTAGATGTGACAGCTGTATCCTTGAGAAATGTGTTCATGACAGCTGAATAGATCCATTTCTTGTATCTGGATTGTTCTTTTTTCAAGCAGCAAAGTGTTGTGTTACATGTCCCATTGATGCCATATGTCTCATATGACATGCACACCACATATGTTATGGCACATGCATGTTGCATGTGTTAATTCCCCATACTGTGGGATCAAGCAAAGAGGAGAGCTCAGGAAATTGATTTTTCTAAGTATTGTAAGGCATTCTGTTGATATCTTGTGTAACTTAACAGAAAAGATAGATGAACTTTAGATGATCTCAATGTAATATCCTTTTTCTCTGAATTTTTTTCCTAAAACTTGGATAAATGCAGGAGACAGTCCTGTAGCTACTATTTAATTGTAGGAACCTAACTGTAATTAATTGGAAATTTACATAGAGTGTTCTGTCTGGAAAATATATGGAGAGTTTGTTTTACATAGGGCTTTTATCAGAACTTTTTCAACTTTAGATACTTTTTCCTTAGTGAAAGGTTGCAGGGCTATCAAATGGATGACAGCAATAGTAAATAGCAATAGTAAAACAGGGAAACTATACTTCTGGTTCTGTCCCAAAGGCTAGATTTTTTAATGACTAAAACTTACAAACTTACATTCCATATTAATACTGATGCAATTTGTAGTTTGTAAATGCACGAGTTTCAGTGCGAAATGAATCACATACTTTTTCTGGCCTCTTAACAAAGTAGACTGGCTTTTGTCACTGTCCGTGGAGCTGTTCTAGGTTAAGCATGTTAATTATTCCACGTCATGTTTCTGCCTGTTTGGATGCCAGGTGTTCAGAGTTTAGGTCTCACGCTTAAGGAGACAAGAAAGGAAGGCTCATTTACTAGCAAAACTGGGTGTTCAATGAAAACGGCTCTCGTACTCTCTTTCTGGTTGCTGAGAGGTGGGCAGCAATATGGATGACTGCCTGATATTGAAACATGTTTGTCCTCAAAGTCACGCGTTATGGGCAATGCTCTTCCTCCAGGGTGCAACTTTCTGTTACAGAGGTTTTAGAATGCAATTCTGCCTTACTTGCTTTTCATTGCTTTTATTGCTGTGGTCACTTAGGTAGGGGGGGTCTTGAAAGATTGTGCATGTCAAAATTCTAAATCTAAAGTCAATAGTACCAGTCAGAAGTCAGCAGTATATATATAATTCTTATGGGTCTTTTAAAAACTGATTTCACTTTGTTTTTATCTTACAGGCTCAGTGCTTCTTGTGGTTTTAAGTATTGTTTCAAATTGTTTGAGTGGAGGTGGGGTTCCCATTCAATTTTTTAAGCTGCTTTTAAGAATTTGTCAGGTAAGAAGACAGCTTTATAAAGAGAAGTGGATTCTACAAAGATCAACAAGGTAGAAAGAATTTTGCAAATCAATCTCTCATATATTATACTTTATTTGGGTTTAACTGTCACTGCAGGCTGTCATTTGGAACACGTGATTTGAGAAGAGGGTGGAGTTGATCTCTTTGTGGTGGGGATCACTGACAGTATTTTGCTTTTCTGAGTGGGAGGGGACAAAACACTCCTTCACTGTGTGAACAGAAGTAGAGCAGCAAGTACCAGACTGTAAGTATTTTCCCAATTTTGACAGAAAACTGTCATTAATGCCTGTTTTCTCTTTACAGCCTTCAAGAAAACTGCTGGGTTTTCCATTGTTCTGTTTAAGTCTAACCTGAAGTACTCCATACCACACCCTCCAGCAAAACACATCAAAGAGCAAGTGATAAACTGATAACTACTGTTGTAGGCTTACTTTCATCAGTCGAAACAAATGTTTTTAGCATTGCTCGATTTTGGATAGTAGAAGATGCTCCTCCTCGTTTCTTCTTTCAGCCTAAAATGTACAGTGTTGCATGACTGACTGCAACTTCATTTGAGGTAAGCAGGTTTCTGAGGTTTCACAGAAAGATTCTCTTGGATGCTTAAGGCAGTATATGTTCACCTGGATGTATTTATTAATCATGACCTTTGTGTCAGTTGTTGCTGGAAAGAATTGGCCATGTAAGTGTTCTGGGATGTTGGAACATCACTTTCTTGCATAGGTATTACTTCAGGTGAGCTATTGTTTTAATAATATTTCCCTATTTATGTGAATTTTTTGGGAATTACATTTTTTGCTTATACCAACAAGAAAAAAGTACTATGCAAAAGCTGTAGCAGAAAGCCTGGGTAGGACAGCTCACAAAAAAAGGTGAGGGTTTTTTTTCTGAGGTGAGAAACTTGGTACTCTTACTTCTGTACCTTGTGCTATGTGACAGCATAATCTGTTGTTTTGTATTGCTTTAAAAAGGTTGTCTGTGAGTGTTGTTGTGTTTTGAGTGGTAAAGGTTAAAGAAGGCTTTTGATGCATTTTTTTTATATGTTGCTGAAATTTATTAAATATCTAAAAGCGACTATTTGTTTTGGGTTTTTTTCCAATAAATAATTGTCTTTTTATTGACAAAGTGAGAACCAATAGTTTTTCAAAATATGTTTTGAGCCCTTAGGGCTTACTAAAAGGATCAAATGTGATCTTAGGACAGTCTTATCAGACATACAGTGGTCCCAAAATGAACAGCAAGCCACAGGGCAAAATACATAAATTAGTTGTAATTAAATACTTAAATAAATAACATAGTAATAAAAATATAAATGGTTATCTAAGGTTTTTTTGCATAGATGTTAGAAACTTGTTCAGTTCTTGGTGGAAGGCAGGAAACTTCTTCTTATCATTAGCTTCACAGATCTTGCATTCAGATTCTGGGGTACTTCGGTCCTGTAATACAGATATTTTTAGTTGGTGGTATCTCTCTTCCCAGCTGTTAACTCTAACATGAACTTCGGTATATAATGATTTTTCTTTCAGGAAAAATCCCCAAGCTCTTAGTATTTCAAGGGATTGGCACTTTTCAATTGGTAAGCATTAAGAGACAGTGATAGTGAAGAGGCTGCTTATAAAGGAGACTTGTGTAAAAGTAAAAATAATACAAGTTGAACACATTTATTTTTTATGATAAATACTGCAGCACAGGCAATTCTTAATTTCTAGTCTTAAGAAATTGTCTGAACTAATTGAAGGATCTCTTAGCTGTGAAATTTGTTTCTGGAGTCTATTAAGGTGTATTCTGATTCCACAGAAATACAAGAAAAAACTGTTTCACAGTTAGTGTGAGGGAACAGGCTGTCCAGAGAGGCTGTGGAGTCTCCTTCTCTGGAGACATTCAAAACCTTCTTGGACGCCTTCCTGTGTGACCTGGTCTAGGTGTTCCTGCTCTGTCAGGGAGATTGGACTAGATGATCTCTTGAGGTCCCTTCCAATCCCTGATACTGTGTGACACTCTGTATTACATTCATTGTTGGGCCCTTTACAGTCATAACTTTATGGTGCAATTTTTAAAGTAATTGCTTATGTAAATAATACTTATGGGTCTTGGACCAAGTTTCCATCAGTGTAAGATGCCTTGCATGATACAGTAAAGAAAGAAAAAGTCAATTTTTTAAAATGTTGGCTTGTGTAATTAAGAGCACTTAAATTAGTTTTATTGGATTATCATGCAAATTGATGTCATATAGTGTAGTGGCATAAAAAAATCCATTCTAGGGCTATGTTTCATTAACACTGAAACACTTTTTTAAAAAACACAATTGAATAATAAGATTGCCTACCATAAGATCCTGGAGATTCTTCAGGATATTTTGAAGAGAACCAATATACTCCTCTCCAATTTCATTCTCCAAGGTTCCCATTTCTGTTAGGTAACATTCTAGAGTTTCCCATCTGCACTCCTTAAAAAATCAGCAAGATGATTAGATGCATAATTTGTTTCCTGATGATGGTTGTTCCCATTTTTAAAAAGATCTTGGTTGCCCATTGTTTTTCTCCTTGATTCAGAAATTAAGCTGTTGGCTTTCTACAATGGGTAGTTCATTTGTTCCCCTTAAAGTTATGCATGGCCTTAGTTCTGGGCTAGATTATTGTAGTTTTTGAAATCTTTGGTGGACACTTGAAGTGAATTCCATCTCCAGGGGATGCAAAACTGCAGTATTTGGGCTGAAACTGTGCCTTACTCCTGGTTGGCATGTGGGAATCATGTCTCAGCAAAAGGGTTAATAGTCAAAGCCTCTGTCAGTTTTACAGTGGCTTTTTAGAGATTACTTTAGTTAATGCATTTTAGTTGCTCTAATGGCTGCATCTAATCTGTCTTTTGAATATGAGAAATAACTTTTTGCCTTACTTTTATAAACTGCTTTAGGCACTCTGTGGCAACGTGTTTTTAATCAGCCTCATATATTTGCATTTAAGCACTGGAGCTCTGTGATAGTTACTTCTAATGTTGCCAGCATATGAGGAAAATCACTCAGATAAGGAAGTGGTTACAGAATCTGGCTTTAAATCTTTACTGAAACAAAACGACTGTAAAGTGAGAATTCTACTGTTAAAAACTTAATTAGAGGTTCAGAGTGATTAAAACAACTTGTGTAAAGATTTTAACTACTTCCAAATGCTGAACAATTTAATGCTCTTTCTTTGTATTCTTGCAGTCTGAATTGAAAAGTAGTCCAGATCAGCAGCCTGTCGGTGATGAATAGTTTGTGGTATAGCTGTACTTTGAACACTGTCTGCTCTCTGATGTGCAGGTTTTTTTTTAGAAAGAAGCAACCACAATCATAGTATTCTCGTGGAACTAAGTCTTGGGTATTAACTAAATATTGTAAAACATAAATAGAATATATATCCAGAATTACTTGGTAAAGTTTTGCTCTTGAAAAGAGCTAGGTAGGATGGAACAGAGTTTCATCATTGAGACACAGAAGACTTGTAACTTTTTAAACAGAACCTAGTAAAGATTCTGCATCTCGTTTGGCTAAAACAGGCAAATCTGCAAAGATACCTCATACATATAATCTAAGACCAGTTTCATAGTCAAAATTGTTCTTGTGCTAGTGTGAATATAACAGTATTTCCTCCTATAAATATTATGTGAAACTTAAATGAATAGTAAAACACTTCTTAGTATGAATTAAACTCTGTATTAATCAAGATGAACAGGGAGCTTTCATTTTGTGCCAAATGTTGCACAGAACAACGAGGTAATATTGTGCATGAGCCTGTCCATGTTTGAGACTACCAGTCAAAACCAGAAGCGTATTTAGGAAACTAAACTTAATTCAGATTTCTTTTATTTCTGCTGAGCTGCTGATAAGCAAATTGTTTTTGTGTAACTCAGCATTATGCAATTTTAAAGTAGCCATACCTCAGAAATTCATTACAAAAGAAGAAAATTCAAACTCACCTGGTTTTCATTTGGTGTGTACAGGTCAAAATGAATCTTCTGTAGACAATGAGGAGAAAAAGTTAGTTTTTGTGAATAAATGAAGAGTGAAGGTAAAATAGAAAAGGGTCTTACAATAAAATAAAAACAACCACTTACATCCTTGATTTTTTCCAGGTGTTCTAAGTCTTTTAATATGGCCTTCAGAAGGGCCTCTTCTGATGATAGAGGTGCTCCATAAGCGGCAGTCATGAGCATTACTGCTGAAATGCAACTGAAGATCAGTACTTTGCACATCATGTCAGTATTCTGATTGCCTCTGTGCTAGTATTTGAGTTGTGGTGTATGATGAGAGCTGATAAATTTGTCATTAAGTTGTTTCATGTATTTATACTACTCTTTCTGGGGGGGGGAAAAAGATGGGGGCGTCATGTAGAAGAGGTTTTATTACACATTTTTTCATGTTCTACCTGTGTGGCAAGAGTCATTACTTTTGTTTTTCCTCTCCTGATGACACTTTGGAATTTTTATAAAGCAAGAGGGATTTTACCTTTCTTACTTGCTCTGGTGTAAGAGAAGCCCACACTTAGTTTTGTCAGTCTCTCACTATGCTTTCTGCATGAAACACTTTTTCCCTCCAGCACTGTCCAACTACCCCATGGAATGTGCCACAGAGTATACCACTGCCACATAGAATATTTCCCTGTACATGTGTATTTTAATCAATTTTTTGTTTCTCTTTATATGCATATCCTTCCACAAATCCTCTAGCATTAGTTAAGTGAAGGAGAAGAAAGCATTCACATTTTAGTAATTGTTGATTGAACAACAGGAAGAAAGTTGGCTTCCTGTCTGAAGGTGGTTTTACCTGGTTTTTGCAAAGACACTGTTAGCTAAGGTGTGCAGTTCAGTCTTTATTACCATCAAGTTTATCCTATTTATGAAAAAAACTAACTCCAGCCTTTGGACATTAAATCTTAAACCATTTTTTCTGTTACTACATATATGAACGCCCTTCTGTTTTCCTTCTGTGCACCAGTTGTTTTTCTTCAGCTTATGATGAAAATGCACTGCTCTTCAAAATATTTAAACATTTTCTTACTGGGACCTATCCCACTGCATTGTGTGGAATCTGTCACAGCACTGAGGTTGAGAGTGAGCAGTCATTCTTCACTGAACTGTTGCATAATATTGCTGAATTGTTCTTTCTGGTTCAGGTCTCCATTGGCTGGTATCTCTGGAATGTCTTGTGCAGTGTTCATTTTGAGTGTAATTCTGAGCTAAACACTCCCCCAGAAGTCTCTGTGAAACAGTTCTTTTGCTCAGGACATTTAGCTCCTGAAGCTGTGTGGAGTAAGTTCTGGGTTTGCACACTACTGTGATTTGAAGTTCCGTAGCATTTAGGATAAGCAAGAGAGGGTAATAACTTCAGCCACCGTTGCATGTAAAACTACACATAGGAACCTATGTTATATGTTCTGATTGTGTCATCTGAGGTGAAGTGGATCTATTAAAAGTTGATTAGAACATACTTTTGCTATATTTGTCTGCAAACTTATGAAACTGGTGTTAATTAGGAGTGCAATCCCAGCTGTTTGGGTACTTGGTCTTCATTTCCTGATTTTGAATTAAGTTATGGCCATACAGAAGTTTAGTAGCTATTGAAGCTTGCAATTTGTGTGTTTTTAAACTCTTTCTTGCACAGTGTCTTTTGTCTCTGGTACTTCTTGTTGATAGTGTACTAAATGGAGGAGAGTTAGTTTCGAGTCCAATCAGAATTTATTTAATTACAGTAAGGCAAGGCATAAGCAATATACAGCGCTGGGCGACAAAAAGGGAGTCTGTGCTCCCTTAACAACTGCCGCGCCCATTAAAGGTTGAGTCCCCTTATATTACTTTCTACGGCCGTGATCGCATCTTTCGTAGTCCTCCGCCGCATTGGAGATTCATGGCTAGGGGGTCGTGGGGGTCGTGAATCTTCTGCGTTGTCTCAAATTTCTAGATTTCCCGGCGCCTCGGTTGTTGTAGGTGAGATAAGCCTTTACAACTCCCCTTCACACCAGGGTGTAACTCCCCTTCACACTAGGGTGTCTGGATTGCTTCATCCCTTATCTCAAGGCCCCTGGCACCATTTGAAGGAGGCCCAGGGCCTGCCTGCCACTGCCGGGTGCGAGGAATCTCCCCCCCCCCTTTTGTTTTAGATATGTTTTCACAAACCCCTTTTGTAACAAAGATACATTTACCCTTATGAAAGTGACCAAAGAAAGTACATTTATGTTTATCACAATTCCAGAGAGTACATTTATATTTATGACAATTTCAGAGAGTACATTTACCTTCACCACAATTTCAGAAAGTACACCCATGTTCATTACAATAGTAACCATTTTTAGGTAGGAATCATGGCTGTAGAGAATTCAGCTTTTCTCCAGGGTGCTTTTAAAATTAGGTCAATTTATAGGTTTTTAGTTATTTACTTTGTAGACTATGAAGGAATAGCTCAATAGTGAGAACAAGACAGGATTTTGGTTGTGATTATTGTTTACTGCTTTCAACACTATTAAGTCTGTCCTGTGTCATTTGTATAGAAGTACAGAGTTTTTTCTCGTCTTTATAAAACATCATTTGGAAATAAATTTGGGAGCTGTGAATTTTAGATTCTGAATCTGACATTTTTCTGGAGTAGTTCTTCGCAGTTTAGATTTGAGTGTGCTCCAGGTGCTTTTCTTTTAATGGGGTGCTGGGGGGGGTTTGCATCACAGTGCTTGAAGTACAATCCAGTCAGGCTGGATTATTATTTTATTTTCCCTGCATTCTGCTGTTTTCTTTCATGAGTCTTAAAGAACTTAAAAAAAAAAAGCAATCCTGAGTGTTTAGTCTAATGAAAATGTTAGTTGCCTCATTTTCTTTCTACAGAAAAGAGCATTACACTGAAATAACATGATAAGAAAAACACTGTAAAATAAACCGCATTTTAAAAGCTTTAAGAAACAATTTTCAGAGTCTCGCCTAAATTTTCAAGGAATGTAAATTTAGCAGTAAAGCAAGTTAACTAAAGGTGGGAAAGAAGGTTGGTAAGGAGAAGGATATTTTGTCTTGCTGTTGTTTTAGGAGGTTGTTTTTTGTACTAGTGCCTAATATAAGTAAAAAGGGCTCATTTCTCTTAAAAGTGAGTAAAAGTAAATTACACACACTGACTAAACTTCTGATTTGTACAACTTCAAAGTCTGGAAAACTTTTTACATAGGATCTGAGTCTTCTCAGTTTAGGCTCTGATTTTTTTGTGTCTTTCTGAACTGAAAGTTGGCTTATCTTCCCCCCCTTTTTCATTTTTCCCTCTTGCAAACCTTATGACTGGTGAATTTTGGAAAGAAGTTTTGGTTTCATTGAGGTATTAGGCATCTTGTTGATCAAAGTGCTTGCTTCCTTTCTCCCTCACCAGAATGAAGGCATATTCATCTAGAATCACTGTGAATCCCTTGTTTGGTGTATTTTAGATTGTGTGCAGTTTTTTTTCAGACACCTACTATATATTAGTGTGCTTTTACAAGATTACTGTCAGCAGAGTTAGAGGAACCACCATAGAGTTCATATATCTGATGAAGTTGATAGCCATCAATTCGTGATCACAGTCTGTTGATTTAACTCTTTTTAGCTGCATTCTAGGACTGTTTAAAGAATTTGAATATTGGAAGTTGTCTTCTGTTTGCAGTTCTAAGAAAAAACCCTTGGGAAGTAGTAAATTTTTAATAATGTTTTTCTGCTCCCTAGGAAGACTCACATAAAACTGTTGAAGATTTTAATACAAGACAGAGTGGCAGTTTTTCATCTGATTTTAAGCCATGAAAAAGAGGTAGCCATGTCTTTCCCTTTTTCAGCCTTTGCTCAGTCTTTGTCTTCAGTCAAACAGCAGAGTAAAGAAATGTAAAATTCATTTTATTGAAGATGAACTAAAAGAACAGGGTTTTTTTAAAAATTGGAACTAAAATATAAGAGTAATAGACCCTGTAGAAAATAACACTTGCTTCCAAGTTGCTGTGATCCTGAAATGCAGAATCTATTACATAGTGAATAGAGGATTGTTGTATTTTCTGTTTAGCAAGAACAATCATGGCAGTGTCTGAGTTACACCCAGTTATCTCTCATCTCCATGCTGCAGTACACCTTTGATATTGGAAGTTGAACAGTTTTCAGATAAATGCAATGGATTCCATAATGTATTATTATTTAGATGTAGGAGTGAGATGGTGGTTGTGTTTGGAAGGAAAGATTAAAAAAACACATGGGAAAGCATCAATTTTTTTTGCTTTCTTCTGATGGGATTATAGCATGTATATTGCCCATTTGCTGATAGATGTGGCATCAGCACAGCAATGGTAAAGGGTGATGTGGGAAAATACCCTTTGAATGACTTCAGTAGTGACAACAGGTGAGATGTCAGAGAGGAGTGACCAGTTGCCTTATTGGATTAGAACAGTGGTTTTAACTAGCTGAATACTGTCTCTCATTAGGGTAATTACCCACTGTTTCAGGAGAAAGTGACAAATAAAACCAACCCAAAATGAGTAATTCTTGAAGCATTTTTTTCCTGCAACAGTATCGGTGGTTTGGTCTCTTTAAAAGAGATAGACTTTTCATTGTAAGAGCATTATCTAAAATAATCTGAATATAGTTTAAATTTGGGAATCTGTTCACAAAATCATTGTTTTCATTGAAAGGACCAACATTAAGGGAGAATGCTTGAAAAAGAGAAGTAGTTCTGATACTTATAAAGAACCTGTTCTTGAGGAAATTGATTTTAATATTTTCTTTAAAAGTTCCAGTCACATGCGGCTGTTATCCTCCTAGAAGTTTTGTAATAGGTGTCTGCAATTGAATGATTGATTCTGTGGATGAAGGGAGAACAGTGAATGTTCTTATGGCAAGTTGCTGATGATGTTCTTTCAGGACTGTAGAGATACAGACTGCAGAGGACTGCAGAATGCATGGGAAAATGGGATAGACCATCAGATTGAAATGGTAGCAACAAATAATTTGTAGCCCTGTAGAAGTCTTTGTTTGTAATAGGGATGTCTTGCGGTGCAAGTATTGAGGAGAGGTGGATAGACTCTTCTCTTAGCCTTTTTATATTAACAGTTGGTGGTACCTGCTCACAATCATGCCAGCTGGTTCTATATTTATATAGAATGGCCAACAGATTTTGTGGACTCTTGTAAGTCAGTGTACTTTTTTGTCACATGGGTGTGGTGACCAAGTATGAAAAACGTACAGAAAATACCTATGTGACAGAGATGAACCATTTGATACCTCAGTTATATTTGAGCATCACACTGGCAGTCTTCAAGCAGTTACTCTTTATACTGTTCTGGTTACTGATTTAGGAGTTGCTACGGAATTTTACTAAAACAATAATCTGAAGTGACTAAAAAGTCAAGTACAAGTATATAGCAAATGTTGACCTTCCCTAACATTTTTCCTTCAGTAGCTGACCATTGTAAATGTAATGCAGTTAAGGCATTACAAGAACAGCTTCTTCAGGATGCATAAAGACTCACAACAGAAATTATAAATAAAATCTCTTTTCCAGAAAGTGACCTTACTAAAGTTATGAGCTGCTGTGTCAGGGTTTTAATTTTATGATGAAATTTGGGGTGATGCAAATCTAAATGAGAAAACAAAATATTGAGAGGTATATAGCCTAATGTAAAGTAGGTGGTGTTGATTAATAAAGGGTAAAAATTAGAATTGAATTTAATACAAGTTAACATGGTTTGCTGTATTTACAGAGGAAATAGCTGGATTTTTGCAAGATTCTGACTGAACATGAATAGCGTCTGTTTGTGTCTTCACTAAAAATCTTCAAGAGATCCAGCATGCGTTTAGAAGGATGATAACTCTCATGTGTTTGGTTTTTATTCCTTTTGTATCCAAACAATTTTTTAACAGCTTTCTTCACAGTTAGATGGTGCCATATGAAAACGGGTTACCTGTTTCCTTAGTTAATTGTGCATCAAACCTGCTAAAAATGTTCTTGATACACCCACAAAACAACACAAGTGTTAACCTCTACTAGTTTTGTTTCACACTTGTTTTTAGGTGAAGAACTCTGGAGACCAATACAGATGCGCTGCTGACAAGACAGTTCTGTGAGTTTGGCTCACTAGTTGTTTTGGCATATGGATGGAAAACTGAATAGGCTCTTCAAATTCTTGTTCTTCATGATTTCCAGGTAGCATTATATGTTTTAGACCTAGAAGTTGTATATTTATCTATCTGCTATAGAAAAGGGAAAGCAAAATGCAGGTATTCTGAAGAGAGGAAATCAACTCAAAGTATTATTCTTGAATGGTGTCACCAGGGGTTAACTATTACTGGTGTAGTGTCACAGGGAGGAACTGCAGAGTGAACCCTCTGGGGTTTTTTTACAGAGATTCTTCCTGAAGTTATGTTACATCTACCCAAACTGTCTCATTGAGGTCTCACTGTATGGGATGGTGGATGTCATCAAAAGTTAATCCCTTGTAACAGTCAGTAAGCAATGCCACACGGAAATCTTTTGTTGCCACCATGCAGCAAAACCAGACAGGTTGGGACAGATGAGATTAGCAAAATACTTTCTAATCAAAGAGATCTGTTTTCCCACCACCGCCAAGAGTCCCAGAAATGCAATTAAATGGCAAATGACTTCATATCTTAATCAAACAGGATCAGTCTTTGAGACATTACTTTGTGAGCAAGGCAGTTATGCATTCCTTTAAAAACCCATTGGCAATTTAAGGTTCTTGTGCTGTAGCTGATAGGTTTAGGTCCCAAGTGCTTTTTTCAGCGGCTTTTACTTGAGCTGCAGACCAATTGTCTTAGCCCAGATTGCTTCTTTCAGTGCTTGGTGATGAGCTTGGAGAATGGTAGAGAGATGGACTTGAGCCTGATTTTTGTGTAATGTCTGGAAAAGATAAATTACATGTTGTCAGGGGGGACAAGGATCAGTTTGGGAAACTATCTGTTTCAGACTTCTGAAGTGCAAACACTGATTGGCTTTTATGGATGGATTCACTACCGTAATGTCTTTTTAGCCTTACAAGCAGAATTCTATCCAGAGAAAATACAATTGTCTGATACTGTTGCTCTGGCTGGTGCTGCTCTCTGTGGCTTCTCAGCCTTTCTGTTTACATAGTGAAATTTTCAGAGGGTCATCCTGTACATTTTAAAGCTTGTGTTGTTTCACTATACCTTTAAACCCCTGGTCCTGCTAGAATGTCCATGTGTTCTGTGTAGCCTCTTGTGTATGTATGTCTTTTGATAGACCATGTGCCTGCCATGTTATAATGCAATGTCATTTAATGAAAGAAGCATTAGGATGGGGATTCACTTGTTTGTCATCTTGAAATCCAGTTACTTGAGTACATTTATTTACAGTATAAACTGTAATTTAAAAAAAGGACTCCTTCATTCAGCATAATGAATAAATGCTGGCTTTAGGGCAGGGCTGTCTTGTCTTAGGATCATTACCACAATGCTGTTAACTTCAGAGTATGCATTCATACAACAAAAAGTCAAAAATCCTCTGAGGTTGTATTTTTTTTATCCCATGCACTATATTATAGGGGACTGAATATGATGTTTTCTGTGTCAGGTCTTTGTCAGTTTGAGAATTAGCCACATTGGGAATCATCTTTGCCTTTCTGTTGCTTAAGTTTTACAACCAGGCTTAAACATATGCAGGGTGCGTGTTTCAGCTCCGTGTCTATCTGTTCAGGAATATTAGTACAGTCAGGTATTCTTTTTGTCTTTGTTTGATTTTTCTTTCTCATTTTAGCTATAGGAGGAAAAGCCTAAAAGTGAAAGATTCCTGATTTAGGTTGTTATTTTTTGCCGCAGAAAAGAGACCTGTTTATATAGTGGCAAATTTAAGTTGTTGCCAAATTATTTTCAGTCTCTGAATTTAACAAAAAAGTATGGTAAAATGTAAGTTGCAATTCCCCTAGTAGGTCAAAAGACCAGTGTCAGATTACAGGATGCTAACAAACCACAAATGAAGAACATTGTTTTACCTTATTGAATGTTGTCATAAAGCACATGCTAAGCAGATGGCCTAGATCCTTCTCTAGATAGGGGCAAAAGGTATAAAGGTATTATTTCAGTGCTGGCTGACAGTAGTGAGGGTTCAAAAATTGTATCTAAGCTTTTTTATGACACTGTGGCTATTCTCTTTAAAGTTCAATTTCTTGGTTTTTGCTCACTTTTCCCACTTGTTTAGAATTGATCATATGGGCAGGAGCTTCCTCAGTGATTATTTTGTATGCAGTTGTACCCACAGCCAGTAATATATTCCTGTATTCCTGCCTGAGTGTTAGAGGAGTTAGTGCAGTAAAAGTGTTTGATCAGAGACTAATCAAACATTCTCTTACTTTGTCCATGTTAGCCAAGCCTTCTGACTGTTGAGACCCTGTAGAATTTAGTGGAGTTCTGTTGAAGATGCAAAGGATTTGTTTTGAAGTTGCCTAAATGGTGGCATTGGGAGGAGAATTTACAGTTTATTTTCCTGGAATTCTGGAGCTGTGCTTCATCAGGTGAGGAGTCCCACTTAATTAATTTCTTTCTCCAGAGATGGCCATAACAGTCTCTTAGGCCCTGTGGTGCATCCCAGGACTTTTTCATATTCCTGAAAGTGTTATTGAGCCAAAAGTTGTTCTCTCTGTAGTGATTAATCCCCAGTGTGACTCCTTGCCTTGGAGTTTCCATGAACCATGCAAACTCTTAGCAACCACAGCATAAATGGTTAGCAAGTTACATACATAGAATTGTAGAATTGGAAGGGTCCTTGGAAGGTCATTGAGGCCAACCTTCCTGCAGTGAGCAGGGACATCCTGTAATTGATCAGGTTGCTCAGAGCCTCATCAAGACCGGCCTTGAATGTCTTCAGGGATGGGGCCTACACCACCTCTCTGGGCAACCTGTTCTAGTGTCTCACCACCCTCAGTCCTAGATTATTTGGCTGTTTGTAGAGGACCATTTCTTAAAAGTGACTGTACCTTCACTACCCCTTAATGATACAAGTCAGAGAAGCAAGTATGCTTGATCAAATGAGGAAGCTGTGATTTTATTTTTACTTTGTATAGATGGTATGTAAAAATTTTACTTTGGAAGTACATCCATTTTGTCCCAAAGACAACATATGAGGTTTGTGCTATTGACTTAGTCTTCTTGTTGTAGATTAATTAATCAATTTTTTAAAAAAAAATCCCAAACCAAGTAAAAGTTGCCATTTTTTTCAGTCGTCTTAAGAGAGGGACTTTTCAGAGATTGCACTGCAGAGATAATGAATACAAATGCAAATTTAATAGTAATTGCATGGGCAAATTTCCATACTAGTGACCTGGAATGACATGAATTTGAACTTAAAACTAAAGAAAAAATATCTTTTGGTAGGAAAATCCTCTGTGGGTGTCAGTGGCTGATTCAGAGCTATGGAGTGTTCCTGGTTCTTTCCCTTCCACTCATGTTGAAAATGATTTCATTACTAACATAGGTAGAGCAAAGATGCCTTTAGTCCTAACACAAATGTTCTAATAGCAACACTGGATTTCATATGTTTACAATGCTTCATTACTATTAAAAGTATTTTTTCTGATCTAGATCATAGTTTTGAAGAGGTTGTTCTGTATTTGTAGGCCCAACAATTCAGTATATAGTTAATTAAAAACTAGAAGCCTGACACAAGTGTTTTGTTTCTTGATGCAAAGATGAGTTGCTTTGGCATAAAGTAGAGTGATCAGAGCTGAATGTTCATACTGCTGAAGGTCGCAGTAACATAAATGTGCCTTTTTGGGTAACACTAAATACCATATGCTTCTGTTTCTGGGGGTTATTTCTGAGTTGTTCTGTTTTTTACTGGTTGATTTCTTTCTCTAAGTGGACTGCTAAACTTCTGAAGATGAGTGTCTTTACACTGCAATGAATACAGAAGCAGAAATTTATCCTCGCTGTTTCTGAAGTAAATGGCTTTTCTGCTGTTTGTATGAATTCCATTCCAGAGTGCTTCTCGTACATAGACTGTCCAGCTGGGACAGCACTCTGCATTTCTGGTAGGGTATAGCTTTTATCTTCCTTATTCAGGCTCTATTGAATTAAAAAGTGTTGAATCATCTTAGTTGAGTTGTTCCCAATGATGTGACACTCACATTAGTGCTGGGAGTTGAAAAAGGCAAATCTTGCTAAATCAAACACCAGATTGAATGTAGTTGTTTTCTAGCCATGATAATATTGGGATGGAAGGAGTGATGGGTTCTGTGTTCTCTTAGACAAACTGATGGAGGGGTGACAAATAATTCAGACTCTTCTTGTTAGATTTTAGTTCATATGTGCATTCCCATGCAATATTCTGAGCAGGTACTGAAGGTGTATTAGGTTTAATGTGGCATAAATTTTGCATATACTTACATACAGAGAATCTGGTAGCATCTCAGAATCAAAGCTTCATTGTATGTTTGTGAAGAAACGGAAGTGTTTCTCTTTCCATTTATGTGTTCTTCTAGCTGTGGATGTGTTTGTACACTTAGGACTGTTTCCTTAATGTCTTTTTAACTGAATGTAGAGTAAAAGCCTTACTTCATCTGAAGACTGATGAAGTGTCTGCAAAAATTGTTTACTGTTACTATTTTTTTAATAGAATTTGAAACTTTCTCTTTAGGAGTCCCCAGTATATACTGTTTGTAAAAAAGCCCTCATGATAGCAGGAATTTGGGTTCACATTTACAGATTGACATAGCCTAAATTTTTTAGAATTTGTTATATATTCAAGGAGTTTTTACGGTACATTTGTTGGGAGCTATGGCATTTCCTACTGGGTCAAGTAGAGAAGTTGATGATGAACTCAGATGATTTCCACAGTCGTATTGTACTTTTTTCTGAAATTAACTGATGAGTGTGTTTTCCTTCATTTTATGTGTCTGTTGCCAGTTTTGCTCTTTTTCAACAACTTTGTGGCCCAGCTTGCTTTGTTTCCTTGATTGAGGAAGTTATATACTAGCCAGGGATAGTAAGATGAGTCTGTCACTGCTGACTACAGAAAATTAATTTAACATGCATTTGTGAGACTGAAAATATGCTTGTCTCTAATGTCTATAGTAGATACTGGTAAGAAATTGCTAGACTAGCTGTTAGCTGTGCTTGTTTTCTGTCAGCTTTGTGCAATGAAAAGGGACAGCTTTGAAGCTGAGTTGGAGGAGAAGGTTGGGAAGTGTCTTCTTAGATATGAATGCCTAAAAGAAACCTTCTACCAAGTGCTTCATCGACCTGGATGGGAATATCTAGGATATGCTCTGCACCTTTTTCTGAGGAAAGTGGAAATACATGGAAAAAATTACAATGAAGACTTTAAAATTATCCATCATAGTATAATAACAGTGTATTTCACAATTTAAGGCTTGTAGTGATTTTAAGAGTCCATGTCTGTCCCTGTCACGTCATGACCCTGTAGCCGTGCATGACCCATACATGCGTCACCTTCCTTTCTGTACCTTGGTTTTCTCAGAAAGGAAATGCAGTTGCGTGGGCTGGAGAGGAGATGCTGTGCATTCTGGCTGAGTTGTGATCTGGACGATTAGTAGACCGCCCATAGCAGCTCACGCCCATATCAAAAACCATAGTGTAATTCTTCCGTTTGCCTAAAGAGCATCATAAAATCCCCTGAAAAATTGGTGGACCTTGGTAGAAGTTGTTTTTTTCAAGACCTGTGTTGAAACAGAAAGCCCAAGTTTCTGTGGTACTAAGCAAGGTAGAAGACTGGGAGCATTAAAATTCCAAACCACTGGAGACCACTTACCTGGCAAAATTGCAAGAGAGATGTGAAACACTGCAGGGTTGGAACATGTTTTTTGTTTGAATGCGTGCACTGTTTATTTTGTTGCTCATGTTACAGTAATGCCCAGGCATGATGAGTGGAATCCAGATTCACTGTGTTAGTTTCACAAATGCAGGAGCAGAAAAGCTACTGTTAAACACTGAACGTACACCTAAATAATGATAGGTAACAGTAATCTATAGAAAATGTGTTCCATAGGGTTCAGTCTTGCACAAGTTTTCTGGAGTTTAGGAAAGATGATTTTGGATTTCTGCAGCCTTGGAAACAGTTCTCAGAGAGGCAAGACTGAATGGCATATGAGCCAAGAAAGAATATAGCTAACTTTTTCAAGAGAAATGGCACTCTTCTGAAGCAGTGGATTACAGTCCAAGGGATATGGGCTGCCAACCAAATCCTGGGTTGCATCAAGAGGAATGTGACCAGCAGGTCAAGAGAGGTGATTTTGCCCCTCTACTTGGCACTGGTGAGACCCCACCTGGAGTATTGCGTCCAGTTCTGGAGGACATCGAGCTATTGGAGTGGGTCCAGAGGAGGGCCACGAAGATGGTCAAAGGGCTGGAGCATCTGCCCTATGAAGACAGGCTGAAGGAGTTGGGGTTGTTCAACCTGGAGAAGAGAAGGCTCGGGGGGACCTCATAGTAACTTATCAGTACCTGAGGGGGTCCTACAGAAAGGCAGGGGAAAGAATTTTTAACGTAATATCGGTTGGGAGGACTAGAAACAATGGATGTAAATTGGAAGGGGGTAGATTTAGACTTGACATAAGAAAGGAATTCTTTACAGTGAGGGTGGTGAAACACTGGAAGGGGTTGCCCAGAGAGGTTGTGGATGCCCCCTCTCTGGAGGTGTTCAAGACCAGGCTGGACAAGGCACTGAGCAGCCTGATCTAGTGGGAGGTGTCCCTGCCTATGGCAGGGGGGTTGGAACTCGATCTTTAAGGTCCCTTCCAACCCAAACTATTCTATGATTCTATGCTGTATCCCAGTGCCATAAAATCATTTGGTCTATGTCTTCATTATATTTCTGTGTTACCAATTTACTTTTGCTCATCAGTAATAAGAGTGCAGGAAATTGAAACTTTGATCATGTAGTCAGAGGTTTCTGAAAGGACCACAGCGATCAGATTAGAGTTTATTCTCTTCTATTTTTTCAGTCTTGATACAGTATATGAATTCTATTAAACCACAAAGTAATAGTTTAAGTTGCATACTAGCTCTGCACACAGTGTAGACTTATTTTGGGTGATTCCCTGCTTCAGCTAATGTTGAATTCTCACATAGTCTCTGGCCTTTCTTATTGACAAGTTTGTTAGTGGCAGCAAAAGGGATGGCATAATTTGCTGGGGTATTCATCTTCCCACCATTATTCAAATTAGTGTACTTTTTATTTTCTATATTTTGCTGAAGGAAAGATTGACGGAGGTTTATTGGTAACAAATGCATTATAGCAACTTCAGTCAAAAATTCCATAGCCAAATGCATGAGAGAGCAAGCATTTAGTCTCTCTACCCTGTTCAGATCCAAGTTTAAAAGTTTGTAGTAATCCTGCAATTTTAAAATAAGTTAATGGAAGCAGAAAAGGCCTTTGAACATGCTATATTCTGCCTGTTCAATTGTAAAGCTTTGTAAAGAAAACATCTTTTGTATTTCCTCTTTAGTGATAGCATATCAGTAGTACAGGAGCTGTGAAAGCCGACTTCCATGAGATCAAGTCGGGCACAGTGACTGTGTGATCAGTGAAAAACTCCCTTTTTAACCACAAAGGCACCAGTCACTGAAACTAGTATAAAAATGACTGGCTTACTCGACTAGACTAATCATGCTATTGTCTTTGGGGTGAGCTGTCAATGGAATGGACCTGACATTTTCATCCAAATGTTAAGGTGCTATTTTCTGAACAGCAGCACTGCAGTGGGGAGAAACCAGAGTGGGACAGGAGAACGGGATGGATAGAAAAATTTACATGGATGCACCTTCCAGCTGTGGAAAATGGAAAAGCTGAAGAATTTTAATCCAATACAGTATAGAGCCCATTAATGTTGCAAATACAAACAAACTGTAAACATTTTGGACACTTCAGGTTTCATATAGGGATAGCTATACTTCAGATGGTCAGTGCAGGAAACTGCTAGCATGCTTTGTCACAGTGAAGATAAAAGGACTTCTGAGTGCATTTATTTCATGTGGAGGCTAAAGGAACAGAAGTGAACATGCAATATTGTACTGTTCTGGCTCTAGGAAAGTGGTTTCTGTAATGTTTATGCCTAATTTATGTAATACGTTTTAATTGTAAATAAATCTCTTATTTTTAGCCTTTAATAAATTTTGTGTTCAAACTGAAGCTTTTTATTCCTAATTTGAGATAGGAAGATTTGAGCCAGACAGTATAATAAGGTGACACACTTTTCTTGCTGTCTCATAATCCAGGGAAAGAAAGCCCTTGACTTTTTCAGAAATTAATGAAACATTAACTCTGAGAAACACATCCTACTCAAATCTATTCTGTTATTATATTTTTCTGTAGTGGTATCTTTTTAATGTTTTACCAATAAATTGCCATCAGATTTTGGTTCTTGCTGTGTTTTTTGAGAGATTTAATGCTGCTGGCTCTTTCTGATCCTTTCAGAATGCTGTTATGGAGTCTAAGTCTTGCCTGTTGTTAGCCCAACATCTGAAGCTGATAGAATTATGTAGATTTGTAGGTGATTTTCCAGCCTTTCGGTGAGTCTTACTTGGTGTTAGGATTCTGAGTCAGTAAGTCACTAAAACACTTAATGGCTGAAAATTGCTTCCCATGATGGCAGAGGCAATTCATTGTATCTATTGAAAAAGGGAGTTGATGATAATAGATGTTAAAATCTCTTTAAAATACTAAGCATTGAAGAAAATTGGAACATTCACTGATGAATTAAACTAACCAACTGTTTCCTAAAATGAAGTAGAGGTGAAAAGTGTATGTAGTGGAAGGAAGAGAGAAGTCCTTGAGAAGGTGTCACTTGTTAGGATGCCAACATCTAGAGGACAGCAAGAGAATCATCTGATCATTTGTAAATCCCAGAATCCATTTTCTGGTTTTTTTTTCAGGAAGTATGAAAGTGAGCCATTACATTTTATGATTTCTCCTAATGCTGTTCTGCTTCTATTTTTGTTGGTGTAATAGCAAAATTCTTACTGCAATTACTGTCAGAAATGTTAGAAGTGACTGTCATATTGGAAAAATTTTGGATCTGATTTATGCTGTAGGACTCAACTCAAGTAGGAAATAAAGTAGTAGGAGAGATTTTTAGTCTTCTGGGTGCTTTTCTGATATGTGATATCTATACTAAAAGAAAGTTTGTGTTAAATGGTTTGTAGGTTTTTTCCTCACTTATCCCAGAACAAAAATGCCGCTCCTTTGAAAATACTGGTTAAGACTTCAAAACTGAGAAGAGTTCACTGCCTTTCTGATTTTTAAACCTATACCATGTTGCACATCTATAAAAGGAACACTGTTATGTTGAGAAAATCTAGTTGATGATATCCAGGGCAGTGGTAATGCAGAAGTGGTATGTAGGGTAAACTTGTATCAATTTTCAGGTGGAGATTCTTACCTTGAATCTTTCAGCACTTAAAAATTAGTGCATTTGTCTTTGAAATAACACATTGTAGCATATCTCACACTACTTCACTATTCTAATTTCATTAGGCTTATTCAGAAAGTGGATATTCCTTTGGGTAGTATGATTATGGAGTAGAGCAAGCAGGTGAGATGTTTAAAGAGTAGAGTGGAGACGGGATCTTTCATAGGCTACATTTTCCAAAGATAAAAAGCACTGCTTTGAATCCAAGCAAGAACCATGGCAGGTGTAAGCTAGCCAGACTAGTAATGTTGTACTGGATAGCAGGTTTTCTCTGCAGTTCTCTACATGAACTGCCAGGCGTGGGAAGATGCGGACAATCAATATGATAGATAAGCAAGCTTTGATTTATTGGGGTTTTCACACTCTTATATACAGTCCACTCATTAGTAAACACACTAGGCAATATCTTGGTTGGTTGGCAAGTAAAAGGTACATTTGCTCATCCCATCCCCTCTGCAATTACTGCTGTTTCTAACTGTGGCACCTTGTTATTGTAACACAGCTGGATTCAAGGACGTGTTATCTTTGCTTTTCCCATGAGAACCTTAGTTAAATCAGCATAGCTCCTTCATGTCTACTTTGTCACATAGCCATTCTCCCACAAGGAACATTGTTAAATAAGACCATTTCAGGATCTTGAGATCCTCTCCTTCATGCTGCAAATAAACCACAACTGAAGTTATGTTGTTATGTAGTGGTCCCAGACAGTGAAGTTCTCTATGTACATGACAAAGAAGAGAATGAGAGAAAAACCTTGGGCTTCTAAATCAGATAATTTAGGTAGAGAGTGCAATGAATGCCTTTTTGGTCGGATTGGATTTTTTTCTCATTATTTTGCAACAAATAGCTATCCTTTACCTAAATACCAAAGAAACCGTAAGACTTTATTTTGTTTCAAATGCTTAGTTTTCCAATTGTAGATCATCTTCCCATGCTAAAACTCATATCCTAGTGTCTCACAAATTGAAGGTGCAGAATCTGTTATTGAGATAAATTTCTCATACATCACAAGAAACAATACTAATTTTAACACAGTTACCTATCTTTTTATTTTAAAAACTGAATACAGAATACCTCTTGTGGTCTGAATTACAATTTCATTATTAACAGAAGTAATTCACATGTAGGATGTTGGGGTTTCCCCCTATGGTGCATGGTATATCCTTGCTTGTGGTAATTCAGGGTTTTTCCTGCCTATTTAGTTGGGTATATTGCCTAATTTTTCATGTTGATGACTACATATTGATTTTATCCTTTCTATTCAGTCCTTATAGGTTTTTGTAGGATTGCCTGATATGGTGAAGCATGACCTTAAGTAAGTGGTTTAGAGACTCCCATGTTGTCATTATAGCTATGACACTGCCCTCCCCTGTTACCTGGGGGAGTTTTATTCTTCCTCATGAGTAAATGAGTAAATAGTTCTGAAAAAATCCGTATCTCCAAATGATATCCTCTTTCATTCATTCTTAAAATAATTTTATTCCTTTATTATACTTAACTCCTGTGTTGCTGTAGTGAAAGTGGATTTTAGACACCAGTATCTAAGTTGTGGTTCGTTATCTGGTTGTACCACCTTTTACCAGCTAGACAGTGATCTGGCAGGATAACATGTAGAATTTTGTGTAATCCTATAGAAGATTCTTTAAAGTAGGAATCGAGGATGATCTGTTAAGTTGCAACTTAAACTGTAGTTCATGTCCCAAAACAAAAAGACTGTGTTATTTTTCTGAATACTATTCCAAGTCTTTGTTAAAAGGCCAGATAGATCATAGTACTGGCAAAGCACAATTACGTGCTTTCCTTGCAAGGCACTGTTTGGCTAATATTGTTGAATGAGAGTTTAAATTACAAGTTAGAAACTGGCATTGTGTGATTGCTTTTATCTGCCATACGTGTCCTTAGTGCCTGGGAAAGGATAGGGTAAATTTGTTAGATGTCTCTGCAAGACACTAATTCTGTAGTTGCTGAACGAAGTATGAAGTTTGTTATCTATCCATTTAGATTCTACATTCAGAGAGGTGGAGGGATATTTTTTGATTGTAATTTTCATGATATACCTTATAGAATTATTACTGCTCCTCCAAAAGCCTTAGCTACACATGGCTAAACAAAAATGTCAAAAGCTTCCATTTAAATGCCTAAGCAAAAGACAGAGTGAAAGAAACAGGGATCTGTGGAAGATGAATTTCTGTTGTTAAACAGGAAGCTTAAATATGCAACAGATATGTAAGCAAATGCATAATTAATAAGTTCTCATTCATTTTTTCTCAAGGTTTATTATTCTGCAGGGAGCTTAAAATAACCCATGCCATTTAATTTAATATTAAAACTGGAAATTACAGAAGTAAAAAGAGATAATCCTTCTGCCTGCTTACCAAACACATAATGCTGGAGGAAGAATCAACTAGTGCTATAGTCACGTAGTTTATCCACTGCTGAAAAAGGAGCTGAGTTGAGCACTAGTATTAACTGAAGTTTGTGTTACATTTGTGTAGCTCTGTATTCTTAATATTCTGAAATAGTATCAAACTCATAAATAAGTGTTAATTAATTTATGAAGAAAATTAGTAGTAGTTTTCTAGTACCATCCTAGAGAGAGTGGTGAAATGGGTTTCTGAAGTGCCAGCAGTAGAATCAGTAAGATGGCAGCAATCTCTGAAGCTGAATATGTTGTAATATCTGTGATGTTCTGTCTTATATGGAAGCAAAAGAGTTTCTACAAATAGCAAGCTGTTGGGAAATTCCTGTGTTTAAGAATATTCACTTTTAAACTAGTGAGTTCTCTGGAGGGGAACGTTAGTTTTGAGTAAGTGAAAGTGTAACACTGTGGCTGTAGGCACATGGGAATTTGGAGTGGACAAACTTGAAAACGTAGTTAAAACAGAAAAGTCAGGATATCTGGATTTTTTTTGCCTGTTTCATTGTTTGAGTTGCTGTATAAGCTAATGCAGATGATGTTAATAATCTGTCTCTTGATTTAATTATACACGGAATGGGGATGATAATTCTTTCCAGCATGTATTTTCTGGTAAAAAAATCTGGAGTTATTCAAGTGAAGAATGCTTCTAATCTCTATAGCTTAATTTACCCAACATTTCTATTGTATGACTGGAGTCTTCATAGTTCAGCTACTTATAGGTAGCTCTAGCTACCTGTAAATTTTTTGACTTTAAGGGCAGAATAAAGTCCATCTGCTATACAAACATAGCTGCTGCCTAAGTGTACTTGCAATTCCTTGATTCTGACAGATGGCTTTTATCTTTGGGATGTCTGAGCTGATGTACATTTTAAAAGGCTAGGAAGGATGGGTTTGCCATTTCAAAAATAAGACCAATACAAAGTATTATTTCATGATTATGTTATTAGATTAATTTTTACCTTATTTGGATGATTTCTGAGAAAAGAAAGACTCACATGGTTGTGGAATTTTAAAGTGCTTTTAAAATCTCGGAATTATTCATGTTTAAGTTTGCATTAAATAATATTTTTAAGTGGTCTATAATGGAAACCTAAACCTTTTTCAGCTCCTAAAGATTTTAGCATTTTTGTTCTCTCTGATTTTTTTCCAGTTCCTTGGAAATTATTTAGTTGTGTTAAACTTTCTTGGAGGCCAGTGCGTTGAAAAATAAGCTGTTCATATGCTACTTGTAGTAGATGAGAACACAAGTCAGCCCTGGCTAAAGGGGACAGCAGACTTGAACAGGTAATGGGGCATATTGGAAGGGTTGAGGCAAAGCAGGTGAGACTGGAATAGGAAATATATTTGAGTAACTGTCATTGGGCTACTTTGTGATTAGGAGCTCACAGACCAGTTCCTTTGCAGATGCAAAAGCAGTGACTGACATTAAATGGTTTGCCCCTTTCTTGTCGATATATACACACAAATTTCCAAACATTCCCTTTAAACCTATGTGAGTATGGACATTCTCTGCAAATGAGCAGAAGCAGAGAAGGGGGAAGAAAATAACAACAAAAAAACCCCAAAACCCCAAACAGCAAGGTCAGGATTGCTGGATCTGGAAGATTTCTGGATGTACCGTGCAGTGCAGTGAGAATAGAAAGCATTTCTCTTGCTGCCATAGGCAAAGCATTGTGTGGGGCCTCTCACACTGCAGTGCTTATGAGAATACTGAACTCTGTAAGTGGAAGCACTTTTACTTTTTATTCAGAAACTAAGCTGATAGTTTTTTTCCAAATAGAATATGATTGAGAAATGTAGAGAGAAAACAACAAAAGAAAAATCAGAGTAAGAAAAAACACAGATCCATTAGTCATATTCTCTGAAGGATTTCTTGTAAAGGAGCTTTACTCACTGCTGGCTTTTCCTGTGATTAATGTTTTAAAGTAAAGTATTTGTTTTAATTAAGTGAGTTGAGAATAGGTAACTTCAGAAATGGAAATTGTCTGTTTCTGGCTTTTCAGGGACACCAAGCAGTAAGAGCACTGTGCAGAGGAAGCCTTTTCTACTCAGAAGTGTGAGCTGTTGTGTGGGGCCCAGCAAACCCCAGGAGATGGGAAGGTATGTGTTCTAGGGCACCATCTGCTGGTGCCTCCTCATCTTGCTGCTGCATATCAGTATATGTGATACAAAAGAGCACTTGAAGTTCTCATTGAGGTCAGATCCCTCTGCTTTCAGTGGTGGTGGCTGACCCTTTTCTTGCATGATCACGTCCCATGACTGCTCTGCAGCAAACAAGCAAGCCACAGTGTATTTATTCCAAGATACTACCTTTTGTGCTAATAATATAATACTTTCTGAGTGACTTCAGAGGAACAGAAAAATTTTCTCAGGAGCTCTCAGATGCCAAAAAATTGTAGTTTCAGTAGACTTCTCAGTGCCATGTGTAACTGATTTTGACATACTGGCAATTCTGAAAGGCTACAGAGGTGTGTGTAAGACCAAAGGCTGCTACAAGGCAGTTGTAGTACTTACACTGTGATACACCTGCCAACTCTGGAGTCTGCTGTTTTGCACTTAAGTGCAGATACTGTAAGAAGTTGGAAGGATGGGGACCGTAGTCTGGAGACTGATTAGAGAGATTAGGACATACAAGTATATGAGGAAGCTGTCTGTTGCTGAGAGTGGACAAGTAAATGGAAACAGAAGAACTGCCATGAGGCAGATCTGAGTAGGGTAGTTTAAAGGAGCAGTGTAAAGGTGCTCAGCACTGAGGCTTCATGGAGCTGCCTATGCTGAATCAGAAAGTCAGCAAAGAGGCCCTGCAAAGCTGGTGGTGGGGCACACTTGGAGGATTTCAGTCTGAGATTGTGGAAAGTATTTCATTAACCATTGCATGCTTCCCAAATAGTGATATCCTTGCTGTGATCCACAACTGAGGGGGCTACTTGCTAAACTGTGTCCTCTGAAGCTGTTTTAGCAGCTCATTGCTCATTCAGACTTTCAACTGTAGTGATACAGCTACAGATAGAATTAAAATTTTTTAATTTGTGCAGCTTCTTTATTATGTTGCAAAGCAACTAAAATTATTACATCTGTGAAAATAACAAATAAAAGGTGGACCACATCTGGTATGATTTTGGATATAAAAAGTCCAAGATCTAATCACAGGCTGACTCCTTTTAAAGTTGTGCTAGTATTAATTTCATGGATAATTAAGCAAAAGGTTTCTCTGGACATCATGGCCCTGAAGACTTTGTGCTGAAGCTGGTTTGCTGTGTACTCCTGCATCCTGCCACCAGAAGACTCTCTCCTTTGGCTCTTTTTCCTGCTGACCTCTAGACTCTTCCACCACCAGGGTCACACAGCAGATAAGTGGCCACCAGTGTTTTTAAGCATCCTAAGTAGATGTTATTTGAACTATCCCTGTAAAAACACAAAATGAAAGGACCAAAAAGCTCTCTTAGAACTAGGAATGTAGGTTAATGGCTATTTTCATTTTAAGCAAATTTGCTTTCAAGACATTTTTGCTATATGAGAACAAACCCACATTCCAAAAATATTTAGTGTTACGCACTGAATATATTTGAGTGGCAATGTAAAGTGTGATGGTTCTTTAGGGTTTCATGTATGTTCTTTGCTCACACAAACCAGGCAGTGTCTGTTTTTCTTGATATGGCTTTCAGTGTACCACCAGGGAAACTAAATGTAACTAAGGTGTCTCATGCCCTTGGTGAAAGAATTCAGAAGTTTTTAGGGGAGCTGTTAGAAGGATGCATGCTGGTTGTCATGCCATACATGTAAAGTTACTGGACTGGACTAATAAGTATTGTTTTGATTCATTCCATGCAGAGTTCATGAAAAGCTCTGGGAAAGCTATCTATAATTAGTTTGCACCTGGGTTATTTGCCCAGTGGTAAAATAGGGAATTATGATAATGCTGATGACATCAGTCATTTGTAAGTGCTCAAATACAATGATAATAGGCTTTATAAGGATCACATGGAGTTTTCTAATGATAAATATTCTTCCTTGTACCTCTTCTTAATCTATTTGAATTAATAGTCTCTTTGCAGACATTAGCCTCTTAATTGAAAAAAATTATCTTCAGGACTATTCATATCTGTTTAATTTATTTTGAGTCCTTGTTAGGTGAACCCTGAAGTGTCTTATTTTGGATTGAAAAAGTCAGCGTTATAACTTTTGGTCATTAATTCTGTTGGAGAAATGGAACCATTATAGCTCTTTTTAGTAAAGTTTCTTTTTTGAACATTACATACCTACATTTGTGTTTTTTAAAAAAAACTGTGATGAGCAAGATGATGAGAATGTGTTCCTTTCTCAGCTGCCTGCTGCCCCCTTGTGCTATAGTCTGGTCTGTACATCGGTGTGTTCATTTGCCATCCATAAAGGCTGTCATAAGCTCATAGTTGCTTCTTAATTTGATGGAATGCTGGATTTGATGTGCCAGCCTCACGTTTTTATATTCCTGTAGATACTGTCTTCCAGTCAGCTTCTGTCTTCATATAAACTTGCTCTAGCCTTAACTCTTTTTCATTCTTTGTTTGTTACGGGGTTCTGTAACACAAAAATAAAAACTGTTCTGTATTCTTTGTTGTAAGGATGTTCTCCCATGGATGTTCCTTCTATGTTTAGCATTGAAAGACTACCGTGAATTTATGAGCCATTGTGTGACCCATTATCTTGTGTGAATTTACACTGATTGATAAACGGCAGTTGTGATGAATGAGGAGTTTGATGCTAATATATAAAGGCCCTTACAACATTATGTTTGAGTGTTTTTCTGTTTTAGTGGAATTGTATCACAGATGTTTATACACTGTATAGGTATCTGAAAATTCTTGAAAGCACACTGGAAATCACAGGAAGTCTAACTGAAGGAAGGAAATTAATTGGAGTGGAAGAACAAATGTGGGAAATTAGAATGGGAAGAAAGATGGTGAATCAGTGTTGGGTATGGAAAGGGCACAGGAAACAGTAGAGAGAGATTTAAGAATCAGATCATTGCTAAAAAATTAAGAGGGGCAAAACTGAGAAAGCTTTTTACATAGAAACTTTAAAGGATGGGAGAAATCCTAGCAGACTGGTGCTGTGGCCAAAGGAATACAGCAGTGAGTTTTGAGGACTCTGACTGTATTCTTCTGTCACAGCATATAAATCTATATCACAATCAATGTTGCCTCACAAAAAGTTTTTGAGATGTTAATTTCAGATTGTCTCAGATGTTTTGTGATACCCAGGAGCTTCACTGCCAAGGGATGATGCTACAAGTGGATGCTATCTGTGTCAGCTTTACTACAGACTTCTTTGTGTCTTGGACTACAAGCCAATGTCAGGATAGAACATTACGTGGCATAATCTGAAAGTCAGTTTTGATCCATTTCTGTTTTGAAGGGGATCTTTTGGAAAAATAAGTTAGCTAATGATGTAAAATCAATTTACGCAACCTAAGCCGCATTAAAGTCAGTGAATATGCTCTTGTCCAAAAGGAAATAGATCTTAACTTAGCCTCAGAACATCTGTATATGGGTAGTATGCTTTCATCTGTGCATATTCTTCATGATTTGTCTTAATTTTAAACCGAGACTCATATTTCTATACTTTAATTCATCCGCTCTTAATTAGTTTGAAAGTTTTATCTGCCGTGTATCCTTTCTTAAGTTGTTGCTGACGCTTTACTGTATTCTGACACTGGTGGAAAAGGAATGCAAGAATGATGTTGAAGTGAAGGATACATTAATAGATATAAAAGTGAGATAGAGAACAAGAAAACAAATTTTAAAAGATCCTATTTTAGCGATGTGCCATCTTTTGGGTTCTTAACATCACCAAGCCTATAAAATACACATTTTTAAAGTAATTTTTGTTCTGTGTTCTTTGTTCTGTTTCTTAAGCATACTTCTCACGATGTTACAGCAGTAACACAATTGGACAAGAACAAGATATTAGGAAGCCTTCAGCTGTGTAAGCAGGAAAAGGGAAAACTAAATGAGAAGAACTATGGTTATTACCTCTGTATCTCAAAGCACACTGTCATGAGAATGACTCTTCCAGCTTGTTTTTAACTGTTTTGAATTTCCATTAAATTATCAACAGGTGGCAGTACAGTAATTCAGATCATTAGCTTAGACAAAGATGTTAAAATAGGAAATGTTCTCTTTCACCTTCTTTTTCAACATGGAGCATCAGCAAGTGCAAAGCAAAGAAGATTTGTTCTGCATCCCCACAACTGCTGGGAAAACGTAGGAAGTGTAAAGAAGTCCTTAATGAGGGAAAGAGAGTGTAATTTCTTAGCAGTACAAACCAAATTATTTGCTATCTTCCAACTCTGCAAAGGGAGTTCTTTTACATCTGTCAAGCCTGTCAAGGTC